>CM026398.1:43145371-43170960 GCA_014843695.1 Archivesica marissinica | reverse complement strand
AGATGTATGTGTATATATGTCCGTGACCAGATGTATGTGTATATATGTCCGTGTCCAGATGTATGTGTATATATGTCCGTGACCAGATGTATGTGTATATATGTCCGTGTCCAGATGTATGTGTATATATGTCCGTGTCCAGATGTATGTGTATATATGTTCGTGACCAGATGTATGTGTATATATGTCCGTGTCCAGATGTATGTGTATGTATGTCCGTGACCAGATGTATGTGTATATATGTCCGTGACCAGATGTATGTGTATATATGTCCGTGACCAGATGTATGTGTATATATGTCCGTGTCCAGCTGTATGTGTATATATGTCCGTGACCAGATGTATGTGTATATTGTCCGTGTCCAGGTGTATGTGTATATATGTCCGTGACCAGATGTATGTGTATATATGTCCGTGTCCAGATGTATGTGTATATATGTCCGTGTCCAGGTGTATGTGTATATATGTCCGTGTCCAGATGTATGTGTATATATGTCCGTGTCCAGGACCCAAACCCAGATGTATGTGTATATATGTCCGTGTCCAGGTGTATGTGTATATATGTCCGTGTCCAGGTGTATGTGTATATATGTCCGTGACCAGTGTATGTGTATATATGTCCGTGACCAGATGTATGTGTATATATGTCCGTGTCCAGATGTAAAAAATGTGTATATATGTCCGTGTCCAGATGTATGTGTATATATGTCCGTGACCAGATGTATGTGTATATATGTCCGTGTCCAGATGTATGTGTATATATGTCCGTGTCCAGGTGTATGTGTATATATGTCCGTGTCCAGATGTATGTGTATATATGTCCGTGTCCAGATGTATGTGTATATATGTCCGTGACCAGATGTATGTGTATATATGTCCGTGACCAGATGTATGTGTATATATGTCCGTGTCCAGGTGTATGTGTATATATGTCCGTGACCAGATGTATGTGTATATATGTCCGTGTCCAGGTGTATGTGTATATATGTCCGTGTCCAGATGTATGTGTATATATGTCCGTGACCAGTGTATGTGTATATATGTCCGTGTCCAGATGTATGTGTATATATGTCCGTGTCCAGATGTATGTGTATATATGTCCGTGTCCAGATGTATGTGTATATATGTCCGTGACCAGATGTATGTGTATATATGTCCGTGTCCAGATGTATGTGTATATATGTCCGTGACCAGATGTATGTGTATATATGTCCGTGACCAGATGTATGTGTATATATGTCCGTGACCAGATGTATGTGTATATATGTCCGTGACCAGATGTATGTGTATATATGTCCGTGACCAGGTGTATGTGTATATATGTCCGTGACCAGATGTATGTGTATATATGTCCGTGTCCAGGTGTATGTGTATATATGTCCGTGTCCAGGTGTATGTGTATATATGTCCGTGTCCAGGTGTATGTGTATATATGTCCGTGTCCAGGTGTATGTGTATATATGTCCGTGTCCAGATGTATGTGTATATATGTCCGTGACCAGGTGTATGTGTATATATGTCCGTGACCAGATGTATGTGTATATATGTCCGTGTCCAGATGTATGTGTATATATATCCGTGACCAGATGTATGTGTATATATATCCGTGACCAGGAGTCTCTGTATACATGTCCGTGTCCAGATGTATGTGTATGCATGTCCGTGACCAGATGTATGTGTATATATGTCCGTGTCCAGATGTATGTGTATATATGTCCGTGTCCAGATGTATGTGTATACATGTCCGTGTCCAGATGTATGTGTATATATGTCCGTGTCCAGGTGTATGTGTATATATGTCCGTGTCCAGATGTATGTGTATATATGTCCGTGACCAGATGTATGTGTATATATGTCCGTGTCCAGGTGTATGTGTATATATGTCCGTGACCAGATGTATGTGTATATATGTCCGTGTCCAGATGTATGTGTATATATGTCCGTGTCCAGGTGTATGTGTATATATGTCCGTGTCCAGGTGTATGTGTATATATGTCCGTGTCCAGGTGTATGTGTATATATGTCCGTGTCCAGGTGTATGTGTATATATGTCCGTGTCCAGATGTATGTGTATATATGTCCGTGTCCAGGTGTATGTGTATATATGTCCGTGTCCAGATGTATGTGTATATATGTCCGTGTCCAGGTGTATGTGTATATATGTCCGTGTCCAGGTGTATGTGTATATATGTCCGTGTCCAGATGTATGTGTATATATGTCCGTGTCCAGGTGTATGTGTATATATGTCCGTGACCAGATGTATGTGTATATATGTCCGTGACCAGGTGTATGTGTATATATGTCCGTGTCCAGATGTATGTGTATATATGTCCGTGTCCAGATGTATGTGTATATATATCCGTGTCCAAATGTATGTGTATATATGTCCGTGACCAGATGTATGTGTATGTATGTCCGTGACCAGATGTATGTGTATATATGTCCGTGTCCAGATGTATGTGTATACATGTCATTGTTCAGAAGCCTGCGTATGCATGTCCATGGCCATATGTCTGTGTATACCCGTCCGTGGTCAGAAGCCTCCGTATGCATGGCCGCTGCCAGAAATCTGTCTATACTCCTCCGTGGTCAGAAGCCTCCGTATGCATGGCCGCAGCCAGAAATCTGTATATACTCGTCCATGGTCAGAAGCCCCCGTATGCATGGCCGTAGCCAGAAGTATGTGTATACCCGTCCGTGGTCAGAAGCCTCCGTATGCATGTCCGTGGCCAGACGTATGTGTATACCCGTCCGTGGTCAGAAGCCTCCGTATGCATGTCCGTGGCCAGAAGTATGTATATACCCGTCCGTGGTCAGAAGCCTCCGTATGCATGTCCGTGGCCAGAAGCCTCTGTATTGGCTTTTAATATCCATATCAACACAAAATAAGCCAGAGATTGGAGAATTGCAATCACTACGGTGGTCCATTACAGGTACAATGTATCAATTCTACATCCATCTGCTCTGATAATTCCCCTACCGGTACAATGTATCGATTCTACATCCATCTGCTCTGATAATCCCCTACCGATAGAATGCATCGATTCTACATCCATCTGCTCTGACAAACCACTACCGGTACAATGTATCGATTCTACATACATCTGCTCTGATAATCACCTACCGATAGAATGCATCGATTCTACATCCATCTGCTCTGATGATCCCCTACCGGTAGAATATATCGATTATACAGCCATCCGCTCTGATAATCCCCTACCTGTACAATGTATCGATTCTACATCCATCTGCTCTGATAATCCCCTACCGGTACAATTGATCGATTCTACATCCATCTGCTCTGATAATCCCCTACAGGTACAATGTATCGATTATACATCCATCTGCTCTGATAATCCCCTACTGGTATAATGTATCGATTCTACATCCATCTGCTCCGATAATCCCCTACCGGTAGAATGTATCGATTATACAGCCATCCGCTCTGATAATCCCCTACCGGTACAATGTATCGATTCTACATCCATCTGCTCTGATAATCCCCTACAGGTACAATGTATCGATTATACATCCATCTGCTCTGATAATCCCCTACCGGTACAATGTATCAATTCTACATCCATCTGCTCTGATGATCCCCTACTGGTAGAATGTATCGATTATACAGCCATCCGCTCTGATTATCCCCTACCTGTACAATGTATCGATTCTACATCCAACTTCTCTGATAATCCCCTACCGCGGTACAATGTATCGATTATACATCCATCTGCTCTGATAATCCCCTACCGTTACAATGTATTGATTATACAGCCATCTGCTCTAATAATCCCCTAGCGGTACAATGTATCGATTCTACATCCATCTGCTCTGATAATCCCCTACCGGTACAATGTATCGATTCTATATCCATCCGCTCTGATAATCCCCTACCGGTACAATGTATCGATTATACAGCCATCTGCTCTGATAATCCCCTACCGGTACAATGTATCGATTCTACAGCCATCCGCTCTGATAATCCCCTACCGGTACAATGTATCGATTATACATCCATCTGCTCTGATAATCCCCTACCGGTACAATGTATCGATTATACACCCATCTGCTCTGATAAACCCCTACCGGTACAATGTATCGATTCTACATCCATCTGCTCTGATAAATCCCCTACCGGTACAATGTATCGATTATACATCCATCTGCTCTGATAATCCCCTACCGGTAGAATGCATCGATTCTACATCCATCTGCTCTGACAAACCACTACCGGTACAATGTATCGATTCTACATACATCTGCTCTGATAATCACCTACCGGTAGAATGCATCGATTCTACATCCATCTGCTCTGATGATCCCCTACCGGTAGAATATATCGATTATACAGCCATCCGCTCTGATAATCCCCTACCTGTACAATGTATCGATTCTACATCCATCTGCTCTGATAATCCCCTACCGGTACAATTGATCGATTCTACATCCATCTGCTCTGATAATCCCCTACAGGTACAATGTATCGATTATACATCCATCTGCTCTGATAATCCCCTACTGGTACAATGTATCGATTCTACATCCATCTGCTCCGATAATCCCCTACCGGTAGAATGTATCGATTATACAGCCATCCGCTCTGATAATCCCCTACCGGTACAATGTATCGATTCTACATCCATATGCTCTGATAAACCCCTACCGGTACAATGTATCGATTCTACATCCATATGCTCTGATAATCCCCTACCGGTACAATGTATCGATTCTACATCCATCTGCTCTGATAATCACCTACCTGTACAATGTATCGATTCTACATCCATCTGCTCTGATAATCCCCTACCGGTACATTGTATCGATTCTACATCCATCTGCTCCGATAAACCCCTACCGGTACAATGTATCGATTCTACATTCATCTGCTCTGATAATCCCCTACCGGTACAATGTATCGATTATACAGCCATCTGCTCTGATAATCCCCTACCTGTACAATGTATCAATTCTACATCCATTTGCTCTGATGATCCCCTACTGGTAGAATGTATCGATTCTATATCCATCTGCTGTGATAATCCCCCACCGGTACAATGTATCGATTATACATCCATCTGCTCTGATAATCCCCTATCTGTACAATATATCGATTCTACATCCATCTGCTCTGATAATCCCCTACCGGTACAATGTATCGATTCTATATCCATCTGCTCTGATAATCCCCCACCGGTACAATGTATCGATTCTACATCCATCTGCTCTGATAATCCCCTATCGGTACAATGTATCGGTTATACAGCCATCTGCTCTGATAATCCCCTACCGGTACAATGTATCGATTCTACATACATCTGCTCTGATAATCCCCTACCGGTACAATGTATCGATTCTACATCCATCTGCTCTGATAATCCCATACCGGTACAATGAATCGATTATACATCCTTCCGCTCTGATAATCCCCTACCGGTACAATGTATCGATTCTACAGCTATCCGCTCTGATAATCCCCTACCGGCACAATGTATCGATTCTACATCCATATGCTCTGATAAACCCCAACCGGTACAATGTATCGATTCTACATCCATCTGCTCTGATAATCCGCTACCGGTACAATGTATCGATTCTACATCCATCTGCTCCGATAATCCCCTACCGGTACAATGTATCGATTCTACATCCATCTGCTCCGATAATCCCCTACCTGTACAATGTATCGATTCTACATCCATATACTCTGATAATCCCCTACCGGTACAATGTATCGATTCTACATCCATCTGCTCTGATAATCCTATACCGGTACAATGTATCGATTCTACATCCATCCGCTCTAATAATCTCCTACCGGTACAATGTATCGATTCTACATCCATCTGCTCTGATAATCCCATACCGGTAGAATGTATCGATTATACATCCATCTGCTCTGATAATCCCATACCGGTACAATGTATCGATTCTACATCCATCTGCTCTGATAATCCCCTACCGGTACAATGTATTGATTATACAGCCATCTGCTCTAATAATCCCCTAGCGGTACAATGTATCGATTCTACATCCATCTGCTCTGATAATCCCCAACCAGTACAATGTATCGATTCTATATCCATCCGCTCTGATAATCCACTACCGGTACAATGTATCGATTATACACCCATCTGCTCTGATAAACCCCTACCGGTACAATGTATCGATTCTACATCCATCTGCTCTGATAATCCCCTACCATACAATGTATCGATTCTACATCCATCTGCTCCGATAAACCCATGGCGGTACAATGTATCGATTCTACATCCATCTGCTCTGATAATCCCCTACCGGTACAATGTATCGATTATACATCCATCTGCTCTGATAATCCCCCACCGGTACAATGTATCGATTCTACATCCATCTGCTCTGATAATCCCCTATCGGTACAATGTATCGATTATACAGCCATCCGCTCTGATAATCCCCTACCGGTACAATGTATCGATTATACATCCATCTGCTCTGATAATCCCCTACCGGTACAATGTATCGATTATACAGCCATCCGCTCTGATAATCCCCTACCGGTACAATGTATCGATTCTACAGCCATCCGCTCTGATAATCGCCTACCGGTAGAATGTATCGATTCTACATCCATATGCTCTGATAAACAAATACAATACAATCCTCAGCTATAATGTACCTATTCCATGCACCGACACGAGGCATCTGGCTATTGTACATGCACGGTGCACAGCATCGACACGAGGTATCTGGTTATTGTACATACACCGTGTACAGCACCGACACGAGGCATCTGGTTATTGTACATGCACGGTGTACAGCACCGACACAAGGTATCTGGTTATTGTACATGCACGGTGTACAGCACCGACACGACACAACACACACACAAGGCATCTGGTTATTGTACATGCACGGTGTACAGCATCGACACGAGGCATCTGGTTATTGTACATGCACGGTGTACAGCACCGACACGAGGCATCTGGTTATTGTACATGCATGGTGTACAGCACCGACACGAGGTATCTGGTTATTGTTCATGCACGGTGTACAGCACCGACACGAGGCATCTGGTTATTGTACATGCACGGTGTACAGCACCGACACGAGGCATCTGGTTATTGTACGTACACGGTGTACAGCACCGACACGATGCATCTGGTTATTGTACGTACACGGTGTACAGCACCGATACGAGGCATCTGGTTATTGTACATACACCGTGTACAGCACCGACACGAGGCATCTGGTTATTGTACATGCACGGTGTACAGCACCGACACGAGGCATCTGGTTATTGTACATGCACTGTGTACAGCACCGACACGAGGCATCTGGTTATTGTACATGCACGGTGTACAGCACCAATCACTGTACCACTGTTCTTCTGCGAATGATGTAGTGTGTGTCACTCACAAAATCACACACGATTGTGTCAATAGTTAATTGCATTTGATAGGGTTTAAGATTACAAACACATTCTAAGTATGTATGTAAGTTAGAAACTAATGGTTTGCTATATTGTCATAATGACCTAACATAACAATAAATATAAACCATGAAGACTGGATCCAGTCGGCTTATACCGTCTCCACGTCCTAATGGTTAAGGCCGCCTACCGAGTTGGAGGTCAACGGTTCGATCCTTGTCGGGCGTTCTTTCTGATATGGCCGCTAATTATTGAAATACTTGTAATGTATATCAAATGTGTATCAGTCTGGGCTGAGTTTATACAAATTTATTTGAGCTCGATTGCGAAACAAGTTCTTACAACTTATGTTAATCGCTCACGAGATCTCATTCCTACTGGAATTCATCGCAACGAGGGAGAGAGAAGAAGCAATGTGGAATTTAAATGCCTTGTCTAAGGGTACAATCGTAATGGCTACAGCCGCAGGGTTTCGAACTCCGGTCCTTTCGCACCTGAAGTATGACACTTGACCTGGTAGTATGGGATTCGTGAAGTACTCATGTTCATAAAAGGTGTTTCATAAGTCAGAAATGGCGCTTTCAATATATGTGGCACCATACACTGAAGTGTATGGAATAGTATATTATGTTGCTGTTCGTATCTTGCACCGATGAAAGATGTATGAAGATTGTGTATATTAATGTGACAACATGATGTAAATATTGACGAATAACGATATGCTTAGACTAAACGATGGTGATTGACGATACGATAGTTGCTGAACAGATTTCGTTCATGAATTCATCATTATTCTTAACAATATTTCAATAATATGTGTCATCCCTGACACAGTGGGTTGAACACACTCTAGGTGATCTGTTTATGTCGGGTTTCCATGGCGGGTTTGAATTAAAGTTGAGATGAATGACTTGAATTATGCGACCAGTTACATAATGTTGCACTTTTCGGATGTATGTCATGCCGACTATATGATCAGCTATGCGGTATGTTGTTAATATGATTTTGAATTTATACTTTAATGATGTTCTAATCAAGTAGTTAAATTACTACTTTAGGATCTACTCATTTCAAGATTATTTTGTCGCTTAGTAGAACTTTTATTGATTGTATGTACAGCGATCTCTTAACAAGCTGTACTTGTGTGGGGAGCGAGAGTGCTGAGTACTGCGCTAATCTTTTAAACATGTTTTATTGAAGTTTATTTATCATCGCTACCGGTTGTATATATGAGTGAAGTGCAGTTTACCTAACGACACCTTTCATGTGTATGATTCAGCGGTTGACTTGGTACTTGGTGCACCTCCGAAAGAAACTGCCATCTTTTTTTTTAGATAATAAAAATAAAATGCAAATGCTACCTTAGTAATATTAGGATGGATTAGTATTATAATTTTATGTCTGCATTATAACTGCACAGACTTCAAGGAGACGTTAACAATAGTGAGTCTACATTACCTCCACCAAGCAGGTCCATTCATTCTGTTTGTGTTATCAGGATTACCGTAGACACATTTAGTTTAGCTCGATTGCGAAACAAGTTCTTACAACATTATATTAATTGCTCTCGAGACCTCATTCATGATGGAATCCATCACCACGAGGGAGAGAGAAGAGGCAGTGTGGAATTTAAATGCCTTGCACAGGGACACAATCGTAACGGATATATCTATAGAAGGATTACGTAAGCAGTCACGGGCGGGTGTTCATGGAATTTGGGACAAGGGTGTGACTCGTAGTCACTCGAAGTATTCTTCAACAAAAACCACAACAACCCAACACCAAAAAACAAAAACCACAACAACCCAACACCAAAAAACAAAAACCACAACAACCCAACACCAAAAAAACAAAAACCACAACAACCCAAACACCAAAAAACAAAAACCACAACAACCCAAACAACCAAAAAAACAAAAACCACAACAACCGCATGGAGGGTTACTAACTCGTATTGTTATAAAATACAGTATGTTTGTTTTGGGGGTTAAAGTCGCACCAACAGTTTCTGTCATATGCCAACTCTCGCTCTACTAGTATTGGCTTATGATGACCCCAGGTGCCCATTCGAGCAGTATTTCAGGCATCTTCCCCGGTAGAACTACCGACCATCCACAAGTCAGCTGGGCAGTTTCCTCACATGCAATATTTCGACTATTTATATAATAATAATAATAATAATAATAAATACATAATGTAAATATGCAAATCATTCCAGTCCCCTGCATGTATGGGTCAGTACTTTCATATTCCAGATAAACCATGTGCACGTCGCCGATAGAAGTAGAGAATGGCTATGTTGCGTTCGAATCTCTGGCTGGAGGACCGCTATGGGCTAATAGCAAGGATATTTATTATAAATGCTTCAAATACTATGGACTCGTTGATAGCAACACTCTCACGTGTATTGGCACTACCTGGACTGGCACCACCCCGATATGTGAATACCACCTGAACACGAAGCGTAAGCAAGTCATAGAACGAACACAGTCTTTAGCACGTTTGTACATTGTATGTATGTTCCATTAATGTCAAACCCCTTGCGGGGACGTAGACATGTTTTCCTGGGCAAGCTTAGTCTGTTAACCAGTACTAAGCAATGTGTGTGAGGTGCCTTGCTCAATGACACTACATACGTGGCCTGACCAAGTATCGAACCCGGGACCAATCGATTCCAAATCCGACGTTCTACCACTGGACCACGGATGCCACACATTAATAAATATAGCAATGGTATCGTACACATTCTGTGAATGGCTGTCTTTAAGCTATAGTTTTATACTATAGTTTCAAGATATATATGTCATATCTGCACATTGTTATATAGATGTATTGTCATTAATTGTTCCATTCCCCTTTTTAACTCTACTAGACAATTGCATATAGCATCATATTCCATAATTATATATAGTTTCTCTACTTTTCAGCTTTTACATTACTATATAATTCAGATATGCAGTTATAGTCTTATCTATTGGTTGCATTTGATTTGTATATATCTTGAATGCCTCGTGGTAGAATAACGTTTGTTAAATGAGTTCTCTCGTAAGATAAAGTGTTTATTATTAGTATCAATCATTGTTTCCGGGACATGACCAAGCACCTGCCTTTTCAGAAGCATCCAGTGTCCTTTACATGCGATTCGGGATCGGATTTACGACTTCTGAATGTTCAGTCCATCGTTTCATCCACTGGACAACTGACCTGCCCGGACTCTATTCAGTTTGTTATATTGTTACTAAAGCCTACTGTGTATATTTCAGTCGTACCATTCTTAGTGCTGGCTTTGTTGATTACATTATGTTGTAACTACTAATGATTTCTTGTGTTTCAGTTGTGTTTTGGTTGGTGTTGGCTCTGATGATTACCGTATGTTGTAACTACTAATTATGTCTGGTGTTTCAGTTGTGTTCTGGTTGGTGTTGTCTCTGTTTGATAACATTATGCAATAACTACTAACTGTTTCTTGTATTTCAGTTGTGTTCTGGTTGGTGTTGTCTCTGTTTGATACCATTATGCAATAACTACTAACTGTTTCTTGTATTTCAGTTGTGTTCTGGTTGATGTTGTCTCTGTTTGATACCATTATGCAATAACTACTAACTGTTTCTTGTATTTCAGTTGTGTTCTGGTTGGTGTTGTCTCTGTGTGATAACATTATGCAATAACTACTAACTGTTTCTTGTATTTCAGTTGTGTTCTGGTTGGTGTTGTCTCTGTTTGATAACATTATGCAATAACTACTAACTGTTTCTTGTATTACCGTTGTGTTCTGGTTGTTGTTGGCTCTGTTGATTACAGTATGTTATAATTACTAACTACTTCTGGTGTTTCAGTTGTGTTCTGGTTGGTGTTAGTGCTGTCTATTCTACTGCTGTTACTACTGTTAGCTCTACTTATCTTCCTCTGCTGCTACTTCTGTATGTGCTGCAAGTGGTAAGTTGTCAATTAACAGTAAGGTCAAAATTGCACGAATATCCTGAATTGCTTCAGAAACCGTAATATATTCATTTCATTTTGGTATAGCATTTAAGATGGCTTTCGATTTAATAAAAGTTTGCTTTGGTACAATTAAACATGGGTCCAAGTTCGTTTGTGGAAGTTGTGCAGCTGTAATGCGTTCGCTTCAGGTGTGAAATGCCCGCTGGATCCGTTACGTTTGTGTCCATAGGCAAGGCATTGAAAGTCCACGTTGCCTCTTCTCTCTCCCTCGTGGCGTTGGGTTCCATAAGGAATGAGGTCTCGAGAGTGATTAATATAAGTTGTAAGAATTTGTTTCGCAATCCAGCTAAACTAATTTTGTATAAACTAATTTACATGTAGTTTAAATAATTTATTTACAATTTATAATTGCTGAAGGACTGACACCAGAACTATGCAAAAGTTGTTCTATAATAAATAAAACAGTTCAGGTCAACGTTTATGCACTTACATATTTTAGTTAAAACTATATTTGCAAATGTTCCATTGTTGCATTTTTCTTTTATTAATTGTCAGTATTTTTCCCGAATTAGCTACAAAAGCCAACAAATCAAATATCTGAAGATTCTGGGGGTAACCATAACATTTTTATTTCTGACAAAAATACATTTTTGCAATTACTCCACTTTGCAGACATTTGATACATTAATCCCATGTGACATACATATTTACAACGTGTCACGCTGTTGTCTTTATGCTGCTCCCTCGCTCCAAATGAACATAAAATTATGATTGAATATACAGTCTACATCCGCTATGTCGAATTCCGTCGGACAGAACAAAATACTTGGACATAACCGAAATTTGACTTAACGAAATTCAATATAAACGGAGCCAATTATATGTAACATGATAGTGTTTGAAACGGGACTTAGATCCGACTTCGAGATAACCGAATACTTCGACATAACCGACTTTGACATAACGGATATAGACTGTATATTGCTAACTTTAGAAATCGAACAAAGATATTAGCTTTTGAGAATTTAAAAACCCAGTTAATAATTCTAATCATGTTTTAGGTGTTGTAAAGATCATAGAAAAAGTGACGATGACCACGAAGAACGCCGAGTGTGGAGAACTAAGCGTAACAGCGACTGGACATATGATAAACGCGACAATCATAATCGTTCATCAAACTCTGGAAGTGATGCCGACACCATTGGAAAATCATCCAGTTGCAACCGTTTAGAGAAGAACGGTAATCGAGACAACGTTCAGTTTAGTTCTGCACAAAGCAGCCGTTCAAAAACGTCAAAGAGAGAAAATAAAGTATCTAATTGGTGTTGTGCAGGATGCTGCGGAACCCGCGATAATAAGGAGTCCAACAAACGACACTCTGTCAGTACCGGATTGTCCAGCTCTCCTGACAAAGAAACTCGCCAATACAGTCCACAATATGAAGAAATGCAACAAGTAGAAACAAATGTGAAGTGCAAAGATTCATCATACGAACATGTTAAACCAGTACAATCAAGAAGCCAAAAGGAAAGCCCCAGTGTTGTTGAAGAAACGCCGGTTGTGTACCATGGATATTCACAACATACTGATAACGAAGTAGTAGAAGAAGAGCTAAAAGTACCAACAGTACATGCTCAATTAGAACAAGAATTTAAAGCTCAGAAACAAATTGAAGACGAACGAAGGAATGAACTGCAACGTCAGCAGAAAGAGGAAGACGAAAAGGAGAAGGAACTTCAACGTTGGAAACATGAGGAAGAAGATAGGGAGAAGGACTTTCAACGTCAGCAAAAAGAGGAAGAAGAAAGACATAAACAACTTCAACGTCAGCAAATAGAGGAAGATGACAGGGAGAAGGAATTGAAACTTCGGCAAAATGAGGAAGAAGAAAGGGAGAAAGAACTATATCAGCAAATAGAGGAAGTAGAAAGAGAGAATGAACTTCAACGTCAGCACAAAGATAAAGAAGAATGGGAGAAAGAATTACATCAGCTAAAAGAGCAAGAAGAAAGGGAGAAGGAACTTCAACGCCAGAAAAATGACGAAGAAGAAAGGGAGAAGGAAATTCAACGTCAGCAAAAAGAGCAAGAAGAAAGGGAGACGGATATTAAACGTCAGCAATTAGAGGAAGAAGAGCGTGAGAAAGAACTTCGGCATCAGCAAAAGGAGGACGAAGAAAGAGAAAGGGAACGTCAGCGTCAGCGTCAGCTAAAACTGACAGGTGAAAGGGAGAACGAACAGAGAGCACAGAAACAAAAGTTGAAATTGGAAGAACATGAGAGATCGAAAGAACAACAGAGAATACAACAGCAAGGGTTTGTTCAGCAACTTGCTCAACAACAAGCAGAGCAAAGACAAAGTGCGGACGAGCAACTGGAAGGAATGGAATCACCTGAACGACAGGAGTTTTACAACAAACCAGCATCACAAGTTCCCTATGTATCGACAAGAAATGATTACTTCAGGAAAAACCAGGCTAATAATCCAGAAAGTCATCCTCCGTCTTATACTCATCACACATTCGAGCATCAAAAGATAAAACCCAAAGAACAGAAACAGATCAAACTAATAAACTCGAATGACAGATATAGTACGGATATAACACGTGATAATATTGGTAGAAAAAGAACGAACAATCCAAAGATATACAGACCAGATATATTGCCGAACAAAAGTACTCATACGCCGGAGGAAGATGGAACCGTTGATCATGGCGAGAAAGAACACATAGCTGATAAACGAAAGCGTCAGAGGCGTTTGAATTTAATAAACTCTAACGATAGATATGTGAAAGGAGCAGCTGATGATATAATCGGAAAGAGAGGATTAACAAACCCAATGATGTATAGACCATACACAATAGAAAAGCCGGTATTTAATGACATTCCGTAGTGGCACGAGCACAGGCACAAGACACATATGTTTTTTTGCCCTATGGTAGTATAGTAAGTAATGTTTACTGATGGCAACCAACGGAAATAAAACATCATCGACAACATTGCATGACTGTCCTGCTGTTCACGATGAAACAATGTGCCATTCTGGTGTTATTTGACCGCCGATCTCCATCAAATAAAAAGTATTTGTTGATCGAATACGGTCTTCCGGTCGGGACCACAAGGTCATATCAGTGATCTAGTCGAGTTTACCTAGTTTCTAGTCGATGTTTCTGCATGCATATTTTACTTCCGTTGGTTGCCTTCAGTAAAGAGTACGTACTATAATGACCATAGGGCAAAACAAAAAGAAGATTTGTGTCTTGTGTCTGTGGGCATGAGGTGTCATTAGACATCGGCTGTGGGGCATTTTTAATATTTATATAATATACATTATTTTTATTAAATTACATATGTACGGTATTGTATTGTTTTCCTCCGGTTATTATATGTTATAATATGTATAATTATCTGTCGTAAATAAAGTAGAACGTACTGATTCATGTACATGGACAGATAGACAGATAATGTCTCTGACATACATGTTTACCAGTTCGTCGATAAGACCGCGGACTGGTTGCGAAAGTTAGTGATGATGTCTGTGACATATACCATTTCGTCGATAAGACCGCGGACTGGTTGCGAAAGTTAGTGATGATGTCTGTGACATATACCATTTCGTCGATAAGACCGTGATGTCTGTGACATATACCATTTCGTCGATAAGACCGCGGACTGGTTGCGAAAGTTAGTAATGATGTCTGTGACATACCATTTCGTCGATAAGACCGCGGACTGGTTGCGAAAGTTAGTGATGATGTCTGTGACATATACCATTTCGTTCATAAGACCGCAGAATGGTTGCGAACGTTAGTAATGATGTCTGTGACATACCATTTCGTCGATAAGACCGCGGACTGGTTGCGAAAGTTAGTGATGATGTCTGTGACATATACCATTTCGTCGATAAGACCGTGATGTCTGTGACATATACCATTTCGTCGATAAGACCGCGGACTGGTTGCGAAAGTTAGTAATGATGTCTGTGACATATACCATTTCGTCGATAAGACCGCGGACTGGTTGCGAAAGTTAGTGATGATGTCTGTGACATATACCATTTCGTCGATAAGACCGCGGACTGGTTGCGAAAGTTAGTGATGATGTCTGTGACATATACCATTTCGTCGATAAGACCGTGATGTCTGTGACATATACCATTTCGTCGATAAGACCGCGGAATGGTTGCGAAAGTTAGTAATGATGTCTGTGACATACCATTTCGTCGATAAGACCGCGGAATGGTTGCGAAAGTTAGTAATGATGTCTGTGACATATACCATTTCGTTGATAAGACCGCGGAATGTTTGCGAAAGTTAGTGATGATGTCTGTGCCATATACCATTTCGTTCATAAGACCGCAGAATGGTTGCGAACGTTAGTAATGATGTCTGTGACATATACCATTTCGTCGATAAGACAGCGAAATGGTAGCGAAAGTTAGTGATGATGTATGTGACATATACCATTTCAACGACAGTGATTAATATAATATGTTGTTAGAACTTGCTTCGCAATCGTTGTCAAATAAATAAAGTCTAAGCACTTTAAAATACCATAATATTATACTATTATCAAACAAATTAAATAATATTGGCAACATAACGAAAGGTAACGTAAACAACTACACGCGACGTTAAGTTTTCAAATATATCTAATATTAATTACAGGCCTCTCATTTACAAGCTTATGCTACGTACTTTCAGAAAACCAAACCTAAATGGGGTGGGGTGGGAGGATGTGAGTCTACAGGCCGCTCAAGGTGTATATACCCGTAGTAAACTAAAGCTTTAGATGTCTTGTAGCTGTAACATGAAACGAACACCTGTGTTTTACGTTTATTTATCGTCGCTACCGGTTGTCCATATGAGCGATGCCTCCTGAAGAGATTAGTCATTTTAGATATTTGGAGGATAGTGCAATGATACAGACAGATACCCATTCCAGAGTCTCCTCTGGTTCGTTTACGTGCACGGTGTAAAGCACCGACACGAGGTTTAACGTCCCATCTGAAATACTGTTAATTGTATTAGGGTCAGACGCCAGGGGCATCGAACCTGCGATCCTTGGATTACCAGTCCAGCGTGTTATACCACTGGACTACAGATCCGTCTGTAAACGAACACCTCTAGTTTGTTGTGCTTTAAATACGTGTAATTGATCTATTGTGACTTCTTGTTTTGCTAAATAATTTCCAAATAATGACCACTAGTGAACCAATTGTCACAATAAATAACTATAATTAACTATTGCTGTTTGACGAGTGTTGTAATTTCATGTTTATTATTTTTGAGAGTAATTTCCGATATGGACATTGTAAGAGAATGCCATTATCAACATGTTATGTTTTACATGTAATAACTGTGCTTATTATATTACATTATGTAAATAGAAACGCGTACGTGCAATCTCTTAATTCAAAGCTTCTAGAATACCGCCGTTAGACAATGAAGTTGTTATCTTTGAAGTAAGTTTGTTTGCTGCTACAAAATCCTGTGAAATTGATATAGCTTGAAACACTTGTCCCTGTAGGATACTATTAGATGTATTTGCGGATCCCCCCGGGCCTGCAAATTGTCACAGAAAATCCATAAATGCAATACAAGGTGGAGTGCGCATTAGCATGTTTGTATGGTATAGGATATTAGCATGTTTGTATGGTATGGGATATTAGCATGTTTGTATGGTATGAGCTATTAGCATGTTTGTATGGTATAGGATATTAGCATGTTTGTATGGTATAGGATATTAGCATGTTTGTATGGTATGGGATATTAACATGTTTGTATGGTATGGGATATTAGCATGTTTGTATGGTATAGGATATTAGCATGTTTGTATGGTATGGGATATTAGCATGTTTGTATGGTATAGGATATTAGCATGTTTGCATGGTATGGGATATTAGCATGTTTGTATGGTATAGGATATTAGCATGTTTGTATGGTATGGGATATTAGCATGTTTGTATGGTATAGGATATTAGCATGTTTGTATGGTATAGGATATTAGCATGTTTGTATGGTATAGGATATTAGCATGTTTGTATGGTATGGGATATTAGCATGTTTGTATGGTATGGGATATTAGCATGTTTGTATGGTATAGGATATTAGCATGTTTGTATGGTATGGGATATTAGCATGTTTGTATGGTATGGGATATTAGCATGTTTGTATGGTATAGGATATTAGCATGTTTGTATGGTATAGGATATTAGCATGTTTGTATGGTATAGGATATTAGCATGTTTGTATGGTATAGGATATTAGCATGTTTGTATGGTATGGGATATTAGCATGTGTGTATGGTATGGGATATTAGCATGTTTGTATGGTATGGGATATTAGCATGTTTGTATGGTATGGGATATTAGCATGTTTGTATGGTATGGGATATTAGCATGTTTGTATGGTATGGGATATTAGCATGTTTGTATGGTATGGGATATTAGCATGCTTGTATGGTATGGGATATTAATGGTATGGGATATTAGCATGTTTGTATGGTATGGGATATTAGCATGTTTGTATGGTATAGGATATTAGCATGTTTGCATGTTTGTATGGTATATTAGCATGTTTGTATGGTATATTAGCATGTTTGTATGGTATGGGATATTAGCATGTTTGTATGGTATAGGATACTAGCATGTTTGTATGGTATAGGATATTAGCATGTTTGTATGGTATGGGATATTAGCATGTTTGTATGGTATAGGATATTAGCATGTTTGTATGGTATAGGATACTAGCATGTTTGTATGGTATAGGATATTAGCATGTTTGTATGGTATAGGATATTAGCATGTTTGTATGGTATGGGATATTAGCATGTTTGTATGGTATAGGATATTAGCATGTTTGTATGGTATAGAATGTTGACCAGTGGTTACATATCTCACGATGCGATACTATATTCTTGTTGTCAATGTGTGAACATACATTTTAGACGTAGGCTAATTTGGTATCTTTTTGAAAAATACAACCGAATTTGAACGTCTAAAACGTGCATTAAAGTGCGCCTGAGTGTTCCAGCGACATTCTATGATTCAAACTTGTACCAGGGGAGCATGCCCAGATACCCCTTCAGCACCACTGTACCATCGGTGCTCAATTTATTAGTCGGGCCTTCAAATTAAATAAGGCTAGCTACGTCCCTGCTTGCTAACGTTAGACAAACAATAGTACATACCTTTTAATATACTGATAACGTGTATCATTGTACTGATACAATAGCCAACTAATAACACAATCAAGTGTTGACTCCATTGCATATTGAATAGTATGCTTCGTTATATGTCCTCGATCCAATCTCTCAGTACTAGGGATCTTAGGGGATAGCACGTATTGAATTTATAGATCGTGACGCATTTGTCATATTTCAACGGCGATATATGTATCTATCATATCGCTTAATAAATTTATTACAACAATTTTGGCGAGTCATGCTTGTCTGGATTTACTTGAAGCTATGGTGATGCGTATGAATTGAAAGGTAAGTGTTACCTTCGTGTTTGATTATATTTGGGGTTTAAATGTCGCACCAATAGCTCATACGGCGAATATCCAGTCCATTATTGGTGTATGAAGTGCCTCTCCGAGCAGTGTTTCAGGCACGGACGGGTACCCAGGTAGAACCTCAGACCTACTGCAAACCAGTTAGATAGCTTTCTCATTCGGAATAATTCGACACCCATGGTGGAATACGAACGTACAGGGGTAGAAGCAAGTGATTTCAAGTGGACGACCGTAACCACTCGGTCACGGAGGCCCCTCCAACGATCCAATATCATCTTACTAGTGTTATTTATCGTCGTTATTTGCCGCAACCTCCGTGGAGTTGTGACTGTAGCGCAATTAGTGAAGTAGTCAGATTTCTTATTGTTCGGCGTCATTTGACCACATGGAGCTAAAATAGGATGAAAGTAACTAGTAATTAATTGTTTCCTAGCAACATTAACGAAGTTACTACATTGACATGATAGTTTTATATTTCCGTTAGCATTTTCCTCTGTAACATTATTTACTTGAATAAAATAATTGGTATTGAAGTTAACTATATATATAAGCCATCATCATCATCATCATCATCATCATCATCATCATCATCATCATCATCATCATCATCATCATCATCATCATCATCATCATCATCATCATCTCATCATCATCATCATCATCATCATCATCATCATCATCATCATCATCATCATCATCATCATCATCATCATCATCATCACATCATCATCATCATCATCATCATCATCATCATCATCATCATCATCATCATCATCATCATCATCATCATCATCATCATCATCATCATCATCATCATCATCATCATCATCATCACATCATCATCATCATCATCTCATCATCATCATCATCATCATCATCATCATCATCATCATCATCATCATCACCACATCACCACCACCACCCACCACCACCACCACCACCACCACCACCACCACCCCCACCACCACCACCACCACCACCACCACCACCACCACCACCACCACCACCCACCACCACCACCACCAACACCACCACCACCACCATTATCATCATCATCATCATCATCATCACCAGCGGCAACAGCACGAATAACATTCTCCTATTTGGCAACTTACTGGTACAATACCTTTTGTAGTCTATACGTGTGTACCATTCAATGATTCATTCATAGTATAGTATGTTATACACTGAAAGTTATCTAGTTAACCTATATACGTGTTTAACATTTCAGAATAAATACCTACTATGTTGCCATCGAGCTACACGCGTAGACTGAGAACGAAGGACCTGATACACAGAAACTTTCCGGACATCTCCAGAACAATTACCAGTAAATCGAGTTCTAAGACATTTACCCGTGTCGGGTTTGATGGAAGGAAGTCAACACACGCGTATCTCCCGTATCTAATCAGAGAACAAACGAAGGCACACATCGGCTCGAGAGTATCAGGACAGATCAACATTGTCCTAGAAAGACTATCAGAAATTGACAAGAAAGAAAAGGACGAGCATGCTTTATATAAAAAGAAAGCAAATGCCCTGTTTTCAAAAGAGAAAGGAGATACTCCTATACCACCTCTCAAGTTAGAACATAGTCGACTTAGTCAGTCCAAGATTGTTGGACGGCTGAAGCCTATTAAAGAGAAAAATGAAAAGTGCCCTGCCATTGCTAAAGATACACGGGATAATCTCACTAAAGACAGAATGGTCGTTCTTGCACGGACGCTCATGAAAGACAAGCGGATGGCTACCTGTTACAAGAGGAACCCCAACAGAATAGAGGTTATCTCGCCAATAGTTTGCGATGGTATTCCGGCGTGGGGTCACGAATTCAAATCAGACATAATGATACTAGTGCCTATAAAATCTCTAAGATATTTAAAATGGAAATATTATATCCGGGAAATTGGGTATATTGAAATCGAGCTGCCGAAGAAACACCAACGAGCACACATGGACATATACAATCCTTTACGAGCTGACGATAACGTGCATTTGTCATCTTCAAAATTAAACAAAGCCCTTGTTGAAGTCTTCATGGAAGGATTGAAGCTAGCCAAATTTGGGGAATACAGTTTGGTACCAGAACTTAATTTTGACTATCTCAATGATACTCTTGAGCTTGTCTATACAAAGTATCTCCGAATACCGCTGATACCCGCCATTTATCTATCGGCTGATGATCCGCTGTATGTGATTAAACCAAATCTACTGGACTTGGACCCGGCTTCAGACACACTCTTCCGAGCATGCTATCTGGTACAAGAGGAGAATATACTGCGCAAAATCTCTTCCACGGACCACGGTCTCCGAGTGGAAGCCATGAAAGTAATACATACCCTGTGCAAGCAGGACTGGCGCCTTCAAGCACTCACCACATATCAGCTCAAAAACGTCCTCATGCACGACATTGACTTCGAAATCGATCATTCTCCTCGGTGGCAGAGATTAACCAGGGATATATGTGTTCAATCCATCTTGAAACGGCTACTGTACTTTGTCAAGAAGCAGACGTTACCACATTTCTTTCAGAGCGATCTAAACTTGTTCAAGAAAATTCCGGAAAAAACATTGAGGTTCATGCACACACCTCTTCAGAGACTTGTGAGTAATGAACCACAACTCTTGAGGGATCTGCAGCGAGCATCTAGGGCATCACGAAACTATGACGACAGCGATACAAGTTCCGACAGCGACGAAGACTGGTGGTGAATAAACCGTATTGAAGTTGTAATGAATTCGCATTGTCATTTCAATATGCATGTATGTTGAGCTTTTCTGAACTAAAATGCATATATATATATATATATATATATATATATATATATATATATATATATGCCACTTTCAAATAGTATTAATCGGTGGCGGTTTGTGCAAAAAGTAAAATGCTGTTACCAACCCATTGTCCATGAAGAAACTGCTGTTACCAAACCGTAGACCTTGAAGAAAACCGCTTCTTAATAGTGTCATAGGAATACATTGTATTCCAAGACGATCAATTAATGTTATTCCGGTCCTTTGCTACATATTTAACAACATTATGCATTGCATTTTGCGAGTCGTATTGACACATATATACATGTACATATATACGTATAAATTATATGTGTACGCATAGGATGCTTGTACGTTTTGGTACTGAGAACATGTCGTTTTGGTACTGAGAACATGTCGTTTTGGTACTGAGAACATGTCGTTTTGGTACTGATAACATGTCGTTTTGGTACTGAGAACATGTCGTTTTGGTACTGAGAACTTGTCGTTTTGGTACTGTGTCGTTTTGGTACTGAGAACATGTCGTTTTGGTACTGAGAACATGTCGTTTTGGTACTGAGAACATGTCGTTTTCAATAATGCCATCATGTCCGATTAGCGCAGTGGTTAACGCGCTCGCTTCTCACTAATGCAACCCGGGTTCGATCCTCGGACCGGGAAGTATGTGAGATCGTACGGTGGTCGCCAGCTCGGACAGGTGGGTTTCCTCCGGGTACTCCGGTTTCCTCCCAAACAAATGACCACATTTACGCTTTCATCCGCACCAACGAGAGTGATTAATATAAGTTGTTAAAGCGTGCTTCGCAATCGTTGTAAAATAAATAAAGCTTAAATAATGACATTGGTGTAACTGATGAATATTGTATAGTTCACAGTTCATGACATTCACCACTTACACCGGATTAGTTACCGTTACATAATAATTATGCTCTCTACTCAGAATAGCAATCGGAATATTATGATAATGCATCAATGTTTAGTATATGCGAGATAACTCTTGAGCACTCTAGCCAGGTGGATAGCATTGTATTAAATAATTTGCATATGTACAAACTGTAGCAATTTATATTCTCATATTGACACATATTGCTTGATATAGTTATATGCATATATACATCCGTTATGTCAAAGTCGGTTATGTCAAATTATCCTGTTATCTCGAAGTCGGATAAAAGTCCCGTTTCAGACACAATCATTTTACATATAACATCGAATTTCGTTAAGTCAAACTTCGGTTATGTCGAAATATTGTGTTCGGTCCGACGGAATTCGACATAACGGATGTAGACTGTATATTGCATGCCAATAATCTCTACGAAATGTTTCTAGATCTTTTTATATAAATATTTTACAACACATTCTTCCGAAATAATTTGAACACTAACTATCTATGCATGAACAGTGTGTTTGTGGAATACAAACTCTTGAAAGTGAAAGTAGGATTTCAAGGGTAGTGTCGCTTTAAGCATGTAAAACACAACGCTTCTACATGTGTTAAAATAGTCAATGTTAAGCTTTGTTGAGGTGACACATACAAGTTGTATGTGTCTTATTGCTTATCTGACAAAGACCATATCTGACATAAAATGTAAGATTAACAGTTTGATCCGAACCAAACACAGCACTGATCTGAACCAAACACAGCACTAATATGAACCAAACACAGCACTGATATGAACCAAACACAACACTAATATGAACCAAACACAGCACTAATATGAACCAAACACAGCACTGATATGAACCAAACACAGCACTAATATGAACCAAACACAGCACTAATATGAACCAAACACAACACTAATATGAACCAAACACAACACTAATATGAACCAAACACAGCACTAATATGAACCAAACACAACACTAATATGAACCAAACACAACACTAATATGAACCAAACACAGCACTAATATGAACCAAACACAGCACTGATATGAACCAAACACAGCACTAATATGAACCAAACACAGCACTGAAATGAACCAAACACAGCACTGATATCAACCAAACACAGCACTGATATGAACCAAACACAGCACTGAAATGAAGCAAACAGCACTAAATGAATCAAACAGCACTGATATGAACCAAACACAGCACTGAAATGAACCAAACAGCACTGATATGAACCAAACACAGCACTGAAATGAACCAACAGGACTGATATGAACCAAACACAGCACTGAAATGAACCAAACAGCACTGATATGAACCAAACACAGCACTGAAATGAACCAACAGGACTGATATGAACCAAGCAGCAATTAAATGAACCAAACAGCACTGATATGAACCAAACAGTGTTCAAATGAACCAAACAGCACTGATATGAACCAAACAGTGTTCAAATGAACCAAACAGTACTCAAATGAACCAAGCAACATTCAAATTAACCAAACAGCACTTAAATTAACCAAACAGCACTTAAATTAACCAAACAGCACTCAAATTAACCAAGCAGCACTCAAATTAACCAAACATCACTCAAATTAAGCACAAATTAACCAAACAGCACTCAAATTAGCTAAACAGCACTCAAATTAGCCAAACAGCACTCAAATTAACCAAACAGCACTCAAATTAACCAAACAGCACTCAAATTAAACAATCACTCAAATTAGCTAAACCGCACTCAAATTAGCCAAACAGCACTCAAATTAGCCAAACAACACTCAAATTAGCCAAACAGCACTCAAATTAGCAAAACAGCACTCAAATTAGCCAAACAGCACTCAAATTAGCAAAACAGCACTCAAATTAGCAAAAACAAAAACGGAAAATAATTGCATATCGTTACAATGAACCAAACGGCACTGAAACGAGTCAAACAGGAATGAACCGAAAGGCTTAGAGAACCATTATTATTATTATTATTATTATTATTCATCGGCTTTGTATTACGGGAATGTTGGTTTATATTTGTGTGGCAATTGTTAGCGATAGCTCATGGATATTTTATACAATTACATTTTGTATCACATCCTTCAACGTTTGGTTAGACCTATTCACATTTGGCATTTGAAAAAAGATAACACGTCACATGTAACATGCCATATTAATTATTAGTTCAGATTCAAATGTCATTTACATACACGCGTGCAATCACGGGGGTTCGATCCCCCGTCTGACAATAATAAAATTAACAGTCTTTCAGATGGGACGTTAAACCGAGGTCTCGTGTCGGTGCTTTACACCGTGCACGTAAAAGAACCAGAGGAAACTCTCTGTATCATTGCACTATCCTCCAAAATCTAAAATGACTAATCTCTTCAGATGGCGTCGCTCATATGGGCAACCGGTAGCGACGATAAATAAACGTAAAAAAAACAAACAAAGCGTGCAATCAAGCACACACTGTCTGAATAGCGTCCTGAATAGCGTCTTCTCACCAGAGAACCTATAGGTTCAATACTTAGTCTACAACTATGCAAGATGGTACGGCGGTAGCCAGACCGATCGTGTGCGTGTTTTCTATAATACCACCCACGCTAACGAGAGTGGTTAAGGTTTATCATATACTAAGCTAGAACTTGTTTCGGAGAATCTGATCTAACTAGCTTAGTTTATACAAATTTATTTTAGCTTGATGGCGAAACAAGCTTTTACAACATTAGATTAATCGCCCCCCCCGGGACCTCAGTCCTGATGGAATCCATCGCCATGAGGGAGAGAAAATAGGAAATGTGGAATTTAGGTGCCTTGTTAAGGACATAATCGTAACGTCTACAGCTGGGGCGAATTGCGGGTCTTTCATGCTTGAAGTGAACGCGCTACCACGGCGCTATTACGAACTCCACAATAGTATCAATGCTATAACTAAAATATATAATTATTTGCAATAAGATAATACCTATTATTTGCATATAATCATATACATTGTAATTAATTCATACGGGCATACAAATTTACCGTTACTAAAACAGGAGACCGTGCCTTATAGA
>CM026398.1:43120371-43142871 GCA_014843695.1 Archivesica marissinica | reverse complement strand
ACAACGAGCATTGAAACGTGCTTTAATAATATACATGATATTCTTATTCTTTCACTGAGAAAACTCATTCATTCATTGGAACACATAAATATACGATCTTACACTCGTGGTGATTTCACATACTAGAGGACATAGAAAATGCACACCTACATTATATACTAGAGGACATAGAAAATGCACACCTACATTATATACTAGAGGACATAGAAAATGCACACCTACATTATATACTAGAGGACATGGAAAATGCACACCTATACATTATATACTATGGGACATGGAAAATGCACATCTACATTATATACTAGAGGATATAGAAAACGCACACCTACATTATATACTAGAGGACATGGAAAATGCACACCTACATTATATACTAGAGGACATGGAAAATGCACACCTACATTATATACTAGAGGACATAGATAACGCGCACCTACATTATATACTAGAGGACATAGAACGCGCACACCTACATTATATACTAGAGGTCATAGAACACGCACACCTACATTAAATACTATGGGACATGGAAAATGCACACCTATATTATATACTAGAGGACATGGAAAATGCACACCTACATTATATACTAGAGGACATGGAAAATGCATACCTACATTATATACTAGAGGACATGGAAAATGCACACCTACATTATATACTAGAGGACATGGAAAATGCATACCTACATTATATACTAGAGGACATGGAAAATGCACACCTACATTATATACTAGAGGACATGGAAAATGCACACCTACATTATATGATTATTATTACATGAACACGAAATACGAAGGATTCCATCAAATCTTTATTACAAAGCACAAACGGAACATCTAAAAATATTCCAAAATGTTTAAAACAATGTATTTATATAGTTATTGTTTTCATGTAAAAACACACTTATCCGAAGTGTGCGTTTTCTACGTCCTCTAGTATACCATATTTGATCCCATTACCACAGTAACAACAACCATACACTTGAAGAATAAAACGTTTCTGTTTGACAGTACATGTTTGAGCCTTATTATATTAAGCTGCATCCGTAGTAAATGGTCCTTGTTAATCAGGCAACATCAACACAATATTTTAATCACTGTATACCGCTAGTTCATATTTAGCATTTTATTGATCTAAGTAGTTGATTTTCAAGAAATAAAGCATGAACACAAACAACATGTCGAATGTCTATTGCAAGCTGTCAATGCCATATCGTGATAAATCAGAATAATTGTAGGTGTAACTGTAGGTGTGGTCATATAAGAAAATATATGTAATGACAGTATTATACCTGATACAAGCAAAGTTATGTGATAAAAGAAAATCGGATAGCTTTGAATGGAATGATTGATAGCTTTGAATGGCATGATAATATACTATGAATGGAATGATATTGAAATATCGAATACATGCTACACGGATCTACCAGTACGATGAATAAAAATATATGACAGCTTTGAATGGAATATCGAATACATGTTACACGAATCTACCAGTACGATGAATAGAATTATATGATAGCTTTGAATGGAATGATATTGAAATATCGAATACATGTTACACGAATCTACCAGTACGATGAATAGAATTATATGATAGCTTTGAATGGAATGATATTGAAATATCGAATACATGTTACACGAATCTACCAGTACGATGAATAGAATTATATGATAGCTTTGAATGGAATGATATTGAAATATCGAATACATGTTACACGAATCTACCAGTACGATGAATAGAATTATATGATAGCTTTGAATGGAATGATATTGAAATATCGAATACATGTTACACGAATCTACCAGTACGATGAATAGAATTATATGATAGCTTTGAATGGAATGATATTGAAATATCGAATACATGTTACACGAATCTACCAGTACGATGAATAGAATTATATGATAGCTTTGAATGGAATGATATTGAAATATCGAATACATGTTACACGAATCTACCAGTACGATGAATAGAATTATATGATAGCTTTGAATGAAATGATATTGAAATATTGAATACATGTTACAAGAATCTACCAGTACGATGAATAGAATTATATGATAGCTTTGAATGGAATGATATTGAAATATCGAATACATGTTACACGAATCTACCAGTACGATGAATAGAATTATATGATAGTTTTGAATGGAATGATATTGAAATATCGAATGCATGTTACACGGATCTACCAGTACGAGAGGTCGTATTACCACTGTTATAGTGCCTGGTACGGTACACTATGTAGACGACCATGCTCATGATAAACATCGACACAAGTACCACAGCCAATGAAATAGCCACTAGAGTGGTCTCCCTGGTGCCATCTTCATCAGCAACGTCAGATGGTACCTCCATGTCAGCGCCGTCTGTATCTGACTTTGTTGCTACTGCTACTGGTATCGCAGTTTCATCTGTGATGAGATATACGATCAGGTTAATGTAATTCTACTGTATAAATAACTTACAAAACGTAAGTATAGAATAGAAACGACAATCGTTAAATAAAATGATACCACGACTCGCTGATGTTAGTGCCGTAGCCAGAATCTGAAAATATTCGAAGCGACCCCTCCGCCAATTATTTTGTGGATGCTTGTCTGTGCATTCTGAAGGCAGTTTTATCAGAAATTTATTTCCTATACCTGTAGTTACTTGCAAAATCTAACCGAGGCGAGTGCCTCATTTGCCTCAGTGTGGCTACGGGCCTAGATGCATTATGGAGGGGGAGAAAACAAACTGTTTTCAAAGGAAAAAAGGTAAAATGCGGGAATGACAAATATATTGAGAATAATAATTAGGTCAAATTATTATATTTTTCTTAAGATTTTATAACAATGAAAATTACGATGCTACATAGCTTCGGTATTTTCATAGCAATAACTGTTGTCGACAATGAAGTTCAGACATTGCATCATATGCTTATTTTTGCCATATCTGATTGGTCAATCGTTTTGTGATCAGGCATGAAGAAGCGGGAAATATTATATTCGGGCAACAGGCGGATCTGTAGTCCAGCGGTTAACACGTTGGACTGGTAATCCAGGGATCGCAGGTTCGATCCCCTTTCCGACCCTAATAATATTAACAGTCTTTCAGATGTGACTTTAAACCGAGGTCACGTGTCGGTGCTTTACACCATGCACGTAAAACAACCAGGGGAGACATTGGAATGGGTCTCTGTCTGTATCATTGCACTGCCCTCCAAAAATCTAAAATGACTAATCTCTCCAGGAGGCGTCGCTCATATAGGCAACCGGTAGCGACGATAAATAAACGTAAACACACACACACTATTTCGGGTAATGTAAAAATCGCAAAATGGCAGAGTAGACTCAGCTTTTGTGACAGTGGGTGGTAGAGTAAAGCATATACACCTTCAAAGCTGATATGTATAGATACTTCTTTGTGCGCTTTTGCTACGAGTGCAGGTATTGGCAGGGACTTGACATATATTTTGGCATCCACTGATTCTTGCATCTTGCAATCCAGATGGAATATGGCGTCCTGTTTTACCGTATCAGTGATAAGCCGATCTGATATCTGAAAAACAGAATAATACCATTTACGGGAAACGATCTATGAAGGTAATACTTCTTCTATTAATGTGTATGAATGTCCCAATTTTAAATGTGGTATATACGGATTTTATTCAATGATCGCTGGCAGTACAGAGTTTAGCGAAGTCTTGCTAGGTTTTAATGTAATTGTTATGACATATGATTGGATGACAGGGTGTCTGTTTACGAGTTTCCGCAATAATTGGTGTTCTATTTTTTGTACACGTTTATTTATCGTCGCTACCGGTTGCCCATATGAGCGATGCCTCCTGAAGATATTAGTCATTTTAGATTTTGGAGGATAGTGCATGATACAGACAGAGACCCATTCCAGAGTCTCCTCTGGTTCTTTTACGTGCACGGTGTGCACACGCTGTGGTAACACGATGGACTGGTAATCCAGGGATCGCAGGTTCGATCCCCCGTCTGACCCTAATCAAATTAACAGTCTTTCAGATGGGACGTTAAACCGAGGTCTCGTGTCGGTGCCTTACACCGTGCACGTAAAAGAACCAGAGGAGACTCTGGAATGGGTCTGTCTGTATCATTGCACTATCTTCCAAAATCTAAAAGTACTGATCTCTTCAGGAGGCGTTGCTGATATGGATAACCGGTAGCGACGATAAATAAACGTAAAACGCACACAATGTTACAACCGAATTGTATATAGTGTCTATACTATACATATGAGTGACGACTCCTCAATATATTAACAATTCTAGACTTTGGAGGATAGTGCATGCAATGATACAGACATAGATCCATTCCAGGGTCTCCTCTGGTTCTTTTATGTTCATGGTGTAAAGCACCGACAGGGGATCTCGGGTTAAAGTCCCATCCCAAAGACTAACCAACGAATCATTTTAGTATGGTAGAGCGGGGGATCGAACCTGTGAACTCTGGCTTAGAAGTCCAGTGTGTTAACCACTGAACAACTGATCGGCTACTATAGGGTTTCTTGATATCCATGACCTAAGTTATACCCGAACAAGGATTCGATTCCGGTGTCGATGATTAAAGTACCCCACCACTTACAATACTGTTCGTTTATGTTGGCATCTAACTACGTGCTACTTAAAACTATACAGATAAGACAGAGGAGTACTTAGGCTCCGGTAGCACAAACTCAGATACTTAATATTACATATAAGACGATGCTTAAAGCGACATTACATCGCAAAAAAGCAAATAAAATGCATTGTTCACGTATAAATGCATTGTTCACGTATAAATGCATTGCTACTACAAATTCATCCGAACACATTCGAACACTAACATTGAATCAATAAACAGTGTTAGTGTGGTCTACAAACTTTCAAAGTAGGATTTCATATAACGGTCATACCTGCTCCTGAATTGACGTTTGTTTGTCATCGGAGTCAATACTAAACGCGAGATAATGTCGTTTAGAGATAATTTAACTAAGATCAGTTTACAAATAAATATGCATAGGCACACATGTGAGATATAACGGTAGCTCTGTACCATAAATCGTGCTATGCAGGATACACGAATTGTATTACGCATGGATGTCGACCATATTTACATTATTTTGTTATGTCAACAAACCGCGTATACGACGTTTGTTTATTAGTTGAAATACTCAGATTTTGAGGGAAATATTTGAAAATAAATTATACCATATAATAGGAAATTACATTCTGTAGAAATGTGCGTTTTCACTGATATCGTGTCGCTTTCAGGGGCGTATCTTGGCTGGAATCGATGTGTAGGCCAACTTAAAACTTAAGACGGAAGGGGGGTCCGGCGGTCGTCCCAGGACAACAATAGCGTATATAATTTAATCCTGGCCTCCTGATTTTTGTTGCAAATGTGGCATTTTTATTTTTTCGATTTTTTGTGGGAAAAGTGCATGGCCTACACGGCTTATAGAAAGCTACGCCAATGGCGTTAACGTATTATTATTGATAACGTGTAAAGTAAACCTGTTCCTTAGCAACATGGATCGTATAGCACACCGTCGGACCAAAACTATGAATGTTTCCTTCCACAAAGATTTCCAGCAGGAACCCAGTCAAGTGCTCGACAGATGCTGCAATTATAGACTGTGTGTTTAGAACTCGATTGAAGGAGACTAGAGGAGGTTTCTGGTCACTTATAGAACTCGATTGAAGGAGACTAGAGGAGGTTTCTGGTCACTTATAGAACTCGATTGAAGGAGACTAGAGGAGGTTTCTGGTCACTAATAGAACTCGATTGAAGGAGACTAGAGGAGGTTTCTGGTCACTAATATAACTCGATTGAAGGAGACTAGAGGAGGTTTCTGGTCACTAATATAACTCGATTGAAGGAGACTAGAGGAAGTTTCTGGTCACTTATAGAACTTGATTGAAGGAGACTAGAGGAGGTTTCTGGTCACTTATAGAACTCGATTGAAGGAGACTAGAGGAGGTTTCTGGTCACTTATAGAACTCGATTGAAGGAGGCTAGAGGAGGTTTCTGGTCACTTATAGAACTCGATTGAAGGAGACTAGAGGAGGTTTCTGGTCACTTATAGAACTCGATTGAAGGAGACTAGAGGAGGTTTCTGGTCACTTATAGAACTCGATTGAAGGAGACTAGAGGAGGTTTCTGGTCACTTAGACTAATATAACTCGATTGAAGGAGACTAGAGGAGGTTTCTGGTCACTTAGACTAATAGAACTCGATTGAAGGAGACTAGAGGAGGTTTCTGGTCACTTAGACTAATAGAACTCGATTGAAGGAGACTAGAGGAGGTTTCTGGTCACTTATAGAACTCGATTGAAGGAGACTAGAGGAGGTTTCTGGTCACTTAGACTAATAGAACTAGATTGAAGGAGACTAGAGGAGGTTTCTGGTCACTTAGACTAATAGAACTCGATTGAAGGAGACTAGAGGGGGTTTCTGGTCACTTATAGAACTCGATTGAAGGAGACTAGAGGAGGTTTCTGGTCACTTATAGAACTCGATTGAAGGAGACTAGAGGAGGTTTCTGGTCACTTAGACTAATAGAACTCGATTGAAGGAGACTAGAGGAGGTTTCTGGTCACTTATAGAACTCGATTGAAGGAGACTAGAGGAGGTTTCTGGTCACTTATAGAACTCGATTGAAGGAGACTAGAGGAGGTTTCTGGTCACTTAGACTAATAGAACTCGATTGAAGGAGACTAGAGGAGGTTTCTGGTCACTTAGACTAATAGAACTCGATTGAAGGAGACTAGAGGGGGTTTCTGGTCACTTATAGAACTCGATTGAAGGAGACTAGAGGAGGTTTCTGGTCACTTATATAACTCGATTGAAGGAGACTAGAGGAGGTTTCTGGTCACTAATAGAACTCGATTGAAGGAGACTAGAGGAGGTTTCTGGTCACTAATAGAACTCGATTGAAGGAGACTAGAGGAGGTTTCTGGTCACTAATAGAACTCGATTGAAGGAGACTAGAGGAGGTTTCTGGTCACTTATAGAACTCGATTGAAGGAGACTAGAGGAGGTTTCTGGTCACTTAGACTAATAGAACTCGATTGAAGGAGACTAGAGGAGGTTTCTGGTCACTTAGACTAATAGAACTCGATTGAAGGAGACTAGAGGAGGTTTCTGGTCACTTATAGAACTCGATTGAAGGAGACTAGAGGAGGTTTCTGGTCACTTAGACTAATATAACTCGATTGAAGGAGACTAGAGGAGGTTTCTGGTCACTTATTGAACTCGATTGAAGGAGACTAGAGGAGGTTTCTGGTCACTTAGACTAATATAACTCGATTGAAGGAGACTAGAGGGGGTTTCTGGTCACTAATAGAACTCGATTGAAGGAGACTAGAGGAGGTTTCTGGTCACTTATAGAACTAGATTGAAGGAGACTAGAGGAGGTTTCTGGTCACTTATAGAACTCGATTGAAGGAGACTAGAGGAGGTTTCTGGTCACTTATAGAACTCGATTGAAGGAGACTAGAGGAGGTTTCTGGTCACTTATAGAACTCGATTGAAGGAGGCTAGATGAGGTTTCTGGTCACTTATAGAATTCGATTGAAGGAGACTAGAGGAGGTTTCTGGTCACTTATAGAACTCGATTGAAGGAGACTAGAGGAGGTTTCTGGTCACTTAGACTAATAGAACTCGATTGAAGGAGACTAGAGGAGGTTTCTGGTCACTTATAGAACTCGATTGAAGGAGACTAGAGGAGGTTTCTGGTCACTTATAGAACTCGATTGAAGGAGACTAGAGGAGGTTTCTGGTCACTTATAGAACTCGATTGAAGGAGACTAGAGGAGGTTTCTGGTCACTTATAGAACTCGATTGAAGGAGACTAGAGGAGGTTTCTGGTCATTTAGACTAATAGAACTCGATTGAAGGAGACTAGAGGAGGTTTCTGGTCACTTAGACTAATAGAACTCGATTGAAGGAGTCTAGAGGAGGTTCTGGTCACTTATAGAACTCGATTGAAGGAGACTAGAGGAGGTTTCTGGTCACTTAGACTAATAGAACTCGATTGAAGGAGACTAGAGGAGGTATTCTGGTCACTTATAGAACTCGATTGAAGGAGACTAGAGGAGGTTTCTGGTCACTTAGACTAATAGAACTCGATTGAAGGAGACTAGAGGAGGTTTCTGGTCACTTATCGAACTCGATTGAAGGAGACTAGAGGAGGTTTCTGGTCACTTATAGAACTCGATTGAAGGAGACTAGAGGAGGTTTCTGGTCACTTATAGAACTCGATTGAAGGAGACTAGAGGAGGTTTCTGGTCACTTATAGAACTCGATTGAAGGAGACTAGAGGAGGTTTCTGGTCACTTATAGAACTCGATTGAAGGAGACTAGAGGAGGTTTCTGGTCACTTATAGAACTCGATTGAAGGAGGCTAGAGGAGGTTTCTGGTCACTTATAGAACTCGATTGAAGGAGACTAGAGGAGGTTTCTGGTCACTTATAGAATTCGATTGAAGGAGACTAGAGGAGGTTTATGGTCACTTATAGAACTCGATTGAAGGAGACTAGAGGAGGTTTCTGGTCACTTAGACTAATAGAACTCGATTGAAGGAGACTAGAGGAGGTTTCTGGTCACTTATATAACTCGATTGAAGGAGACTAGAGGAGGTTTCTGGTCACTTATAGAACTCGATTGAAGGAGACTAGAGGAGGTTTCTGGTCACTTATAGAACTCGATTGAAGGAGACTAGAGGAGGTTTCTGGTCACTTAGACTAATAGAACTCGATTGAAGGAGACTAGAGGAGGTTTCTGGTCACTAATAGAACTCGATTGAAGGAGACTAGAGGAGGTTTCTGGTCACTTATAGAACTCGATTGAAGGAGACTAGAGGAGGTTTCTGGTCACTAATAGAACTCGATTGAAGGCGACTAGAGGAGGTTTCTGGTCACTTATAGAACTCGATTGAAGGAGACTAGAGGAGGTTTCTGGTCACTTATAGAACTCGATTGAAGGAGACTAGAGGAGGTTTCTGGTCACTTATAGAACTCGATTGAAGGAGACTAGAGGAGGTTTCTGGTCACTTATAGAACTCGATTGAAGGAGACTAGAGGAGGTTTCTGGTCACTTATAGAACTCGATTGAAAGAGACTAGAGGAGGTTTCTGGTCACTTATAGAACTCGATTGAAGGAGACTAGAGGAGGTTTCTGGTCACTTATAGAACTCGATTGAAGGAGACTAGAGGATGTTTCTGGTCACTTAGACTAATAGAACTCGATTGAAGGAGACTAGATGAGGTTTCTGGTCACTTATAGAACTCGATTGAAGGAGACTAGAGGAGGTTTCTGGTCACTTATAGAACTCGATTGAAAGAGACTAGAGGAGGTTTCTGGTCACTAATAGAACTCGATTGAAGGAGACTAGAGGAGGTTTCTGATCACTTAAGACTAATAGAACTCGATTGAAGGAGACTAGAGGAGGTTTCTGGTCACTAATAGAACTCGATTGAAGGATACTAGAGGAGGTTTCTGGTCACTAATAGAACTCGATTGAAGGATACTAGAGGAGGTTTCTGGTCACTTATATAACTCGATTGAGGGAGGCTAGAGGAGGTTTCTGGTCACTAATAGAACTCGATTGAAGGAGACTAGAGGAGGTTTCTGGTCACTAATATAACTCGATTGAAGGAGACTAGAGGAGGTTTCTGGTCACTAATAGAACTCGATTGAAGGAGACTAGAGGAGGTTTCTGGTCACTAATAGAACTCGATTGAAGGAGACTAGAGGAGGTTTATGGTCACTTATAGAACTCGATTGAAGGAGACTAGAGGAGGTTTCTGGTCACTAATAGAACTCGATTGAAGGAGACTAGAGGAGGTTTCTGGTCACTTATAGAACTCGATTGAAGGAGACTAGAGGAGGTTTCTGGTCACTAATACTACATAAAACTAGGCGATATAGTCAAACCTGTGATAGTGGTCACCTCTGTTAAGCAGCCAACCTGTATTAAGCAGCCAGTTTGCAAATTCCCAATATGTTACTTTGTTATACAGTTGACTTCTATTAAGCAGCCACCTGTGCTAGAAAAGCCACTTTCTGTGATTCCCTTGACTGGCTGCTTAAGACAGGTTTGACTGTATGTCGATTATTGTTCTTATTTATTACCCAGAATCCTCTGCGGACAAGTTTAAATTGTTGCTCTATTTATGCCTTCATAATAGAATATTGGAATGACTAAATTCTCCGATTTTGCAAATCAGGAAGATATTACCCAAATATGTGAGCTCATGTTCGGCTTTGTGACGTTTAAACCTGTCGCAAGTGATAAACCAGTCTAGATATATTTGTGTTGATAACCTGCAATTCGGACACATGCATGAACTATTAATTAAGAAGTGAGATGGTACGGTGGTCGCCAGATCGGACAGGTGGGTTTTCTCCGGGTACTCCGGTTTCCTCCCACACGAATGACCACATTAAAAAAAATTACGCTTTCATCCGCGCCTACGAGAGTGATTAATATAAGTTATTAAAACTTGCTTCGTAATCGTTGTAAAATAAACAAAATTTAAAATTAAGAAGTTAATGTTAACAATATATTAAATAAACTCTCACAATCATCAGGTGGTTTCCACGACAACGTGAAACGTCTATTTGCTCGTGATACGATGGTAGTGATGAGCATCTCCGGAGATCCCGGCCAACATAAGCTTTCGTCAGAAGGAACATCTGGAGGATAGACATATACTCGTTTTATATAATCATATTAATTAAAGAGTCTGTATATTTTTTATCACACATGTACGTCCATTTGTCTAGTCTATGCATATGTATATGTGTTGGAATCCGTCGCCATGATAGGGAGAAAAGAGGCAATGTAGAAATAATTGTCTTGTCTAACGACATCACAACCTTGTGAACTCACACACTCTCCGTTACAAGGACCATACAATACGCAATGAAGCGCGGGGGCTGAGTTATGCTGTATATGCTTGTCAGTCCATATATATGCTGAATGTATTACATCATTTAAAGCGACATTACATCGCAAAAAGCCAAATAAATGCATTTGTTAACGTATACATGCATTGCTACTACAAATTCTTCTGAATACATTCGAACATTAACATTGAATCAATAAACAGTGCTTTTGTGGTCTACACACTTTCAAAAGTGTAAGTAGGATTTCATATAACTGTCATCCATGCTCCTGAATTTGTTTTGTTTGTTATTGGAGTCAATACTTAACAGCAAATGAGTTTCTAAGGAGAAGACCTTTATAAGCTAATCAAACTTTCGGCTCTAATCCTTTTTCAAAACATAAAATATTATATTGTAATGTAAATGCTGAGTTATTCAAGATACACGCGTTATATTCCGCATGGATGTCGACACTATTTACATTATTTTGTTATGTCAACAAACCGCGTATACGACGTTTGTTTATTAGTTGAAATACTCATTTTATGAGGCAAATATTTGGAAAAAATATACTAATTAATAAGAAATTACATTCTGTAGAAATTTGCGTTTTTACTGATGTAGTGTCGCTTTAAAACTAAATCATTTTAAAATAATTTGAACAAAAGCTCCTGTTTTGAGATTCTGATTTTCTGGACGAATGGGAATTGATGTGATTAAAATTACTGCTATGTATTCGTATTATAGGTATATATTAAAACTGTCCATATGTTTTCAGGGAACTAGTTCCAAGCTTTCATTGGTGTGTCCATAGAAATACAGGCTTGAGCTGGAATCCAGAAATGGCTAGGTCAATCTATTTAAGTAGTTGAAATTCTGCAACAATATTTGGTTCCCATATGATTCGCGGATGTTCCAGCAGGAATGTGGTATATAATATGATGTTGGACAGGGTTTCATGTTATTGTGATCATGTTTGCATTTAATTACAAAACATATGCACTTTATAATTTATATACATTAACTCAATACATTATTCGATTGTGTATTACGCAGAATGGGGTTTCAATCGTCCATCTATTACATATTTATATATATATTTATATGTAATAGTTTTTCTTGTTTAAATTCTATTGAGAGCGTAGCATAGTTGAAGAATGCAAGCATTGTCTCAACGCGAGACCGATTTTTATCGTAAAATAAACCGTAACTATGTCAAGAATACCTGAAATCGATAAATGGAAGATAACTACAAACGCACATCGAGTAAAAACACGCCTTTAATGATTGACATTTTTTTGCATAACTATAACCCAGATAACATTGAAATCTGGGTATGAGACGTTACTAGATTAAACGTTCACAAGTCTATATTGATCATCCCAGTTTGTACGTAGACAGACAAAGACATGAGATACATGCAATAAATAAATAAATAATGTAATCAAAAATGAACTGTTGTTTGAAATAAACTAATACTTTTAAAAATGAACTATACCATTATAATTTATATGTATGTATGTATGTTTCTTTAATGTCAGGCTTAGCCGACATAAGCGATTAACCAGTACTAAGCAATGTGTGTGAGGTGCCTTGCTCAATGGCAACATACGTGACCTGACCGAGTATCGAACCCGGGACCGTTCGATTCCAAATCCGACGCTCTACCACTGGACCACGGACGCCACACTTTATAGTGTACCGCAATCGCCAAAATTGAGTACAGAGCAACATCATTTACTCGAGTATTTACACAACGTACCCTCATATATATACACAATTTATGATACTAGTACCAAATGGGGCCTCCATGGCGGAGGTGTTGCGGTCGTTAACTTCAAACCAATTGCCCCTCACCACGTGAGGAAGCTATCCAGTGGTGGTTCTATCCGGGTGCCCGTACGTGTCCGGAATACTGCTCGAATGGGCACATGGCGTCTTCCTCTACCAATACAAGCTGGAGAGTAGCCATACAGCTCAAGTTGCTAGGTGACTTTATAGAGACTGTAAACCTCAAACACAAAGTAACGGTACCAGTGAGATAGAACAAGTGTACCCTGGTCTCATGCATGAGTTCACCGAACGCATGCAAACCCCGTAATCTCTCTAATGCTAAATATGCCATTTATAGATGCAGAAAACTGTTGTTATAGTTACCATGTATGCATGTTCCAAAGGGCCCGACCTCTTCCTTACGGATGGTAAAATTGCCGGGAAACTGAAGAAAAAACCACACAAAATCAAATACTGTACATATAACATCATCTCGAACAACAAATCATTGAACATTACACGAAGTCGTGATAGCGCAGTGGTAGCGCGTTCGCTTCAGGTGTGTAAGGCCGGAGTTCGCGCCCCGCTGCAGCCGTTACTATTGTGCCCTTAGGCAGGGCATTTAAATTACACATGCCTCATCTCTCTCTCTCTCTCTCTCTCTCTCTCTCTCTCTCTCTCTCTCTCTCTCTCCCCCCTCTCTCTCTCTCTCTCTCTCTCTCTCTCTCTTCTTCTCTCTCTCTTCTCTCTCTCTCTCTCTCTCACTATCTATCTCTCCCTCCCTCGTGGCGATGTATTCCACCAGGAATGATGTCTCGAGAGTGATTAATATAAGTTATACGAATTTGTTTCGCAATCGAGCTAAATTTTCATAAAAGAACATTGCACGATAATAACATTGTAGTTCGTCAAGAGGATGCTAACTTTCAAATCCAGCTACACGTGTATTCAGAGACCACCAGGAGGGGCACACATCTTTCTCTTAGCAGGAATGATCTCCTAATCTTCTAAATGGAATTCTTAATAGACGTAATGTTTTGAGCAGATTTGACTGACTGTACTAGTATATATGCAGCCATTTTAAATTTTATGATCGTAAAAGTAACATTTGTAATAAGTTGAAATTTATTATCCTAATAGTAATATTTGTAATCAGTTAATAGTAATATTTGTAATAAGTTAGTGTACCTCCAGGTCTAAACAACAACAACAACAACAACAACAACTGAAGCACTTACGACGGATGTTACATCTGGCCCTGTTCTACAGACCACCTCTTCCTCTACTGAATGTATGCATGTCGTATGTGATATGAACATAAGCACAGCTAAATAAATCGAATATCCTATATTCCATTGTGTCAGCATTTCACAGAACAGTCGCTCAATTGTATCATTCGCACCGCGATAGCAAACAATTGTAGCTCTCGTACCGCGATAGCAAACAAGTGTAGCCTTCGTACCGCGATAGCAAACTATTTTTCACATGCAGTAGGAATTAAGATTAAATTTTGCAAAAATAATATCCGTTACTAGGAAAATTACCTAATGTGTCTTAATTTAAACATGATTTTAACACAGACCTCATTTATCAAAACTATATACATGTACCATATGAGTGATATCTGATTTGAACTGAACACTTGACACCAACAGTCACATAGATAAAATGCGACCTAGATAGAATACAAAACTATCACAAACGGACCAGTAGTCCAGTGGTTAACACGCTGGACTTGTAATCCAGGGGTCACAGGTTGTTTCCGCGTCTGACACTAATAAAATTAACAGTCTTTCAGATGGGACGTTAATGTCGGTGCTGTACACCGTACACGTAAAAGAACCAGAGGAGGCTCTGGAATGGGCCTCTGTCTGTATCAGTGCACTATCCTCCAATAATCTAAAATGACTAATCTCTTCAGGAGGCGTCGCTCAAATGTGCAACCGGTAGCGACGATAAATAAACGTAAAGACACACATACAAACTGTCTTAATTCGTATTGTTTTATTTACTAGACCTCATTCCTGGTGCAATCCATCGCCTTGATGGAAAGTATGTGTGTGTTTTACGTTTATTTATCGTCGCTACCGGTTACCCATATGAGCGACGCCTCTTGAAGAGATTAGTCATTTTAGATTTTTGGAGAATAGTGCAATGATACAGACAGAGACCCATTCCAGAGTCTCCTCTGGTTCTTTTACGTGCACGGTGTAAAGCACCGACATGAGACCTCGGTTTAAAGTCCCACCTGAAAGACTGTTAATTTGATTAGGGTCAGATGGGGGGATCGAACCTGCGATGATGGAGAGGGAAGAAGCACTGCGGACTTTATGTGCATTGCCTAAGGGAACAATCGTAACGACTACAGCTGGTCGCGAACTCCGGGGCATTTCACACCTGAAGCGAATGCCCTACCACTACGCTATAACGACAACCAGACATGTCATTGCTTCATTGCATAAGCAGGTCACATGTAACAACAATGTGTTAGGAAATTAAAACAAGCAATACAATGTACGTGTTACCAATAGAAATAACATGTTTAGTAACTTAACAATGTACGTGTTACCAATAGAAATAACATGTTTAGTAACTTAACAATGTACGTGTTACCAATAGAAATAACATGTTTAGTAACTTAACAATGTACGTGTTACCAATAGAAATAACAGTTGTAACTTAACAATTACGTGTTACCATAGAAATAACATGTTTAGTAACTTAACAATGTACGTGTTACCAATAGAAATAACATGTTTAGTAACTTAACAATGTACGTGTTACCAATAGAAATAACATGTTTAGTAACTTAACAATGTACGTGTTACCAATAGAAATAACATGTTTAGTAACTTAACAATGTACGTGTTACCAATAGAAATAACATGTTTAGTAACTTAACAATGTACGTGTTACCAATAGAAATAACATGTTTAGTAACTTAACAATGTACGTGTTACCAATAGAAAAACATGTTTAGTAACTTAACAATGTACGTGTTACAATAGAATAACATGTTTAGTAACTTAACAATGTACGTGTTACCAATAGAAATAACATGTTTAGTACTTAACAATGTACGTGTTACCAATAGAAATAACATGTTTAGTAACTTAACAATGTACGTGTTACCAATAGAAATAACATGTTTAGTAACTTAACAATGTACGTGTTACCAATAGAAATAACATGTTTAGTAACTTAACAATGTACGTGTTACCAATAGAAATAACATGTTTAGTAACTTAACAATGTACGTGTTACCAATAGAAATGACATGTTTAGTAACTTAACAATGTACGTGTTACCAATAGAAATGACATGTTTAGTAACTTAACAATGTACGTGTTACCAATAGAAATAACATGTTTAGTAACTTAACAATGTACGTGTTACCAATAGAAATAACATGTTTAGTAACTTAACAATGTACGTGTTACCAATAGAAATAACATGTTTAGTAACTTAACAATGTACGTGTTACCAATATAAATAACATGTTTAGTAACTTAACAATGTACGTGTTACCAATAGAAATAACATGTTTAGTAACTTAACAATGTACGTGTTACCAATAGAAATAACATGTTTAGTAACTTAACAATGTACGTGTTACCAATAGAAATAACATGTTTAGTAACTTAACAAACAAAACATATGCTGTGTGAACGAAAGTTGCATATAGCAACACCAGCTTAGCAACAGGTGAGATAGCAATTACATGCATAACGCTAAATCTGATATATACAGTATTGTTATATGTAGTTTCTCTGTTTTTCAGTTTTAACATTACTATAATAATAATAATAATAATAATAATAATAATAATAATGATAATAATAAAGACTTTATTTAACGAGAGTACTCATTTAACAAAAATTAATCTACCATGAGGCCCTCAACATATATGCAATCAATTGCAATCAAAAGACTATATAAGTCCAATGTGCAGTGTTCACTTATAATCCTATATTTTGATTGCATTTGATTTGTATATGTGTTGAGGGCCTCGTGGTAGATTAACTTTTATTAAATGAGTTCTCTCGTAAAATAAAGTCTTTATTATTGTTATTATTATTCTTATTATTATTAATACAGAATAGTTAATCACACGGATCTACATCAGTTAGCACAGGTACGTCAGTCGGTATCATAATCGAACGATGTAGTTTTATTTAAAGTCGCCACCGCATAAATGCATTTGGGCGACTGTACTTTCTAAGTAGTTTATGTTGATTTCTCTCTAATTTGTTTATGTTGACGAAGCTGTGAAGGCATCCTCGTTCTTCGCAGGGTGACAAGTCCTGTGTGTTTCTTCTTTCCTAACGGTCCTTTGTAGGGCCATCCTCCTCACTGTTGGTCACCCCGCAGCAGCATTAATACGGATCTGGCAGTTAAACATCTGGTCGTCGATTGTCGCAAACAAACATAAGACATTCGTGCGATGGTAAAGTGGATACCACGGCCGTTGCCGCTCCCTCAGGTCCGCCGTCTCGTCCATCCGCCGGAGAAGAAAGGTCGAAATAAACCAGCGAAGCTAGAAGAGACGGTGGATCTGTCCTGATGTGCCACGGCCGTGGATCCACATGCTCGCGAACGTCCCCATATGCAAGATCGACAACCAGAAGATCCCAGAATCCTACGCTGCTGCTGCGGGATGCGCACCGGTCACGACGTGCACGTCGTGAGGAGATCGACCGGCGGTATCATAATATCGTGGAACACTATTTATATACATGTACACTAAATCCAAAAACAAACTGCACTTGCCTTAGAGGTAAAATTCTTTTTATGTCCTTTTAGACTTTTAGAAAAAAATATAGACATTTTGTATTCCGTAATGAAAGAATATGAGTAATTGGCGTTACTGTTTTGGCGGAATAATATTTTGTAAAAGGACATAAAGAATTTTACTTCTATGCATGTGCATATTTTCTTGTTGATGTCGGTATAGGTCAGACACCGCCATTGACATTTCCATAAGCCACCATTATAACGCACAGTGCAATTATATGTTCACCAAAATTAGTTTTGTACAAAAGACAGTAGTTTTCCAAACTTTTGACTGGCCTTTGAGCCACAGGAAAATGTCAAATTTCAATGGGGTTGACCGATTGCGGTTTTTTTTATAATTTGCCACTAAATGCACCCACCCACTACTCTGAAGGTAATTTGGTGGTGAATGTTGCACTGACACCTGCATTTATTATATGGTGTTTATTTGTTTATTTTAAAATATTCCAAAATGCAGCTCATACATTGTATTTTAATATTAAATCTTGTAGTACGTATTGTCAGCAATAGTGAAAATGACTTAATTTAAAAGTCATTTTCACTATGCTGACAATACCTACTCAGCCAATCAGTATCAATAACTGTTAAGGGCTACCCTACACGTTTTCAACCAATCCCAGACCACTATATCAATAACATCGCCTGACCTAAAGATACAGCGATACTTTGTATTATATGACACCATACATCACATTGGCTTCAGCAATCAGCAGCCGTGCTATAGCAATGTCATAAAGTATGAGAGATAATGCCTGTAATACCTATACACTCACCATGGTATAGAAACTGCTATTTTATAGCATAAACTTCACATACATCAATACGTGCTAAAATCAATATCTATAATCCAATGTAAAGCTCGTTCGTTCGTTCAATTAATCAAATAGAGTTTTATCTCGTAGAAACATATGACTTTGAAGTATCGACAATAATAATAAGAAGAAATATTCATTTTACCTGCACCTACCCACATACCAGTACAGTATGCTAATTGGTTTTATGAGTGTTTACGGTACAATACAGATTTTTTTTAATAAGTCAAGTCTGTCTTAAGTATTATAACTGTACACGTTATCGAATGTTCGGCCCCATGACCGTCGTCGGTATGTTTTTGTGTGCTAATTAAGAAGAAAGTGGTCGCTTAGCACATGTGGCTGCTTAATAGAGTCCAAATGTATACTAAAATAACATATTGGGAATCTGGAAAGTGGCTACTTAATAAAGGTTGGCTGCCTAATGGAAGTGACTACTAACACAGGTTTGACTATATATTGATATTCGTCAAACTGCCGTGGTAGAAGGTACAGGTGTATTTAATCATTTTCCTTGCAAATTATATTACTAAAGTGCATCATTATATGAGTTCCTTTCATCATATCTGTATCTGGAGGCGGGAATATAATCTCAGCATGAAGTCTCATTCCAATTCAATACGTCAATTTATAGCCGACTCCGCCGAGGCATGAAGGCAACGGTATAGTTTAAGTTGATTATTTCTTCAGTTACAAATTGATCTGTAGTCCAGTGGTAACACGCTGGGCTGGTAATCCAGGGATCGCAGGTTCGATCCCCCTGTCTGACCATAATAAAATTAACAGTCTTTCAGATGGGACATTAAACCGAGGTCTCGTGTCGGTGCTGTACACCGTGCACGTAAAAGAACCAGAGTAGACTCTGGAATGGGTCTCTGTCTGTATCATTGCACTATCCTCCAGAAATCTAAAATGACTAATCTCTTCAGGAAGCTTCGCTCATATGGGCAACAGGTAGCGACGATAAATAAACGTGAAACACACATTTACTATGTATCTTAGTAATGCTAGTGTCGTCAAACCGACCCCAGAAACAAATGTATATTGTATGGGGACTTATGTGGAAGTTAAACTGCTAATCTTAATTAAAACCAATGTATCGTAAGAAATATAAATGAACGAATCAATGGTTTTATATTCGTCGTAATTAAGGAGTTCGTGGAATATACAGCTGATTACAGGAAAATGCAATCAATACAGCTCTGTATCTTATAATGTTGAATCGCCGTGGCTTTGTAAGGGGGAAATTGTTTCGTAGCAATTTGCAGGAAAGAAACAAACAAAATCATTAAATAATTAGAAGTATTATTATCAGTTATTCAGTCCTTTCGTGTCCTTGTAGTTGTAGCGGCTGAAACAGGAAGACGCTAGCGACGTCATTTCAAATCACGTCCAGATTAATTAGTTTTTATCATGTTTCCGATTGTCAAGAAAGTCTAAATGCCAGAGGAGAAAGGATGCGTAAATCGGCAGGAGGGCCTATCATAATGGTCAGATATGCCAATATCTCTTAGTTATACTAATATACTCGTAAGACTGGCAGCAACGTTGTGTTGGAATACCAAGCGATGTTCAGATTAAGATGCATCCGTGAACATATTAGCTTTGCTTCGGTACGTGCTGATACGTGTGTATGATGTATGTAACCGTGAGCGTTTGGTGATACGTGTGTATGATGTATGTAACCGTGAGCGTTTGGTGATACGTGTGTATGATGTATGTAACCGTGAGCGTTTGGTGATACGTATGTATGATGTATGTAACCGTGAGCGTTTGGTGATACATGTGTATGATGTATGTAACCGTGAGCGTTTGGTGATACGTGTGTATGATGTGTGTAACCGTGAGCGTTTGGTGATACGTGTGTATAATGCGTGTAACCGTGAGCGTAAGTTGATTTCATACATATTTTGAAGATACCATTACAAGTCAAATATGCACATTGTTAGATAGATCTAGTATCATTAATTATCTCATTCCCATTTTCTACTCTGCTAGCCAATTCCATATAATTATCATCATATTCCATTACATATTAAATATAGTTTCTCTATTTTTCAGCTTTTACATTGCTATATTATTCCAATGTGCAGTTCTCACTTATAGTGCTATCTTTTGATTGCATTTGATTGTATATATCATGGTTGAGGGCCTCATGGTAGATTAACTTTTGTTAAATGAGTACTCTCGTTAAATAAAGTCTTTATTATTATTATTATTATTATTATTAATAGAGTCCAAATGTATACTAAAATAACATATTGGGAATCTGGAAAGTGGCTACTTAATAAAGGTTGGCTGCCTAATGGAAGTGACTACTAACACAGGTTTGACTATATATTGATATTCGTCAAACTGCCGTGGTAGAAGGTACAGGTGTATTTAATCATTTTCCTTGCAAATTATATTACTAAAGTGCATCATTATATGAGTTCCTTTCATCATATCTGTATCTGGAGGCGGGAATATAATCTCAGCATGAAGTCTCATTCCAATTCAATACGTCAATTTATAGCCGACTCCGCCGAGGCATGAAGGCAACGGTATAGTTTAAGTTGATTATTTCTTCAGTTACAAATTGATCTGTAGTCCAGTGGTAACACGCTGGGCTGGTAATCCAGGGATCGCAGGTTCGATCCCCCTGTCTGACCATAATAAAATTAACAGTATTTCAGATGGGACATTAAACCGAGGTCTCGTGTCGGTGCTGTACACCGTGCACGTAAAAGAACCAGAGTAGACTCTGGAATGGATCTCTGTCTGTATCATTGCACTATCCTCCAGAAATCTAAAATGACTAATCTCTTCAGGAAGCTTCGCTCATATGGGCAACAGGTAGCGACGATAAATAAACGTGAAACACACATTTACTATGTATCTTAGTAATGCTAGTGTCGTCAAACCGACCCCAGAAACAAATGTATATTGTATGGGGACTTATGTGGAAGTTAAACTGCTAATCTTAATTAAAACCAATGTATCGTAAGAAATATAAATGAACGAATCAATGGTTTTATATTCGTCGTAATTAAGGAGTTCGTGGAATATACAGCTGATTACAGGAAAATGCAATCAATACAGCTCTGTATCTTATAATGTTGAATCGCCGTGGCTTTGTAAGGGGGAAATTGTTTCGTAGCAATTTGCAGGAAAGAAACAAACAAAATCATTAAATAATTAGAAGTATTATTATCAGTTATTCAGTCCTTTCGTGTCCTTGTAGTTGTAGCGGCTGAAACAGGAAGACGCTAGCGACGTCATTTCAAATCACGTCCAGATTAATTAGTTTTTATCATGTTTCCGATTGTCAAGAAAGTCTAAATGCCAGAGGAGAAAGGATGCGTAAATCGGCAGGAGGGCCTATCATAATGGTCAGATATGCCAATATCTCTTAGTTATACTAATATACTCGTAAGACTGGCAGCAACGTTGTGTTGGAATACCAAGCGATGTTCAGATTAAGATGCATCCGTGAACATATTAGCTTTGCTTCGGTACGTGCTGATACCTTGTAACCTTGATCGTTTGGTGATACGTGTGTATGATACGTATAACCGTGAGCGTTTGGTGATACGTGTGTATGATGTATGTAACCTTGATCGTTTGGTGATACGTGTGTATGATACGTATAACCGTGAGCGTTTGGTGATACGTGTGTATGATGTGTGTAACCTTGATCGTTTGGTGATACGTGTGTATGATACGTATAACCGTGAGCGTTTGGTGATACGTGTGTATGATGTATGTAACCGTGAGCGTTTGGTGATACGTGTGTATGATGTATGTAACCGTGAGCGTTTGGTGATACGTGTGTATGATGTATGTAACCGTGAGCGTTTGGTGATACGTGTGTATGATGTATGTAACCGTGAGCGTTTGGTGATACGTGTGTATGATGTATGTAACCGTGAGCGTTTGGTGATACGTGTGTATGATGTATGTAACCGTGAGCGTTTGGTGATACGTGTGTATGATGTATGTAACCATGAGCATTTGGTGATACGTGTGTATAATGCGTATAACCATGAGCGTTTGGTGATACGTGTGTATGATGTATGTAACCGTGAGCGTTTGGTGATACGTGTGTATAATGCGTATAACCGTGAGCGTTTGGTGATATGTGTGTATGATGTATGTAACCGTGAGCGTTTGGTGATACGTGTGTATGATGTATGTAACCGTGAGCATTTGGTGATACGTGTGTATGATACGTATAACCGTGAGCGTTT
>CM026398.1:43110371-43115371 GCA_014843695.1 Archivesica marissinica | reverse complement strand
ATCTGCATTTCATGTCCAACACCCCTTCTTGAACTTTCACCAAAGATCCAAGAACATGTTGGAGGATAGTGCAATGATACAGACAGAGAACCATTCTAGAATATCCTAGAATATCCTCTGGTTCTTTTACGTGCACTGTGTAAAGCATCGACACGAGACCTCGGTTTAAAGTCCAATCTGAAAGACTGTTAATTAAGTAATAATTTATAGCACACATTTATCTTTTAAATTTCATATTCCGTCAAAACATGATTATAATGCCTAAGTGAAAGCCTCCCGGAAGTGACAGTAGTATATAGAGTAATGTTATTGCCCATTTCCTAATTAATATTGAAAACTAGTTTATTACCACATTGTCTACCTTTTGTGAATACAACATTGAGACAGAAGATCATTGCATATGTATTGCTAATACAACATTGAGACAGAAGATCATTGCATATGTATTGCTAATACAACATTGAGACAGAAGATCATGCATATGTATTGCTAATACAACATTGAGACAGAAGATCATTGCTGTAACAAACAACAAACAGAAGATCATTGCATATGTATTGCTAATACAACATTGAGACAGAAGATCATTGCATATGTATTGCTAATACAACATTGAGACAGAAGATCATTGCATATGTATTGCTAATACAACATTGAGACAGAAGATCATTGCATATGTATTGCTAATACAACATTGAGACAGAAGGCATTGCATATGTATTGCTAATACAACATTGAGACAGAAGATCATTGCATATGTATTGCTAATACAACATTGAGACAGAAGGCATTGCATATGTATTGCTAATACAACATTGAGACAGAGGTCATTACATACGTATTGCTAATACAACATTGAGACAGAAGTCATTGTATATGTATTGCTAATACAACATTGAGACAGAAGGCATTGTATATGTATTGCTAATACAACATTGAGACAGAAGATCACTGTATATGTATTGCTAATACAATATTGAGACAGAAAATTATTTGTATATGTATTGCTAATACAACATTGAGACAGAAGTCATAGTATATGTATTGCTAATACAATATTGATACAGAAGATCACTGTATATGTATTGCTAATACAATATTGATACAGAAGATCACTGTATATGTATTACTAATACAAGATTGAGACAGAAGTCATTGTATATGTATTGCTAATACAACATTGATACAGAAGATCATTGTATATGTATTGCTAATACAACATTGATACAGAAGATCATTGTATATGTATTGCTAATACAACAACGAGACATAATGTCGTTGTTTGTGTATTGCTAATGCAACATTTACCAATACGATGATATGAATATTGATATTATTTGGTTATTAGTTTGCTCTAAATACTGTAAAACACCAGAAGCGCGTTCAGTAACATGTGACCGGTTAGGAATGTAGGAGTGTAGAACTGATAAAACACATTAATAGCTACTTTGAGTTATGTTATGTATTTATCAGCACTATCCTTGTTTGTTGTGGTGCGGCTGCATTCTGAGGCATTTTAAGGCATGTTTGGACAATTGTGAAGAAAGTAGTAATTATGTAGGCACGTGCCTGCAGTGCATATATGAAGCTAGCCAACGCAACTGTCAATGCTATCAATGCTAGTGTGGAAGTCGTGATAGCGCAGTGGATGCGCGTTCGCTTCAGGTGCGAAAGGTCCGGAGTTCGAGCCTCGCTGGAGCCGTTACGATTGTGCCCTTAGGCAAGGCATTTAAATTCCACGTTGCCTCTTCTCTCTCCCTCGTGGCGATGGATTCCATCAGGAATGAGGTCTCGAGAGTGATTAATATAAGTTGAAAGAACATCTTTCGCAATCGAGCTAAAATAAATGTGTATACAGTATAAACTAATGTTATCAAAGATTCAAGAAGTTTTAAAATGAAATCCTACAAACCAGTCTGTTATCATATGCAATAAATAATGTTTTAAGCATGATTGATGCTGTATGACTTGTCTTGTATAATGTATTGATTATATTCTGAATAGCTTCTACAGTTGCAAATCTGCAAGCTGAGAATTGTAATATAACTTGGAAACACATATTGTAAAGCATTTAAAGCGACACTACATCAGTGAAAACACAACTATCTACAGAATGTATTTTCCTATTATATGGTATATTTTTTTATATAAATAGTTGCCTCAAATACTGAGTATTTCATCTAATAAACAAACGTCGTATACGTGGTTTGTTGGCATAACGAAATAATGTAAACATCCATGCGTAATACAACGTGTGTATCCTGAATAACACGATTTATGGTACAGATTTACCGTTATATCTCACATTAGTGCCTATATATTTGTACACTATTCTTAGTTAAACTATCTCTAAACGACATTATCTCGTGTTTAGCATTGACTCCAATGACAAAACAAACGCCAATTCAGGAGCATGGATGACCGTTATATGAACTCATACTTTATAGGAAAGAGGTAACCATATAATCAAGTTGCTTTCTCCTCAATCCTACATGTATGTACATACTATGTATACGAGTCTATGTATATTTAAAGAAATAAAATATTGTTTAAACTAACTCATACTTTCAATCCACAAAAACACTGATTATAGGTTCAATATTAGTGTTCGAATGTATTCGGATGAATTTATAGTAGTAATGCATTTATACGTAAACAAATGCATGAATTTGCTTTTTGCAATGTAATGTCGCTTTAATTGCCACTCATTTACAGTTTAATTCCCATACAGTACCAAGGCAAACATGAAAGGAGTTGGTTTAAACATATGTATTCGTTCATTATGTACAGTACATATATATTGTATAGCTATACAAACGAAAATGGATTTAATCGGAAGCTTAAAGTTTATTGTGATTATCTCCATCAAATGAGTTATTATTATGCAAGTGAGAATGTCCAACAGAGGGATCTGTAGTCCAGTGGTAACACGCTGGACTGGTAACCAAGGGATTGTAGGTTCGATCGCCCGTCTGACCCTAATACAATTAACAGTCTTTCAGATGGGACGTTAAACCGAGGTCTCGTGTCGGTGCTTTACACCGTGCACGTAAAAGAACCAGAGGAAACTCTGGAATGAGTCTATGTCTGTATCATTGCACTATCCTCCAAAACTCTAAAATGACTACAGGAGGCGTCGCTCATATGGGCAACCGGTAACGACGATAAATATACGTAAAACACATAGAATGTCGGAAATGTGTATTTTAGTTGCATGTCTAGCAATCCTATTTTAATCATTATTGATGTATTAATTCCAGTCTCACTAGGTCATACAGATGTCTCAGTTGATAGCATGCATACTACGCAATAAAACTGGCATAGGAATAACCTATTGGCGTTATCACAGTGGCATAGGAATAACCTATTGACGTTATCACAATAGGAATAACCTATTGACGTTATCACAGTGGCATAGGAATAACCTATTGACGTTATCACAGTGGCATAGGAATAACCTATTCACGTTATCACAGTGGCATAGGAATAACCTATTCACGTTATTGACGTTATCACAGTGGCATAGGAATAACCTATTGACGTTATCACAGTGGCATAGGAATAACCTATTCACGTTATCACAGTGGCATAGGAATAACATATTGACGTTATTGACGTTATCACAGTGGCATAGGAATAACCTATTGACGTTATCACAGTGGCATAGGAATAACATATTGACGTTATCACAGTGGCATAGGAATAACCTATTGACGTTATTGACATTATCACAGTGGCATAGTTATTGACGTTATCACAGTGGCATAGGAATAACCTATTGACGTTATCACAGTGGCATAGGAATAACATATTGACGTTATCACAGTGGCATATGAATAACCTATTGACGTTATTGACGTTATCACATGGCATAGGAATAACCTATTGACGTTATCACAGTGGCATAGGAATAACATATTGACGTTATCACAGTGGCATAGGAATAACATATTGACGTTATCACAGAGGCATAGGAATAACATATTGACGTTATCACAGAGGCATAGGAATAACATATTGACGTTATCACAGTGGCATAGGAATAACATATTGACGTTATCACAGAGGCATAGGAATAACATATTGACGTTATCACAGTGGCATAGTTATTGACGTTATCACAGTGGCATAGGAATAACCTATTGACGTTATCACAGTGGCATAGGAATAACCTATTGACGTTATCACAGTGGCATAGGAATAACCTATTGGTATTATCACAGTGGCATAGGAATAACCTATTGACATTATCACAGTGGCATAGGAATAACCAATTGGTATTATCACAGTGGCATAGGAATAACATATTGACGTTATCACAGTGGCATAGGAATAACATATTGACATTATCACAGAGGCATAGGAATAACCAATTGGTATTATCACAGTGGCATAGGAATAATATATTGACGTTATCACAGTGGCATAGGAATAACATATTGACGTTATCACAGTGGCATAGGATAACATATTGACATTATCACAGTGGCATAGGAATAACCTATTGGTATTATCACAGTGGCATAGGAATAACATATTGACATTATCACAGTGGCATAGGAATAACCTAGTGGCGTTATTGACGTTATCACAGTGGCATAGAATAACATATTGACATTATCACAGTGGCATAGGAATAACCTATTGGTATTATCACAGTGGCATAGGAATAACATATTGACATTATCACAGTGGCATAGGAATAACCTAGTGGCGTTATTGACGTTATCACAGTGGCATAGAATAACATATTGACATTATCACAGTGGCATAGGAATAACCTATTGGTATTATCACAGTGGCATAGGAATAACATATTGACATTATCACAGTGGCATAGGAATAACCTAGTGGCGTTATTGACGTTATCACAGTGGCATAGAATAACATATTGACATTATCACAGTGGCATAGGAATAACCTATTGGTATTATCACAGTGGCATAGGAATAACATATTGACATTATCACAGTGGCATAGGAATAACCTAGTGGCGTTAT
>CM026398.1:43003760-43109371 GCA_014843695.1 Archivesica marissinica | reverse complement strand
TATTGACGTTATCACAGTGGCATAGGAATAACCTATTGACGTTATCACAGTGGCATAGGAATAACCTATTCACGTTATCACAGTGGCATAGGAATAACCTATTCACGTTATTGACGTTATCACAGTGGCATAGGAATAACCTATTCACGTTATCACAGTGGCATAGGAATAACCTATTCACGTTATCACAGTGGCATAGGAATAACATATTGACGTTATCACAGTGGCATAGGAATACATATTAGACGTTATCACAGTGGCATAGTTATTTGACATTATCACAGTGGCATAGGAATAACCTATTGGTATTATCACAGTGGCATAGGAATAACATATTGACATTATCACAGTGGCATAGGAATAACCTAGTGGCGTTATTGACGTTATCACAGTGGCATAGAATAACATATTGACATTATCACAGTGGCATAGGAATAACCTATTGGTATTATCACAGTGGCATAGGATAACATATTGACATTATCACAGTGGCATAGGAATAACCTATTGGTATTCACAGTGGCATAGGAATAACATATTGACATTATCACAGTGGCATAGGAATAACCTAGTGGCGTTATTGACGTTATCACAGTGGCATAGAATAACATATTGACATTATCACAGTGGCATAGGAATAACCTATTGGTATTATCACAGTGGCATAGGAATAACATATTGACATTATCACAGTGGCATAGGAATAACCTAGTGGCGTTATTGACGTTATCACAGTGGCATAGAATAACATATTGACATTATCACAGTGGCATAGGAATAACCTATTGGTATTATCACAGTGGCATAGGAATAACATATTGACATTATCACAGTGGCATAGGAATAACCTAGTGGCGTTATTGACGTTATCACAGTGGCATAGGAATAACCTAGTGGCGTTATTGACGTTATCACAGTGGCATAGGAATAACATATTGGCGTTATTGACGTTATCACAGTGACATAGGAATAACCTATTGGCGTTATTGACGTTATCACAGTGGCATAGGAATAACCTATTGGCGTTATTGACGTTATCACAGTGACATAGGAATGGCCTATTGACATTATCACAGTGACCTAGCTGGTGAATATTATCTGATGATTTCTTCATCAATCTCAAGGTGTTCTGCTACCATTATATAATCAATATATTGCCATAGCTACCGATTTTACCATTAACGACATTCCAAATTAAAATGTTCCAATACATGTACACACTGTTAATTCTGAGATGAAAATAATACACATGGATTTGAGGTGACATATCTAATAATAGAAAACGAAACTAATCATGTATATACTCACTATATACTTAAAGTATTATTGTGTATACACATTTATTTGAGCTCGACTGCTAAACTAGTCCTTGCAACATATTAAATCGCTCTCGAGACGCCATGCCTGATTGAATCCATATCCACACGGGAGAGAGAAGAGGCACTGTGGATTTCAGTGTCTTGATTAAGGACACCACAACCGTGGTTCAGACTAGGTTTGTTCTTACAGCATCTCGGTTGTAAGGCGGACACCATATCCATTACGATTACACCAACGAGGCTCTACTAAATAACGAATTAGTTGTGTACGATTACACCAACGAGGCTCTACTAAATAACGACTTAGTTGTGTACGATTACACCAACGAGGCTCTACTAAATAACGACTTAGTTGTGTACGATTACACCAACGAGGCTCTACTAAATAACGACTTAGTTTGGTACGATTACACCAACGAGGCTCTACTAAATAACGACTTAGTTTTGTAGAATTACACCAACGAGGCTCTACTAAATAACGACTTAGTTTTGTACGATTACACCAACGAGGCTCTACTAAATAACGACTTAGTTTTGATTGCTCACATAATCATCAATTGCTCTTTTTGTAAGCCCCGTTCTACCATAAAACATGTTGATGCCAGGTGAGCGACGCTGGACCATTTCATCGGCACTCTTGTATAATTATGTTAGGCAAATATTCGAGATAATTTAACAACACAATAATTATATACATGTGTACATTAAAATATTGAAACTACTCGTTATTATCTTTGACATATGATAGGCCTAATGTGAGCATGACTAGAAGCGTGCGTTGGCGTTTCCAATGAAGAAATGTCTTCACTCATTAATTTAGCAGCAAGTATAATTTGTTTTTCTTCTTGCAGAGACAGCTTTAGAACGACTATAATGATGTGTATATTTATAATCGATGCGACTGCTTGTCGCAGTATCACAATGTGACAATTATTCTCGACCATACGTACCACGTACGAGCCACAACAAGTGGTTTATAAGGGTTCCCCCCCCCCCATATGTTTCCAGCTATGCGCCTTCTCAACGCATTAGTGAGTGTACATTTTAGTGTTGTTCTACTGCGAAATAATTTAATGCAACGTTAGCGCCACAACCACCGGGGTCCAGGCTCGGTTCGAACTCCCAATCTCTCCGACACCGTACCCATTATAGTGGACCTTTCTTGACTGGGTTGTTTCTGTATTATGTTGTATACACTTTGGAATATGTTATATATTCCTAAGTTTGCCGGCAGTGCAAATATGATTATGCGCCGCTGCTGTTAATTGCGTATACCGTGTGGTTGCCCATTTACTTACTGCTCTTGCTGCTCTGACCGAACAGTGTGTTTTACGTTTATTTATCGTCGCTACCGGTTGCCCATATGAGCGACGCCACCTGAAGAGATTATTCATTTTAGATTTTTGGAGGATAGTGGTACAGATAGATAGAGACAAAGATCCATTACAGAATATCCTGGTTCTTTTACGTGCACGATGTAAAGCACCGACACGAGACCTCGGTTTAAAATCCCATCTGAAAGACTATTAATTGTATTAGGGTCCGATAGGGGATCGAACCTGCGATCCCTGGATTACCAGTCCAACGTGTTAACCACTGGACTACAGATCCGTCTGAACGAACGTTGGATAGGTGACGTTATTGTCTTGTGGCATGTTGATCACATTATTAAAGTATGATGCAATATTGCACATATAACAATGTATTCTCGTTACATAACCTTAGTTTATACAAATTTATTTTAGCTCGATTGCGAAACAAGTTCTTATAACTTATACTAATCACTCTCGAGACCTCATTCCTGATGGAATCCATCGCCACGAGGGAGAGAGAAGAGGCATGTGGAATGTAAATGCCTTGCCTAAGGACACAATCGTAACGGCTCCAGCGGGGCTCGAACTCCGGACCTTTCGCACATAACCTTAGTAGAAATGGTAATTAAAAAAAACTTTTATGTAAATTATGTTCTTACTATTCGTCTCTGTAAATACTTAAATTCCATGTACAGTATGTGTGTTAACAACAATTAATACAACTATCAGAATGTATGGACGGAAATCGTATATTTGCTGAAAATTAAGTTCACAATTAATTCCTATACGTATATATCTTTCTACGATGAGCTCTCTGCGATTCTGTTTGTTTTATGCTGACATCATACCAAATGTATGTGCGGCGTTCGTGGTCCAGTGGTAGAACGTCGGAATTTGAATCAAAGGGTTTCCGTGTTCGATACTCATATATATGTAGTTTCCTTGAGCAAGATACACCGCACACATTGTTTAGTACTCGTTAACAGCTTAGGTCGGCTAAACCTGCCCATGAAAAATGAAATCATGTCTAGGTTCTCGAAAGGGTTTTGACATATATGGAACATACATATAAAATGCGAGCATAGTTCCGAGAAAATACTTGCAACGGATTAATATTGGAGGGCTTAAAGTTGCACCAACAGCTTAAGTCATACGGTGACTCTCCAGTGACTGTCCATTAGTGGAGGAAGTACCCTGGTGTCCTTTCGAGCAGTATTTTAGGCACGGACGAGCACCAAGCTATATTTAAATATTCTACTAGTGTACTCCCAACAATAATACTGTCGGTCCGATTATGACCGGGGGTTAATTTGTTTGCCGTGAAGAGAAGACCACATTTCCTTGGTAAGAACCAAAATGATTTAGTGGCCCGAATCCCTACTTTCGGTTTCTAACAGGAACTATTTACTGCGCATGCGTTATATTTGTTGACAAGTTTGAACAAAGTATGAAATGAAATTGCTGTCAAACTGTGAAACAAATTAAACAGTAGGTTATATTTTGTCATCCCTGTTCAGTAAATCAATGTTGTTTGTCACATGGCAAATGCACTAATTTAATGTACACGCAGTGGACTGTTTAAGTAGGCTAACTTGTCCCGGGATTGCATCTTCTCCTGTTCGGACTTGTCAAAACTGAAACGTCAATTTTGAATTTAAATGGGTGGGTATACCGTATAGTACTCCAAATCAGCCGTTATTTGAAGATTGTTAGGATATTGCAGTTTCGTGGTATGTTTTTGTATTAAATATAAGTATGTATGCCTGTTTTAACATATCTCCTAAATCAGTAAATGAACTGACATTTGAAGTTTAGCAGATTCATAACATATAGTATTAGTGCTAAATTAGTATTTAATTCTGTATCTATCTATCTCTGAATACTGCCAACTCCTCTCGCTAGTGTTACTGTAAGGGTCAATCGGTTGTGGCGAAGAGTAGACGACCCTCATTTTCTGCGTAACAACCAGTACTCGACTACCTCCGCAAGCGACTGAAACTTTCTCGCCGATTCACTTACATCATACATGTCAGGGCGTTAGTTAGACTAGTCAACGACCCTTGAGGTCAAAATCTCAAGAGTCAAGCTGGATTTTTCAAGAGTCAAACTGGATTTTTCAAGAGTCAATATGGGCGAAGTCTAAAATGCGGACGCATTAAGCGTAGATATATAGAGAGAAAATGCGGACGCTATGTAACATATAGGGAAAAAGCGGGCGCTATAGGTATTACTTGATAAAGGTGTTAGATAAGGTGTGCGATTAAACGAACTTATAATCGCCGTGTTTTTAGTGTGTCTGGTGTCTTTTCTTTCATTCAATATGTTATTTTCTTATAAATTATATAATATTTCGTCTTTTTTTTAAAAAAAGTATGCGTTGCTTTGTCCCTTTCTGTTATTATTTTCGTTATTGATTTACTCTTTAATGAATTAAAACTATGATCTATTTGGAAACTAAATCGTATTTACTGAAATCATATCATGGTAGAATTTGAGATTTTTATCGTGGGGAAATTAATGTGTTATCACCACTTTTTTATTTCGTTAATTTGATGAAGTCTTACTAATGTGTTTATTACCTTAAAACCCCAATAACAATTATTAAGCAACATATACATTTCCCACTATATATATAGCGTCCGCGTTTTCCCACTATATATAAATAGCGTCCGCATTTTCCCTCTATATATATATAGCGTCCGCAGTTTGTTATATGTTCATTATGTCTGCTTTTCATACAGTGATATCGACGCATCTGCAAATCAGACTATCTGAGCAGTGAACGTTATTCTGTATTCTCATATTCTGGATATCGTACTTACCAATTTCTTCAAGAACTTGCCATATTTATAGTGCTATAACCTAGTAGTTATAGTAACTAGCTGGCGATATAGTTTTTAATTGCGGACGCTCGAATTAAGAGATTATTATAATAAGTTTATGTTCAAACTCTTGTATGATATTGAAAAAATATAACAAACCGCGGACGCATTTGTAATAAGATTTATTTCAAGTGTTAGTATCATATTGATCATAGAGCAGACTGCATGGTATAATGCAGACGCTTCGATATCACTATTTCGAAATGACAGACACATTGAACATATAACAAACTGCGGACGCTATGTATATATAGAGGGAAAATGCGGACGCTATATATATATAGTGGGAAAACGCGGGCGCTATAGACGTATGTTGATCATAGAGCAGACTGCATTGTATAATGCAGACGCTTCGATATCACTGTTTCGAAATGACAGACACATTGAACATATAACAAACTGCGGACGCTATATATATAGAGGGAAAATGCGGACGCTATATATATATATATATATATATATAGAGGGAAAACGCGGGCGCTATAGATGTATAGAGAAAAGGCGGACGCTATAGTAACTAGCTGGCGATATAGTTTTTAATTGCGGACGCTCGAATTAAGAGATCATTATAATAAGTTTATGTTCAAACTCTTGTATGATATTGAAAATATAACAAACCGCGGACGCATTTGTAATAAGATTTATTTCAAGTGTTAGTAATCGGAGTAATCTCTACAATAGCTTCAGTGTCGTCGGGGTAATTGCTTTATAACCAGATCTTCAGTGTGATTTATAACCAGATCTTCAGTGTCGTCAGGGTAATTAATTTATACCAGAGTTTCAGTGTCGCCGGGGTAATCTCTACAATAGCTTCAGTGTCGTCGGGGTAATTTATAACAGGTCTATGTTGTTATGTATTATTGTATTTAAAAATAAACAACAGATGTACCGGAAATTTTAAATTGCTAAATAAATCAATAACGAAAATAATAACAGAAAGGGACAAAGAAACGCATACTTTTTTAAAAAAAAAGACGAAATATTATATAATTTATAAGAAAATAACATATTGAATGAAAGAAAAGACACCAGACACACTAAAAACACGCACACCTTATCTAACACCTTTATCAAGTAATACCTATAGCGTCCGCGTTTTCTCTCTATATATATAGCGCCCGCTTAACGCGTCCGCATTTTAGACAGACCCGTCAATATGCATGTTGGTACTTTCCGTACAGATAACTTTTTCCCGACCATATAATAACCTCTGGACCAATGTGTGTCTTGGGTGCAACCAGTAATTTTGTTATCATAATTAGAGAAAACATTGACTAGTTTGCTGAGCTTTGCATCTGGATTTAGGACGGTTCAACCTTACAAGTATTTAAGTTACTTTGTGCACAAGAACTTGAAATGTTATCCATAAGCCACCAACGGTCTCGTACCTCTCTATCCTAGGACACCCCCCTCTATTCTTTTTTTTAATAGAGGGGGTGTCCTAGGATAGAGGTACGAGACCTTTGATGATGTATCACCGTTTTTATCACTTGTCCCTGATAACAGGATTTATTAGATTGACGGGATCATGTCACAGTGGGTCCTGGAGTAATCTAGTTAATTCCCTGTCGCAGCGAGATTTCATTAACACGCTGTCAAAAGGATCATACTTCAGCTTTATAGTATAAATTATATTTAGATACAACAGTAATTTAAATTGCAAAGTCAGAACCAAGTTATGAGGTAATTGATGTTCTTTATTGCAATATATTTAGAGGGTACAAATGTATATATATAATGCATTCTGTTTATGTATCTTTTAAACTTTTGGGACAACGTATTGGGCTGCCCCTTTTCTACCAATTTTAAGGGTGAATGACATGCCATGTCTCACCCTCGTGTCAAATCAAAGAGACGTGCCAAATCTGAATTGCTGGGTCTGTGAAGCTGTGCCATTTTAATATTTGTTTATGTTTACTTCTAGGGAGACACAATGAACCTGAGTTTTCCAGGGAGCAGCAGTCCCCTGGGGCGGCCACCCATGTCCCCGGGGCTGCAACTACCCAAGTTGGTGCAAGATACAGAACTCCAGAAGCTACTGGCAGACGAGAAAATGAGAAGTCAAATGCATCGAACAAACTATGAGCAACTAAAAGACGAGAATAAAAGGTACATGTAAGATAATGTTCAATTACAGGGATAAGCTATACATTCAGTATCTATCTCTCTGTCTTCCTCTAATGTTGAACCCCTCACAGGGATGTAGACATGTTGCGCGTCAAAAACCGCAAAGAAGTTTAAAAATATGAGTAGTAACAGTTAAAAGCATAAATATAAGAAAGTAATGAAAAATAAGTTGGGTTAAGAGTTTAAAACCAGCTGCACAGAACAACTAGGGGCTGGCATGATCAATACAGCAAACTGTTGTATTGAATTGCTCTATGGTATGGAGTTGGACAATGTCAGGAGGGAGATGGCTCCAATGGTAGATTGTTCTTGGAAAAAAGGAAAACTTGCAGTAGTCTGTAGTTGCTGTAATTAACCAATTGCTTAAGGAATGGCAGTGGAATGCAGTATAGAGAGAAGTTCAGTTAATGGGACTTGGTTAATGGTCCCAGGGCTCACTAGGTCAGAATTGTTGGGAGAAGTGAGAAAGTGCGCAATTGCGTCTTTAAATGGTGTTATTTAATAAATTTCAACAAAATAGTGTTAAAATTCACAATATGACCATTAAATACAACATTTGAATAGATGTATTTTATAATGGGTCAGTGTATCTTACTGCAAAAAACAAAGAGAAAAAAGAAGAAGTTAGGCCCACGGGGGGAGGAGGGCAGGGTTCATTCTAGAGAACGACTTCTCTCTAAAAATATTTATATTACTACAAAAAAAGTCAATTATTATTACTAGTTACTAGTTTTTTTATAGTATACTACGTAACTAGTAATTGGGGCTGAACAAAATAAAATATTTTTATAGTTCTTAGACATAAATTTATGCCCAATGTCATTTATGGAAAATGGTTTTAGGTTGCTAGATGAGAACAACAGTTTGGAGGAAGAAATTAGACGAACAATAGAAGAGAGTAAGATAGTACAGGAGAAATACAAGTGCATGTATGAGGATAGTAGGAGAGAGATGGTAGATAAACAGTCAATGCTGGAGGATCTCAGAAATAAGGTAAATTATAGCCGTATAGCGTGGACACTAGGTCTCTACTCTCTAGTACAATGTCTTACCAAGCCATCCGGGCACTTTATTCTCGTTATTTGGCTGTCCGATTAGCACAGTGGTTAGTGCGCTCGCTTCTCACCAATGCAACCCGGGTTCGATCCTCGGATCGGGAAGTATGTGAGGTGGTACGTTGGTCGCCAGATCGGACAGGTGGGTTTTCTCCAGGTACTCCGGTTTCCTCCTACACTAATGACCCCGTATACGCTTTCATCCGCGCCAACAAGAGTGATTAATATTAGTTGTTAGAACTTGCTTCGCAATCGTTGTAATTAAAATTTAAACAAACTTTATTCTCAAACAGTAACTTTATTAAGAAGATGGCTTTATTTCAATTTTAAGCAAAATGAAAACTACTACTTGAGCCATTTATTTCAAACATTAGTAAACATCTCCAACGAAGAATAATATCTATGAGTTTTTGTTTATACAAATTTGATTTTTAGCTCGATTACAAAACAAGTTCTTACAACATTACATGTAGATTAATCGTTTGGGAGACTTCATTCCTGGTGGAATCTATCACCATGCTGGATGGAGAAGAGGTAATGTGGTATTTAAATACCTTACCTAAGGGCACAATCGTAACAGCTACAGCTGGGCGTGAACCCTGAGCTGTTCACACCTGAAGCGAACACATTACCACTGCGCAATCATGACTTCCTACTACTACAAGTGATAATGATATATTTCACTAGTCATGAGTGATTTTGATCATGCCCTTAAGCAACCACAATTTCTTTTTATTTGAGTCTGAGAACTTTTCTTTCATTGATTTTACTTCTTGGACTATGTCAGAACCAGCAGCGAAGGTGACGATGCTGCTGATTTAATTCTCGGACTACGTCAGAACCAGCAGCGAAGGTGACGATGATGCTGATTTTACTTCTTGGACTATGTCAGAACCAGCAGCGAAGGTGACGATGCTGCTGATTTTACTTCTTGGACTATGTCAGAACCAGCAGCGAAGGTGACGATGATGCTGATTTTACTTCTTGGACTATGTCAGAACCAGCAGCGAAGGTGACGATGCTGCTGATTTTACTTCTTGGACTATGTCAGAACCAGCAACGAAGGTGACGATGTTGCTGATTTTACTTCTTGGACTATGTCAGAACCAGCAGCGAAGGTGACGATGCTGCTGATTTAATTCTCGGACTACGTCAGAACCAGCAGCGAAGGTGACGATGATGCTGATTTTACTTCTTGGACTATGTCAGAACCAGCAGCGAAGGTGACGATGCTGCTGATTTTACTTCTTGGACTATGTCAGAACCAGCAGCGAAGGTGACGATGATGCTGATTTTACTTCTTGGACTATGTCAGAACCAGCAGCGAAGGTGACGATGATGCTGATTTTACTTCTTGGACTATGTCAGAACCAGCAGCGAAGGTGACGATGATGCTGATTTTACTTCTTGGACTATGTCAGAACCAGCAGCGAAGGTGACGATGATGATTTTACTTCTTGGACTACGTTAGATCCAGCAGCGAAGGTGACGATGATGCTGATTTTACTTCTCGGACTACGTCAGAACCAGCAGCGAAGGTGACGATGATGCTGATTTTACTTTTTGGACTATGTCAGAACCAGCAGCGAAGGTGACGATGATGCTGATTTTACTTCTCGGACTACGTCAGAACCAGCAGCAAAGGTGACGATGATGCTGATTTTACTTCTCGGACTACGTCAGAACCAGCAGCGAAGGTGACGATGCTGCTGATTTTACTTCTTGGACTATGTCAGAACCAGCAGCAAAGGTGACGATGATGCTGATTTTACTTCGTGTACCGGCTAGTAGATATCCTCATCACATACATGAGTTGTGTTAGAGGTCATGGACTCACCTACATTGTACCCTTTGGTAGTTTGTTCCAAGAGATCATTCTTCTTTGAATCCCAGTCGCCATCCAACTCTGGAACAGCCTTCCCCAGTGAGTGGTATGCTGCACAATGATTGACAGCTTCAAGGGAGAAGTGCTTCCAGTCACCGTCAGATAGACCAGTCACCGTCACCATAATTAAACTGTAGTACAAGAATACTCCAGGCGTCATGTACTTAATGGGAAGAAGAAGAAATTTCTACATTTCATTGACAAGAAAAGTATAATTAATTGAAAAAACATGCATTTGCAAAGCACATTATAATTAATTGGAATGACATGCATTTCCAGTCAGTTTTGGTAGACTCCAACATGCATTTCCAAAGCACATTATAATTAATTGGAATGACATGCATTTGCAAAGCACATTATAATTAATTGGAATGACATGCATTTGCAAAGCACATTATAATTAATTGGAATGACATGCATTTCCGGTCAGTTTTGGTAGACTTCAACATGAGTACCGGTATACATTTTTCAGGCTGTGACCCCGCAGAAGCTGGACATGATCAAGATGCAGGTGAGCGATGAACTGGAGCACTCGTACAGAGAGAAGTACCAGAGACAGGAGTGTGAAATAGACGAGATGCGTGGCATTTGCAACAATTACAAGCATGAGTTATTCTTCCTCAAGTCTGAGTACGAGCGCGAGCTGACAGAGAGCAGACAGATTGTTGGAGAATTGAAGCTACAGCATGATGCCGAGGTTAGTCACATGTCAAACTTATTCAATTACTGGGCTTTAAACTAGAACTAGTTAACATCCTTGCCTGTATACCTGAGCCGTCATCCTCCTTGCCTGTATACCTGAGCCGTCATCCTCCTTGCCTGTATACCTGAGCCTTCATCCTACTTGCCTGTATACCTGAGCCTTCAACCTACTTGCCTGTATACCTGAGCTACCATCCTACTTGCCTGTATACCTGAGCTACACCACCAACACCCATCCTACTTGCCTGTATACCTGAGCCATCATCATATTTTGATGTTGTAGCTTAAGCCATGAAATGTTGTAAGGCAGAAACGTTTTGTTATCATATTAAATTGTTGATGGAATTTAAAATTACAAAATTAAATTCCGCCAAGTTTATGCTAAATTACCAATTTGTTTCAATAAAAAGTGTCGCCCTTCGCACATTTTGGAACTATTTGGATACCAATCTAGCATTGCTTGTGGCAAGTAGATTAAATTGAACTAAGTTACTGTAAATATATCTTTGTATATCTGACAGCATATCATGAATTTAATGTTTCTGAATTCAATTGTGATGTCAAGTTATGTTCATTGTTTCACAATAATAATAATAATAATGTACACTTTATTTTATGAGAGAACTCGTATAACAAAAGTTAATCTACCATGAAGCCCCCAACATATATGTATACAAATCAAACGATAGGACTATAAGTGAAAACTGCATATTGCAATTATATAGTAATGTTAAAGCTGAAAAGTAGATAAACTACAGTCAAACCTGTCTTAAGCAGCCATCCGAGGGAATCACTAGCTGCTTAGCACAGGTGTCTGCTTAATAGAGGTCAAATGTATAATAAACTAACATATTGGGAAATCTGAAAACTGGCTGCTTAATGCAGGTTGGCTGCTTAATAGAGGTGAGCACTAACACAGGTTTGACTGTATGTATGTTGTAGACATCTGATTCTGTATTCTATGATTGACAGTTGGCAATGGTAGCTTTAAAGTCCAATTGTGTATTGTGTATTTACTTACAATGTGCTGCATATTGAGATATTCTAATGAGCGATTTATTAGAAGTTACTAAATCTACTGTCTCTACATTTACATCTTTCAATAATAAGTTACTCAAGACACTAAATATTGTAGATTATCTCCCTTAATGGATAAATCTTTACAAAATCACCAGAAGATATTTGCACATGAATTGTGGCTTTATTTTGCCTAGTGGAAGTCGTGGTAGTGCTGTGGTAGTGCATTTGCTTCAGGTGCGAAATGTCCGGAGTTTGAGCCCCGTTGGAGCCGTTATGATTGTGCCCTTAGGCAAGGCATTTAAATTCCACATACCCTCTTTTCTCTCCCTCATGGCGATAGATTGCATCTGGAATGAGGTCTCGAGAGTGATTAATATAAGTTTTTAAGAACTTGTTTCTCAATTGAGCTCAAATATATTTGCATAAACTAAAAATTACATAAAGAGACTTTAACTGTTGCAGGTTATAAACCTAAGAAAGGATAGGGAGTCAACGATCAATAAGATTCAGACAGAGGGGTCACAGGATTCCCAGAGGGTACGGGTCCTTCAGAGGGAGACTGCGCAGCTGCATCTGAAGATAAGGGGTCTTATGACTGAGATGGATGATGTTCGAGCACAGAGGGAGAAGATTGGCTCTGAGGCTGAAAGCACTGTACGCGTACAGGGGAAACAGATAACGGAGCACCAGGCAATGATCAAGTCGTTGGAGGTATAATAATTTGTGGTACATTTGTATCAATGAGTCCTATATATATATATGTATACATTTTTATTTATATTTCCATATATTATTGTCATGTGTAAATGTTTAAACTTGCATCTGTAATTGTGAAGCGCAATAGAATAATCCAGATTTCGGCTTTAACTCTTTCACCGCCAATGTCGCATAAAAGCGACTTTGTAAATAAGAAAAAAGTAGAGAACCCGATCGGACAGAACAGAACATGCCGTCTGATCAGGCTATATGCTGATTGCTCTTCAGACAGTGGAGCTGAAGCACCTGTCCGAATAGCAGACAACATAGATCCTGATCAGACGCGGCGTTATCTATGTTGTTTGCACATACTCTGAATTTAATCAGCGCTGAAAGAGTTAAAAGCCTTCTTTTTAAACCGAATATTTGGGTATTGAGAGACTACAAGATATATATCATTACTAGTTCCATATTAGGAACAATACACATCTAGATCAATGAGTTGAACTTGGTATTTTATATTTGGTGGAAATGGTTCATGTATGCGCAACTTCATCATGGCCTAATCATTAAATTAAATCTGATAATCTAAACAATAATATTAAATAACCATGACAAAATATTGAAAACTGGTTGGCAGGAAAAATCAGACAGAAATAATACTTGATGTCTCTTGAAATGTGCTTATGAATGCTCACTAGAAGAGTGATTTTGTACATGCCATGTATTACATCACCTGAATGACTGTACATGTATAGCCGAGTTCGAGCTTTTGGTTTCACCCAGTTGTCAGACATGCGTCTGTATGGGCATACACTATGCATCTCCTCTGAAACTGCTGTGTCAATTTGGAAACTTTGTATGGAGTATCATGGCAACTAGTTGACAAAATAAACAGTTTACTCTGGCATCATAATGATTAGTACAGGGTTCATTCTAGGTCAGAATTTTTGGGAGAAGTGAGAAAGCGCGTGATCACTTCCTTAAATGGTGTTCTTTAATATACTTCTGCAAAATAGGGTTAAAATGCACAGTACAACCATTAAATACAACATTTGAATAGAAGGAGTGCTTTATAATGGGCCAGTGTATCTATCTTACTAGACACAATTTTGTGCAGTCAGTGTCCCTAGGGCGACAATTTCGCCCACATCGCCCTCTAGAATGATCCCTGTTAGTAGATGAGCTGGTTAGCTGTAGCTAACTTGTTGATTTGAAATGTTATGGAAGTCTGGGCTGCTATCATGTCCATCTATTTTATACTTTTCTCCCTGTTCATTGATTAGACCTGAAATTTATTGATTTTTTTTAAGTAGAATTCATGCCCCTAAAAAACTTGGAAGAAATATTCACATGAAGTATCATTGTTTTCTTGTGGCAGGCTGAGAAGGAGTCGCTACGACGTCAACTGGAGACTATATCTCGTGACTTCTCAGGAACAGCCGACACCCACAACAAGTTGACATTGCGCATTCATGATCTGGAGAAGGATAATATGGTGTACAAGAACAGAGCAGAGGAGGTGACACACAAGAGTAAGGTGGACCTCACAAATATGAAGATGGACATGTTGAACCAGAGGGGAGACCTGGAGAGGGAAAGAGATAAACTTGCTAATTTTGTAGAAGGTAAGTGAAGGTAGACATGGTAAGGAGAGGGGAGATCTAGAGAGGGAAAGAGATCAATTGACCAATCTTGTAGATGTTGAAATTTTGGGGAGACCTGAAGAGGGAGAGATAACTTAGTAATCTTCTAGGCAGTGTATAAATGTAGTAGACATATAGGAACAGAGATGAGATCTGGGAAATGTAGAAGATGGATGAAGATAGACATGCTGTAATAGTTGGAAGACCTGAAGAGGGAGAGGTATGCTTGCTAATCTTCTGGGAGGTAGGTGGTAGAGGACGACAGAGAGCTGGCTATTCTTGTATATGGTAAGTGATGGTGGACATGTTGAAAATAGGGGAGATCTAGAAAGGGAAAGAGATAATCTGACTAATCTTGTGGAAGTTAAATATGTTGAAATAGATTGGAGACCTGGAGAGGGAACGAGATCAATTGAGCAATCTTGTAGTTGAAGGTAGACATGTAGATACAGAGGAGAACTGGAGAGTGAAATATAAACTAACTAGAATACTGCAGGTACTGAAGTTAGTTTAGTTTATACAAATTTATTTTAGCTCGATTGTGAAACAAGTTCTTTCAACTTTTGTTAATCACTCTCGAGACCTCATTCCTTATGGAATCCATCACCATGAAGGAGAGAGAAGAGGCAATGTGGAATTTAAATGCCTTGCCTAAGGGCACAATCGTAAAACTCCAGCGGGGCTCGAACTCCGGACCTTTCGCACCTGAAGCAAACGCGTATCCACTGCGCTATCACGACTTCCACTGAAGTTAGGTGTTGTGGGAAATGTGGGAAACATTAAGGGGATCTATAGTTGGAAGGAGAATCTTGTAGATGACAGATGGATATTGATACGTTAACATAATGGGAAAGTGGGAAAAGAAATAAGTTGCATGATCTTGTACACAGTAATTAGTGATAGAAGTTGTTATTTAAGGACTGAATTGCGAGTTAATAGTTTCCATTGGTGTATGAACTATATTGAGTGTCTTTAAAGTGCGTGGAGGCATCCACAGTAGCTTTAAAACATATATTAATTATATTTACATTAATTATTCTTTTTTATGAGACAAAGAAAACAAATGTCACACTTTCCAATTAAAAGGTATTTAGTCCAAATGTGCGACTTACCATGTGGTGGGGATCTGATAATTAGATCGACCTTGGAACAGCATAAACTGTAAGCCTTTTCTCGTGACGAACGCTGCCTAACACTGCGAATGCACATGTCTGTAACTTCGAGTGTGCATATCGGCTGCACATCATTAGTTGGAAACCCTCATACAAAATTGTATACAATCAAAGCACATACGTTCATCGAAGGAAATGCAATATTATCAGGGATTCTAGAGGACGGTGTGGGCGAAATTGTCGCCCTAGGGACCCTCACTTCGCCCTCTGGGGGCCCCACTTCTTTTTTTTGGTGTTTACGATTTTCAAACAAAATTTTGTCTAGTAAGATACACTGGCCCATTATAAAGCACTCCTTCTATTCAAATGTTGTATTTAATGGTTGTACTGTGCATTTTAACCCTATTTTGCAGAAGTATATTAAAGAACACCATTTAAGGAAGCGATCACGCTCTTTCTCACTTCTCCCAAAAATTCTGACCTAGAATGCACCCTGTATTATAGCTATGTAAATATTGTCTTTCATGGTTATTTTGCAATACTACTATTACATACTGCTATCTATCTGTAGATATTATTTGCTATCTATCTGTAGATATTATTTCTAGCTGTTATCAATGGATTGAAGCTCTTTTTTTTACTTTTTAAAATACTAAATGTGTACTGGTGTTTGTCGTTTACTCTTTTCCCTCCATGTTTTGTTGGTATAGATTGTTTGGTTACATACCATAAATTGTAAATGTCAATGTATATGTACATATTGGACACAATATATATTATGCAGAGTAATGTTATAGATTTACAAGTAAAGATAGAGATATCGCGACACACGGTGCAGCAGCAGGACCAGGTGTTGGTGGACAAGGAGAGGGACTGTGTACGCAGAGTGCAAGCAGCCAGGGAGGAGGAGTTTGAAAAGTTTACCAAGGTGGAGAATGAGAAGTAAGCTTACGTTTGTAGATTAACATTTGTGAACCTCGCCAGCGATGTATCCGATTCATCATCAGTTTAGTTCACCACTCACCAATTCATCATCATTAATTTTGTTCACCACTCACCTCATCATCATCAGTTTAGTTCACCATTCACCTCATCATCATCAGTTTAGTTCACCACTCACCTCATCATCATCAGTTTAGTTCACCACTCACCAATTCATCATCATCAGTTTAGTTCACCACTCACCTCATCATCATCAGTTTAGTTCACCACTCACCAATTCATCATCATCAGTTTAGTTCAACACTCACCGATTCATCATCAGTTTAGTTCACCACTCACCGATTCATCATCAGTTTAGTTCAACACTCACCGATTCATCATCAGTTTAGTTCACCACTCACCAATTCATCATCAGTTTAGTTCATCACTCACCAATTCATCATCAGTTTAGTTCACCACTCACCAATTCATCATCAGTTTAGTTCACCACTCACTGATTCATCATCAGTTTAGTTCAACACTCACCGATTCATCATCAGTTTAGTTCAACACTCAACGATTCATCATCAGTTTAGTTCACCACTCACCGATTCATCATCAGTTTAGTTCACCACTCACTGATTCATCATCAGTTTAGTTCACCACTCACCGATTCATCATCAGTTTAGTTCAACACTCACCGATTCATCATCAGTTTAGTTCAACACTCACCAATTCATCATCAGTTTAGTTCATCACTCACCAATTCATCATCAGTTTAGTTCACCACTCACTGATTCATCATCAGTTTAGTTCAACACTCACCGATTCATCATTAATTTAGTTCACAAATATCTACTTGATATTGATGTTCTCACAATTCTCACAAATTAACTCTTTGCATGCTGGGTAAAATAAAGGCTATAAATAGTTAAATTCGACAACAACTATCGTCCGACTCCTTATAACGACGCTCACATGAAACGACGCGAATTATGTTTTGACCTCGTTTTCAATATTTACAATATCCGGTGATGTTATTTTCATCTGCAATGTTTGTAAACATGATACGAGATTTCCTAGACTAAAATGTGGAAAGTGAGAAATTACAAGGTAATTTTTATACTTTATAGCAATGTTATTGCTGCTTATTGTCTGTTTTAACAACAAAATCCAAATGCAACTTTGTGCATTACATTAAATAGCCTATATCTTGCAACATGCTACTGCAAACATAACAATTCTTGGTCCGTCTGCTCGGCTAAGCTCTGCGTATCTGTAGGTCACGTGACACTTGATTCACTGTTAGGAAAGGTGTATGCGTTATATACCTTATTGCTGTGATCCCTCTGTGATAGTAAAATAGAGAGCCCAACCAATATCTGTGCAGGCTCCCAAACGCAAGAATAAACAGTATTCACCAACTTCTATGGCCACTGTTTTTATGCTTGTACGGACTACTGGGAGTGCTATAAGGACAACAGCAAGGCATAATTTCTAGTTAAATGTTATTATTTTCATAGTTATAGTTTATATATGGTAAAACAGGGTAAATGTTCCTGTTTATTAGCACAATTAATTAAAGGCATGTTATACACTCAGTTTTTATGTAATTTAGTGACGCATAATTAATTAAAGGCTAGTTTGAGATGACGTAATATACCTGTAATGCACAGAGCAGATACAGGGGAGTGAATGAACTAAATTTAGAACGTAATTAGTCAACCAATGAAATGCGTCGCTTTAGGTATTTCTCGACTCAATGGAATTCCCAATAGCGGCATGAGTCGATGTGATATTTTGACACTAAATAAGCGTAATAAGCATAATTTCTCGCGTTGAATATGTAGAAAAGGATCTATTTATACAGATAATACGCTATTTACATGAGTTCATTCGTTTTATGTTATGTCATTGTTGATTCTTCGCTTAGATGCGTCGGAACTCGGTATTCAAGGATAATTAATGTGATGTTCTTATTATTAGCTGGAAATATGTCATGTTTGACTGTTATTTTCACCGCTAGCATACAGAGTTAAAACAAGTGTCTAGTGATTAATTGTTTTGTCAATTTGGCTGATTGATGTTAGAAAATTTAATTTTAAATCTTTCATTTTAAAAGTTTAAACTTTATTTAGTCTACAATGATTGCGAAGCAAGTTTTAACAACTTATATTAATCGCTCTCATTGGCACGGGTGAAAGCGTATTTGTGGTAATTAGTGTGGGAGGAAACCGGAGTACCGGGAGAAAACCCACTTGTCCGATCTGGTGAGCACCATACCATCTCACATACTTCTCAGACCGAGGATCGAACCCGGGTTGCATTGGACAGCCAGTCTTTCAATGTCTTATTGACACCTATCACATTTTAATTAAAGGCAGATTAAGTTTTATTTATTTTACAATGATTGCGAAGCAAGTTCTAACAACTTATATTAATCACTCTCGTTGGCACGGATGAAAGCGTAAATGTGGTCATTAGTGTGGAGTGAAACCGGAGTACCCGGAGAAAACCCACTTGTCCGATCTGGTGAGCACCATACCATCTCACATACTTCTCAGACCGAGTATCAAACCCGGGTTGCATTGGACAGCCAGTCTTTCAATGTCTTATTGACATCCATCACATTTTAATTAAAGGCAGATTAAGTTTTATTTATTTTACAATGATTGCGAAGCAAGTTCTAACAACTTATATTAATCACTCTCGTTGGCACGGATGAAAGCGTAAATGTGGTCATTAGTGTGGAGTGAAACCGGAGTACCCGGAGAAAACCCACCTGTCCGATCTGGCAACCGTCGTACCATCTCACATACTTCCCGGTCTGAGGATCGAACCCTTGTCACATTGGTGAGAAGCGAGTGTGCTAATCGAACAGATTGGATTTAATATGTACTAAGTACGCAATGTTAATTAATATGATGTACTTTGTTTACAGACTGGAATTAGAGACAAAGATCCAGGAGAATGAGAGAAGAAAGATAGACATAGACGCCCACAAACAGGTTGAACGAGAGAAGATGGATGAACGAATATCACTGGCAATGGATGCCAAGGACTCTGCAGAGAAAGAACTAATAGTCATACAGTAATACATAGAATATTTGTTTGTTTCAATATATGATCAAATTATATTTCACCTAATGAACATTGAAAGCAATATTATCATGATAAATAGATGTCTATCTTTATGAGTGAAACCATTGACATACGTCGTGAAGCCACGATAATAAAATGTGTGTTATTTCACTGCTTTCAAACAGCGATAGATTTGTCAGTAGTCCAGTGGTTAACATGCTGGGCTACGAATTCAGGGATCGTAAGTTTGATCTCTTGTCTGACGCTAATAAAATAAATAATAATCTTTCAGATGTGACTTTAAATCAAGGTCTTGTGTCGGTGCTTTACACCATGCACGTAAATGAACCAGAGGAGACTCTGGAATGGGTCTCTGTCTATATCATTGCACTATCCTCCAAAAATCTAAAATGACTAATCTGTTCAGGAGGCGTCGCTTATATGGGAAACTGGTAGCGACAATAAATAAACATAAAACACACGCACTTTCAACCAGCTGAATAACATATTTTAATTTCGCTGATAAATTTCTATGTTTCATTGGGAAGCATAAAATAAATATGTTGATTGATTGTTCGTTGGATTTGTCAGTGCAAATCTGATAATTAGGCAGTTTCTACTCAATATTCAACACTTGTTTTACCGTCACAACAGTAGAATCGAATGAAGTCAGTGTTTTACCTGTTGCATCATTACACTTTGTTATCTGACCAGAAATACAGGGGGGAATGGCTTGTATGGTTACAACCGTATATAATGGCGATGTGTAATGGGGTGACCAGGACACACCTGGGATAGGCAGCATGACACATTGTTATCTGACCAGAAATACAGGGGGGAATGGCTTGTATGGTTACAACTGTATATAATGGCGATGTGTAATGGGGTGACCAGGACACACCTGGGATAGGCAGCATGGCACATCAGTTTGATGACTAGATTGACAGGCATGGCATCCTTCCATATTGGCAGGGCTGAAATACTGTACCAGTGTGTCTGAGTTCTTAAAAAGTTTAAACTTTATTTATTAACGATTGCGAAACAAGTTCTAACAGCGTATATTAATCACTCTCGTTGGCGCGGATGAAAGCGTAAATGTGGTCATTTCTGTGGGAGGAAACCGGAGTACCAGAAGAAAACCCACCTGTCCGATCTGGCGACCACCGTACCATCTCACATACTTCCCGGTCCGTGGATCGAACCCGGGTTGCATTGGTGAGAAGCAAGCGCGCTAACCACTGGCCTAATCGGAATACAATGTTAGTCATACTTGTTTCTTTTAGGCTATATACGCATCACAGATCGCATCTCGAGACTCAAACATTTCCTTTACTTGTAGATCTAAGTTGTCACATCAACAGTCGTTATTAGACCAATTGGAGAGAGAAAGAACGGAGAACTCTGATATGAAAAGTAAAATAGTTAAATTAGAGACAGAACTTAGTAGTTACCTAGGTAACGAACATGACATGACAGATGAGAACATTCGTATGAGAAATCAGGTGGAATTATTGAGGGAAGAACTTAGTTTAACAAAAGACCAGTATCACCAAGCACACGATAATCACGAGAAAATACTTGCCCAGTCAAAGTCGGCCTTAATTGATGAAAAGACGAGATTAGAATTACGGGTTCAGGAGCTGGAGGATAAGCTTTCTGATGCTACGAAGAAATATGCAAAGGCTGTGTCAGTGTATAAAAAGGTATGTATTGCGTGTTAATGTTACAGTATATTTGTTTTCCAATCCAAACCATTCACAATTTATGTAATTTGTAACATTTTTGTGTTATACATGTAAATTTATTGGAATAAATACTGTTTAAACCAATGTTACAGTATAAGGGAAGTAATCCCTGCAGGACTGTCGACTATGAAGGGAGAGTACTCTTCTGAGAGTGGAACAGACTAGGTTAACAAGTTAATAAGGGAAGTAATCCCTGCACTGACTGTACAATACAAGATATATATAACTATGGTATGGTGTCCTCGTGCATTGAGATAGACTGTTCATCAATACAGCACTGACTGTACAATACAAGATATATATAACTATGGTATGGTGTCCTCGTGCATTGAGACTGACTGTACAATACAAGATATATATAACTATGGTATGGTGTCCTCGTGCATTGAGATAGACTGTACATCAATACATCACTGACTGTACAATACAAGATATATATAACTATGGTATGGTGTCCTCATGCATTGAGATAGACTATACATCAATACATCACTGACTGTACAATACAAGATATATATAACTATGGTATGGTGTCCTCGTGCATTGAGATAGACTGTACATCAATACATCACTGACTGTACAATACAAGATATATATAACTATGGTATGGTGTCCTCGTGCATTGAGATAGACTGTACATCAATACATCACTGACTGTACAATACAAGATATATATAACTATGGTATGGTGTCCTCGTGCTAGAGACTGACTGTACAATACAAGATATATATAACTATGGTATGGTGTCCTCGTGCATTGAGATAGACTGTACATCAATACATCACTGACTGTACAATACAAGATATATATAACTATGGTATGGTGTCCTCGTGCATTGAGATAGACTGTACATCAATACATCACTGACTGTACAATACAAGATATATATAACTATGGTATGGTGTCCTCGTGCATTGAGATAGACTGTACATCAATACATCACTGACTGTACAATACAAGATATATATAACTATGGTATGGTGTCCTCGTGCATTGAGATAGACTGTACATCAATACATCACTGACTGTACAATACAAGATATATATAACTATGGTATGGTGTCCTCATGCATTGAGATAGACTGTACATCAATACATCACTGACTGTACAATACAAGATATATATAACTATGGTATGGTGTCCTCATGCATTGAGATAGACTATACATCAATACATCACTGACTGTACAATACAAGATATATATAACTATGGTATGGTGTCCTCGTGCATTGAGATAGACTGTACATCAATACATCACTGACTGTACAATACAAGATATATATAACTATGGTATGGTGTCCTCGTGCATTGAGATAGACTGTACATCAATACATCACTGACTGTACAATACAAGATATATATAACTATGGTATGGTGTCCTCATGCATTGAGATAGACTATACATCAATACATCACTGACTGTACAATACAAGATATATATAACTATGGTATGGTGTCCGCGTGCATTGAGATAGACTGTACATCAATACATCACTGACTGTACAATACAAGATATATATAACTATGGTATGGTGTCCTCGTGCATTGAGATAGACTGTACATCAATACATCACTGACTGTACAATACAAGATATATATAACTATGGTATGGTGTCCTCGTGCATTGAGATAGACTGTACATCAATACATCACTGACTGTACAATACAAGATATATATAACTATGGTATGGTGTCCTCATGCATTGAGATAGACTATACATCAATACACACTGACTGTACATCAATACATCACTGACTGTACAATACAAGATATATATAACTATGGTATGGTGTCCTCATGCATTGAGATAGACTGTACATCAATACATCACTGACTGTACAATACAAGATATATATAACTATGGTATGGTGTCCTCGTGCATTGAGATAGACTGTACATCAATACATCACTGACTGTACAATACAAGATATATATAACTATGGTATGGTGTCCTCGTGCATTGAGATAGACTGTACATCAATACATCACTGACTGTACAATACAAGATATATATAACTATGGTATGGTGTCCTCATGCATTGAGATAGACTGTACATCAATACATCACTGACTGTACAATACAAGATATATATAACTATGGTATGGTGTCCTCGTGCATTGAGATAGACTGTACATCAATACATCACTGACTGTACAATACAAGATATATATAACTATGGTATGGTGTCCTCGTGCATTGAGATAGACTGTACATCAATACATCACTGACTGTACATCAATACATCACTGACTGTACAATACAAGATATATATAACTATGGTATGGTGTCCTCATGCATTGAGATAGACTGTACATCAATACATCACTGACTGTACAATACAAGATATATATAACTATGGTATGGTGTCCTCGTGCATTGAGATAGACTGTACATCAATACATCACTGACTGTACAATACAAGATATATATAACTATGGTATGGTGTCCTCGTGCATTGAGATAGACTACTGACTGTACATCAATACATCACTGACTGTACAATACAAGATATATATAACTATGGTATGGTGTCCTCATGCATTGAGATAGACTGTACATCAATACATCACTGACTGTACAATACAAGATATATATAACTATGGTATGGTGTCCTCGTGCATTGAGATAGACTGTACATCAATACACACTAGTACATTCACTGACTGTACAATACAAGATATATATAACTATGGTATGGTGTCCTCGTGCATTGAGATAGACTGTACATCAATACATCACTGACTGTACAATACAAGATATATATAACTATGGTATGGTGTCCTCGTGCATTGAGATAGACTGTACATCAATACATCACTGACTGTACAATACAAGATATATATAACTATGGTATGGTGTCCTCGTGCATTGAGATAGACTGTACATCAATACATCACTGACTGTACAATACAAGATATATATAACTATGGTATGGTGTCCTCGTGCATTGAGATAGACTGTACATCAATACATCACTGACTGTACAATACAAGATATATATAACTATGGTATGGTGTCCTCGTGCATTGAGATAGACTGTACATCAATACATCACTGACTGTACAATACAAGATATATATAACTATGGTATGGTGTCCTCGTGCATTGAGATAGACTGTACATCAATACATCACTGACTGTACAATACAAGATATATATAACTATGGTATGGTGTCCTCGTGCATTGAGATAGACTGTACATCAATACATCACTGACTGTACAATACAAGATATATATAACTATGGTATGGTGTCCTCGTGCATTGAGATAGACTGTACATCAATACATCACTGACTGTACAATACAAGATATATATACAATACAAGATATATAAAACTATGGTATGGTGTCCTCATGCATTGAGACAGACTGTACATCAATACATCACTGACTGTACAATACAAGATATATATAACTATGGTATGGTGTCCTCATGCATTGAGATAGACTATACATCAATACAGCACGACTGTACATCAATACATCACTGACTGTACAATACAAGATATATATAACTATGGTATGGTGTCCTCATGCATTGAGATAGACTATACATCAATACATCACTGACTGTACAATACAAGATATATATAACTATGGTATGGTGTCCGCGTGCATTGAGATAGACTGTACATCAATACATCACTGACTGTACAATACAAGATATATATAACTATGGTATGGTGTCCTCGTGCATTGAGATAGACTGTACATCAATACATCACTGACTGTACAATACAAGATATATATAACTATGGTATGGTGTCCTCATGCATTGAGATAGACTGTACATCAATACATCACTGACTGTACAATACAAGATATATATAACTATGGTATGGTGTCCTCGTGCATTGAGATAGACTGTACATCAATACACACTGACTGTTCATCAATACATCACTGACTGTACAATACAAGATATATATAACTATGGTATGGTGTCCTCATGCATTGAGATAGACTATACATCACTGACTGTACAATACAAGATATATATAACTATGGTATGGTGTCCTCGTGCATTGAGATAGACTGTACATCAATACATCACTGACTGTACAATACAAGATATATATAACTATGGTATGGTGTCCTCGTGCATTGAGATAGACTGTACATCAATACATCACTGACTGTACAATACAAGATATATATAACTATGGTATGGTGTCCTCATGCATTGAGATAGACTGTACATCAATACATCACTGACTGTACAATACAAGATATATATAACTATGGTATGGTGTCCTCGTGCATTGAGATAGACTGTACATCAATACATCACTGACTGTACAATACAAGATATATATAACTATGGTATGGTGTCCTCGTGCATTGAGATAGACTGTACATCAATACATCACTGACTGTACAATACAAGATATATATAACTATGGTATGGTGTCCTCGTGCATTGAGATAGACTGTACATCAATACATCACTGACTGTACAATACAAGATATATATAACTATGGTATGGTGTCCTCATGCATTGAGATAGACTGTACATCAATACATCACTGACTGTACAATACAAGATATATATAACTATGGTATGGTGTCCTCATGCATTGAGACTGACTGTACATCAATACATCACTGACTGTACAATACAAGATATATATAACTATGGTATGGTGTCCTCGTGCATTGAGATAGACTGTACATCAATACATCACTGACTGTACAATACAAGATATATATAACTATGGTATGGTGTCCTCGTGCATTGAGATAGACTGTACATCAATACATCACTGACTGTACAATACAAGATATATATAACTATGGTATGGTGTCCTCATGCATTGAGATAGACTGTACATCAATACATCACTGACTGTACAATACAAGATATATATAACTATGGTATGGTGTCCTCATGCATTGAGATAGACTATACATCAATACACACTGACTGTACATCAATACATCACTGACTGTACAATACAAGATATATATAACTATGGTATGGTGTCCTCATGCATTGAGATAGACTATACATCAATACATCACTGACTGTACAATACAAGATATATATAACTATGGTATGGTGTCCTCATGCATTGAGATAGACTATACATCAATACATCACTGACTGTACAATACAAGATATATATAACTATGGTATGGTGTCCTCGTGCATTGAGATAGACTGTACATCAATACATCACTGACTGTACAATACAAGATATATATAACTATGGTATGGTGTCCTCATGCATTGAGACTGACTGTACATCAATACATCACTGACTGTACAATACAAGATATATATAACTATGGTATGGTGTCCTCGTGCATTGAGATAGACTGTACATCAATACATCACTGACTGTTCATCAATACATCACTGACTGTACAATACAAGATATATATAACTATGGTATGGTGTCCTCATGCATTGAGATAGACTATACATCAATACATCACTGACTGTACAATACAAGATATATATAACTATGGTATGGTGTCCTCGTGCATTGAGATAGACTGTACATCAATACATCACTGACTGTACAATACAAGATATATATAACTATGGTATGGTGTCCTCATGCATTGAGACTGACTGTACATCAATACATCACTGACTGTACAATACAAGATATATATAACTATGGTATGGTGGCGTCGTGCATTGAGATAGACTGTACATCAATACATCACTGACTGTACAATACAAGATATATATAACTATGGTATGGTGTCCTCGTGCATTGAGATAGACTGTACATCAATACATCACTGACTGTACAATACAAGATATATATAACTATGGTATGGTGTCCTCATGCATTGAGACAGACTGTACATCAATACATCACTGACTGTACAATACAAGATATATATAACTATGGTATGGTGTCCTCATGCATTGAGATAGACTATACATCAATACAGCACTGACTGTACATCAATACATCACTGACTGTACAATACAAGATATATATAACTATGGTATGGTGTCCTCATGCATTGAGATAGACTATACATCAATACATCACTGACTGTACAATACAAGATATATATAACTATGGTATGGTGTCCGCGTGCATTGAGATAGACTGTACATCAATACATCACTGACTGTACAATACAAGATATATATATAACTATGGTATGGTGTCCTCGTGCATTGAGATAGACTGTACATCAATACATCACTGACTGTACAATACAAGATATATATAACTATGGTATGGTGTCCTCATGCATTGAGATAGACTGTACATCAATACATCACTGACTGTACAATACAAGATATATATAACTATGGTATGGTGGCGTCGTGCATTGAGATAGACTGTACATCAATACATCACTGACTGTTCATCAATACATCACTGACTGTACAATACAAGATATATATAACTATGGTATGGTGTCCTCATGCATTGAGATAGACTATACATCAATACATCACTGACTGTACAATACAAGATATATATAACTATGGTATGGTGTCCTCGTGCATTGAGATAGACTGTACATCAATACATCACTGACTGTACAATACAAGATATATATAACTATGGTATGGTGTCCTCATGCATTGAGACTGACTGTACATCAATACATCACTGACTGTACAATACAAGATATATATAACTATGGTATGGTGTCCTCGTGCATTGAGATAGACTGTACATCAATACATCACTGACTGTACAATACAAGATATATATAACTATGGTATGGTGTCCTCGTGCATTGAGATAGACTGTACATCAATACATCACTGACTGTACAATACAAGATATATATAACTATGGTATGGTGTCCTCATGCATTGAGACAGACTGTACATCAATACATCACTGACTGTACAATACAAGATATATATAACTATGGTATGGTGTCCTCATGCATTGAGATAGACTATACATCAATACAGCACTGACTGTACATCAATACATCACTGACTGTACAATACAAGATATATATAACTATGGTATGGTGTCCTCATGCATTGAGATAGACTATACATCAATACATCACTGACTGTACAATACAAGATATATATAACTATGGTATGGTGTCCGCGTGCATTGAGATAGACTGTACATCAATACATCACTGACTGTACAATACAAGATATATATATATAACTATGGTATGGTGTCCTCGTGCATTGAGATAGACTGTACATCAATACATCACTGACTGTACAATACAAGATATATATAACTATGGTATGGTGTCCTCATGCATTGAGATAGACTGTACATCAATACATCACTGACTGTACAATACAAGATATATATAACTATGGTATGGTGGCGTCGTGCATTGAGATAGACTGTACATCAATACATCACTGACTGTTCATCAATACATCACTGACTGTACAATACAAGATATATATAACTATGGTATGGTGTCCTCATGCATTGAGATAGACTATACATCAATACATCACTGACTGTACAATACAAGATATATATAACTATGGTATGGTGTCCGCGTGCATTGAGACTGACTGTACATCAATACATCACTGACTGTACAATACAAGATATATATAACTATGGTATGGTGTCCGCGTGCATTGAGACTGACTGTACATCAATACATCACTGACTGTACAATACAAGATATATATAACTATGGTATGGTGGCGTCGTGCATTGAGATAGACTGTTCATCAATACATCACTGACTGTACAATACAAGATATATATAACTATGGTATGGTGTCCTCATGCATTGAGATAGACTATACATCAATACATCACTGACTGTACAATACAAGATATATATAACTATGGTATGGTGTCCTCGTGCATTGAGATAGACTGTACATCAATACATCACTGACTGTACAATACAAGATATATATAACTATGGTATGGTGTCCTCATGCATTGAGACTGACTGTACATCAATACATCACTGACTGTACAATACAAGATATATATAACTATGGTATGGTGTCCTCGTGCATTGAGATAGACTGTACATCAATACATCACTGACTGTACAATACAAGATATATATAACTATGGTATGGTGGCGTCGTGCATTGAGATAGACTGTACATCAGTACATCACTGACTGTACAATACAAGATATATATAACTATGGTATGGTGTCATCGTGCATTGAGATAGACTGTACATCAATACATCACTGACTGTACAATACAAGATATATATAACTATGGTATGGTGGCGTCGTGCATTGAGATAGACTGTTCATCAATACATCACTGACTGTACAATACAAGATATATATAAATACTACTATGGTATTACATTTACAGTACAAGAGCAGGAGTTCGAAGGTTATAGAGAATCTAAAGTACAAGACACAGATCCTTGATGCCAAACGAGAAGAGTTGGAACTGGAAAAAAAAGCATTACAGTAAGTGTTTGTAGGTCGTCGTATGTTATAACTATCATCATTAGGAAATAACCCATTTACTCTATACTTACAGATCCAGGGTATAACTGATGTAGCTAGGAAATAACCCATTTACTCTATACTTACAGATCCGGGGTATAATTGATGTCGCTAGGAAATAACCCATTTACTCTATACTTACAGATACTGTGTATAACTGATGTAGCTAGGAAATAACCCATTTACTCTATACTTAAAGATACTGTGTATTACTGATGTAGCTAGGAAATAACCCATTTACTCTATACTTACAGATACTGTGTATAACTGATGTAGCTAGGAAATAACCCATTTACTCTATACTTACAGATACTGTGTATAACTGATGTAGCTAGGAAATAACCCATTTACTCTATTCTTACAGATCCTGTGTATAACTGATGTAGCTAGGAAATAAACCATTTACTCTATACTTACAGATACTGTGTATAACTGATGTAGCTAGGAAATAACCCATTTACTCTATACTTACAGATACTGTGTATTACTGATGTAGCTAGGAAATAACCCATTTACTCTATACTTACAGATCCGGGGTATAATTGATGTCGCTAGGAAATAACCCATTTACTCTATACTTACAGATACTTTGTTTAACTGATGTCGCTAGGAAATAACCCATTTACTCTATACTTACAGATACTTTGTTTAACTGATGTCGCTAGGAAATAACCCATTTACTCTATACTTACAGATCCGGGGTATAATTGATGTCGCTAGGAAATAACCCATTTACTCTATACTTACAGATCCTGTGTATAACTGATGTAGCTAGGAAATAACCCATTTACTCTATGCTTACAGATCCGGGGTATAACTGATGTAGCTAAGAAATAACCCATTTTCTCTATGCTTACAGATCCTGCGTGCCTCAAGACACATACAACAATCTCAAGAAACAGCTGAAAGATCTGCAACGTCGACATACAGAGTTCCGCAAGGTGCTGGTTACACAAGGTTTACAGCATGTGCCAATAGGCGATATGTCCTTTGCTTCCATAAATTTAGACACTACAGTGCTTCCTAACTACAGCTTCCACGAACAGGTAAATCAATGCGAAATGATGTTTTTGTGCTGTGTTACGTAATTTGTTGTGACCACAATTTTAACACTTTTATATTATCACATTAGGATCTTTGCATCTACGACTGTGTGTGTCATATTGCTAAATGTATTGTGAGTGCTTCGTACGTGCAGAGAGTGGTGCTTCGTACATGCAGAGAGTGGTGCTTCGTACATGCAGAGAGTGGTGCTTCGTACATGCAGATAGTGGTTCTTTGTACATGTAGAGTGTGGTGCTTTGTACATGCAGAGAGTGGTGCTTTGTACATGCAGAGAGTGGTGCTTTGTACATGCAGAGAGTGGTGCTTTGTACATGCAGAGAGTGGTGCTTCGTACATGCAGAGAGTGGTGCTTTGTACATGCAGAGTGTGGTGCTTCATACATGCAGAGAGTGGTTCTTTGTACATGTAGAGCGTGGTGCTTTGTACATGTAGAGTGTGGTGCTTTGTACATGTAGAGTGTGGTGCTTTGTACATGCAGAGTGGTGCTTTGTACATGCAGAGAGTGGTGCTTCGTACATGCAGAGAGTGGTGCTTTGTACATGCAGAGAGTGGTGCTTCGTACATGCAGAGAGTGGTTCTTTGTACATGTAGAGTGTGGTGCTTCGTACATGCAGAGAGTGGTTCTTTGTACATGTAGAGTGTGGTGCTTTGTACATGCAGAGAGTGGTGCTTTGTACATGTAGAGTGTGGTGCTTTGTACATATAGAGAGTGATGCTTTGTACATATAGAGAGTGGTGCTTTGTACATGCAGAGAGTGGTGCTTCATACGTGTAGAGAGTGGTGCTTTGTACATGCTGAGAGTGGTGCTTTGTATATGTAGAGAGTGGTGCTTTGTACATGCAGAGAGTGGTGCTTTGTATATGTAGAGAGTGGTGCTTTGTACATGCAGAGAGTGGTGCTTTGTACATGTAGAGTGTGGTGCTTTGTACATGTAGAGTGTGGTGCTTTGTACATGTAGAGTATGGTGCTTTGTACATGTAGAGTGTGGTGCTTTGTACATGTAGAGTGTGGTGCTTTGTACATGTAGAGTGTGGTGCTTTGTACATGTAGAGTGTGGTGCTTTGTACATGCAGAGAGTGGTGCTTTGTACATGTAGAGTGTGGTGCTTTGTACATGCAGTGAGTGGTACTTTGTAATGTAGAGAGTGGTGCTTTGTACATGCAGAGAGTGGTGCTTTGTACATATAGAGAGTGGTGCTTTGTACATGCAGAGAGTGGTGCTTCATACATGCAGAGAGTGGTGCTTTGTACATGCAGAGAGTGGTGCTTTGTACATGCAGAGAGTGGTGCTTTGTACATGCAGAGTGTGGTGCTGTGTACATAAAGAGAGTGGTGCTTCATACAGGTTTGGGGTTCCTGCTCTTGTAGGTTGGGGTTCCTGCTCTTGTAGGTTGGGGTTCCTGCTCTTTTAGGTTGGGGTTACTGCTCTTGTAGGTTGGGGTTCCTGCTCTTGTAGGTTGGGGTTCCTGCTCTTGTAGGTTGGGATTCCTGCTCTTGTAGGTTGGGGTTCCTGCTCTTGTAGGTTGGGGTTCCTGCTCTTGTAGGTTGGGGTTCCTGCTCTTGTAGGTTGGGGTTCCTGCTCTTTAGGTGGGTTCTGCTCTTGTAGGTTGGGGTTCCTGCTCTTGTAGGTTGGGGTTCCTGCTCTTGTAGGTTGGGATTCCTGCTCTTGTAGGTTGGGGTTCCTGCTCTTGTAGGTTGGGGTTCCTGCTCTTGTAGGTTGGGGTTCCTGCTCTTGTAGGTTGGGGTTCCTGCTTTTCTACGTTGGGGTTCCTGCTCTTGTAGGTTGGGGTTCCTGCTTTTCTATGTTGGGGTTCCTGCTCTTGTAGGTTGGGGTTCCTGCTCTTGTAGGTTGGGGTTCCTGCTCTTGTAGGTTGGGGTTCCTGCTTTTCTATGTTGGGGTTCCTGCTCTTGTAGGTTGGGGTTCCTGCTCTTGTAGGTTGGGGTTCCTGCTCTTGTAGGTTGGGGTTCCTGCTTTACTACGTTGGGGTTCCTGCTCTTGTAGGTTGGGGTTCCTGCTTTACTACGTTGGGGTTCCTGCTTTTCTACGTTGGGGTTCCTGCTCTTGTAGGTTTTGTATTTTGATTCCTGTTGAACGTATGGTTTTAGAGTGCACTATTTCCAGTACCAATGTTTTCTATGTAACCCACACCTTCTTTTGAAGCAATAGAACTGATACAGTGCATGTAGATGAGATTACTTGTGAGTATTGTATTCACAATTCATATTTGGCTTTCATATACCATATTATTGGTTACTTTTAATTCATATCAAAATGTTGATGACAAAGGAGACATAGTTTCTATTAATGATTTAATGCGAGAGATTTGTTGGCCAAGTTAAAACTTCATTCTGGTTTCAAACCCAACTGAGATTGGATTCTTTCAAGTAATGGAACTAACTGGCTGGCAAGAAGGAAATGGATTCGAATAAGTTACTATGTAACTTTTTCCCCAATCCTAACTTTGCTGTTGTTGCATTCCTATGTTATGTACCATTCTTGAATAAAATATTGTTTAAACTAACTGGCTGGTTGTGGAAGGTCTGTGGTTATAGCCTTGTGTCTGAGTACAATGCCATTCCATCTTCCATTGAGAGCCGAAAAGCTACTATATGGCCATAGCTAATGCCACAACTCTAAAATTCAAAAGACATTTGTGTGTTTTACGTTTATTTATCGTCGCTACCGGTTGCCCATATGAGCGACGCCTCCTGAAGAGATTAGTCATTTTAGATTTTTGGAGGATAGTGCAATGATACAGAGAGAGACCCATTCCAGAGTCTCCCCTGGTTCTTTTACGTGCACAGTGTAAAGCACAGACACGAGACCTCGGTTGAACGTCCCATCTGAAAGACTGTTAATTTTATTAGGGTCAGACAGGGGATCGAACCTGCGATCCCTGGATTACCAGTCCAACGTGTTACCACTGGACTACTCAAGACAATTCAGCAAACCATTTAAATAGAAAATTAGGAGGTTATGTATATATACTCTTTTAAAGAATGAATTTATATTATTAACAGTTATTAATAAAAATTTAATTGGCTTTGATTGTGGAATAATAGTCCTGTTTTACGATAACAAAATCACTTAAACCAGTAGTATGGTATATGTTTATATTGTTCATTTGTTATATATTTGTATAGTGTACGTTTCACTCATTTTCTTTAACTGTTTCTTCAAACGTATTGTTTTCATATTTAGGCGTGGGTAAGTGTTGCATTAGTTCACCACCTATTACCCTGCTTCTGTTACAGGAGATGCATGCTCTCTTGGGGCGTTGTTTCCGTAACCCATTACTTTCTAACTAATAGCCGTAGTTATGCATGTTGTTTATGGGTTTGTATGGAGAAACTTTATACTTACAATGTAACGTATAATTCATGATACTCTCATTTGCTATGCAGGGTTCCCTCTGTCTGAATGTTTGTCTGACCCACTTCTGTCACCAATTGAAAAACACTGGAGCCAATTTAAAAAACTTGGAGCCAATTAAGAGCCATATAGTTCACAAATAAATATTTGAAGCCATGCATTTGACAAAACATGTGCCAAAAAAAAAGGTGCGCCAAATATTTTCGCCAATTCACAAAATTTAGTGCAAATATTTGTTTTTTGTCACAATTGGCACCATTTGCGACCGACAGTGGTAACCCTGGCTATGTATACCGCGCACATTTATTACTAAACACGATGTAGAATTTGTCTAGTGCGCAGTATACATGGGTACAGCCATCGTGACATCTTTTTTTCAGACAAAATTTACCGAATATTTCGACCCTATTCGCACCTACAATGAATCAATACGTTAGTATGTTCGGCAAACGTTATAAAATAACTGTTAAAAGAATCTATCAATAGTATATATATAATGGCATTGATTAAAACCAAATGTAATGATAGATCATTGTGCTCGTACTTAAGCTTGTTTATCAACTTGTGCATTCTTATGCATGTAGCCCTGGCAACCGTACTGAATCCGTAGCGACGTTGTTATGAATAAACAGGTTTGGCACATTGAGGGAATGGCATATTGCCTTGTATCAGTGGATAGATATGCAGTGGGAATAGTCGTAACACTACCTTCATATTCATGTACTCTGTAAATACCAAAGCATATCTTTCATGCCGGATTCATGAATGAAACCCTGTTTATGTACAGTTTACAACCGTTATGTCGAATTCCGTCGGACCGAACAAAATACTTCGGTTTTGTAACCCCCGAAGTTTCACTTAACGAAATTCGATATAAACGGAGCCAGTTATATGTAAACTGATAGTGTCTGAAACGGGACTTTGATCCGACCTCGAGATAACCGGAGAATTCGACATAACAGTCTTTGACATAGCGGATGTAGACTGTATATAGTTAGAATGCATTTTTGACACAACAGTAGATCAATAGGACATACAAGATTTCCTTTCTGGTTTTACAGACTCTGTTGGAGTTGAGACTATTTATATACATGTATTAACCCTTTCAACACCACAGACCTCTAAATTGGCTTACAAAAAAGTGTAGATCCAGATGAGCCGGCTCATGACGAGCCGTCTCAGGATCTGCACTTTTTTCAAGTAATATAACTATTTTTAGAAACAAAATTACCCATTTTGATAAATGAACTGATCCAAATGTAATTTTATTATTAATTTATTGGTCTAAAAATATCATGGACCAGTCCATGTCAGTTACTTGGTGTTGAATGGGTTAAACAAGGAGAAAGTAGACCTACTTATATACATGGATCCATAATACATCAGCTAATAGTTTGAAAATGGAGGGAAGGCAACTCTGGTATTTGGAATAAACAACACATCAAAACTGTCCAGGAAAACTTGATAGAATATTATGTGAAAGCAAGTATGCTTTTACGTTTATTTATCATCGCTACCGGTTGCCCATATGAGTGCCACCTCCTGAAGAGATTAGTCATTTAGATTTTTGGAGGATAGTGCAATGATACAGACACAGACCCATTCCAGAGTCTACTCTGGTTCTTTTACGTGCACGGTGTAAAGCACCGACACGAGACCTCGGTTTAAAGTCTGATCTGATAGACTATTAATTTTATTAGGTTCAGACCGGGGATCGAACATGCGACCCATGGATTACCAGTCCAGCGTGTTAACCACTGGACTACAGATCCGTCTGTTGTGAGAGCAATGATGTTTCAAATATTCATGTGTAACAAACCTACAGCAAAACAAACATGCCGCAAGATCGCATATAATTATCATGCAATTAGATAACAACAAACCTACAGCAAAACAAACATGCCGCAAGATCGCATATAATTATCATGCAATTAGATTACAACAAACCTACAGCAAAACAAACATGCCAACAATCGCATATAATTATCATGCAATTAGATTACAATAAACCTACAGCAAAACAAACATGCCAACAATCGCATATAATTATCATGCAATTAGATTACAACAAACCTACAGCAAAACAAACATGCCAACAATCGCATATAATTATCATGCAATTAGTTATGTTATATGTTATATTTCGGGTTTTACGCCTGCATCAGCACCATTTTGGGCTATATCGCCGGCGGGCAGTTTACCTAACAACACCTTTCCTGGGCAGGCTCCAGCGGTTAACCAGTACTTGGGTGCACCAACCTCCGTAAGAAACTGCCAACTTTTTCATATAAATGAGACACGGTCTGAGCGGGGCTCGAACCCGTGACCATCAGTGATGATAGGTTACAGTGGTATACAAGTCAGCGACCTTAACCACTCGACCACGAAGGCGGACTATCATGCAATTAGATAACAACAAACCTACAGCAAAACAAACATGCCAACAATCGCATATAATTATCATGCAATTAGATTACAATAAACCTACAGCAAAACAAACATGCCGCAAGATCGCATATAATTATCATGCAATTAGATTACAACAAACCTACAGCAAAACAAACATGCCAACAATCGCATATAATTATCATGCAATTAGATTACAACAAACCTACAGCAAAACAAACATGCCAACAATCGCATATAATTATCATGCAATTAGATAACAACAAACCTACAGCATAACAAACATGCCAACAATCGCATATAATTATCATGCAATTAGATTACAACAAACCTACAGCAAAACAAACATGCCGCAAGATCGCATATAATTATCATGCAATTAGATTACAACAAACCTACAGCAAAACAAACATGCCAACAATCGCATATAATTATCATGCAATTAGATTACACGTATTTTATTCAGAAAATAACATACAAGAATAAAGTGCTGCAAATGAAAATATTTGGATTGGAAAACAAGCATATTACAATGCTTATATACTAATTCTTTTCCATGAGCCAGTGTGTACGACTCCTTATGCTTGCATGCCGTAACCCATTCAACACCAAGTAATCAAACATTTCCTGCTCTGTTAACCCATTCAACACCAACTAATCAAACATTTCCTGCTCTGTTAACCCATTCAACACCAACTAATCAAACATTTCCTGCTCTGTTAACCCATTCAACACCAACTAATCAAACATTTCCTGCTCTGTTAACCCATTCAACACCAACTAATCAAACATTTCCTGCTCTGTTAACCCATTCAACACCAAGTAATCAAACATTACCTGCTCTGTTAACCCATTCAACACCAACTAATCAAACATTTCCTGCTCTGTTAACCCATTCAACACCAACTAATCAAACATTTCCTGCTCTGTTAACCCATTCAACACCAAGTAATCAAACATTTCCTGCTCTGTTAACCCATTCAACACCAAGTAATCAAACATTTCCTGCTCTGTTAACCCATTCAACACCAACTAATCAAACATTTCCTGCTCTGTTAACCCATTCAACACCAAGTAATCAAACATTACCTGCTCTGTTAACCCATTCAACACCAAGTAATCAAACATTACCTGCTCTGTTAACCCATTCAACACCAACTAATCAACCATTTTCTGCTCTGTTAACCCATTTAACACCAAGTAATCAAACATTACCTGCTCTGTTAACCCATTCAACACCAAGTAATCAAACATTACCTGCTCTGTTAACCCATTCAACACCAAGTAATCAAACATTACCTGCTATGTTAACCCATTCAACACCAAGTAATCAAACATTACCTGCTCTGTTAACCCATTCAACACCAAGTAATCAAACATTTCCTGCTCTGTTAACCCATTCAACACCAACTAATCAAACATTACCTGCTCTGTTAACCCATTCAACACCAAGTAATCAAACATTACCTGCTCTGTTAACCTATTCAACACCAACTAATCAAACATTTCCTGCTCTGTTAACCCATTTAACACCAAGTAACTGGTATGGAACTGGTGCATGATATTTTTAGACTAATAAATTAATAATCAATCAATCAATCGTTTATTAAAGCATAAAACATAATATAATGTTTATAGCCAAATACATATAATGAGTACAACATAGACAATTTGCATAATTTTTTTCAAAAGAGCATCAGTACTATGGAACAGAGATTAAATTTATTCTGTAGTGCGGATTTGGAATGCGGCGTAAATATATTTTGATAGATTATTAATAACGTATATTGAAGTAGAAGACATTAAAGTTCTAAATTTATTAAGTGTTGGCCAATGGCAAAAGTACGGTTTGAAATATTTCTTTCTTAAATCTTTATAATTCGGGCAGACAAGTAAACAGTGGTATTCGCTTTCAATGGCGTTCATGGTGCATGATTTACAAAGTCTTTGTTCTCTGGGTGTGCCATCATATCTACCTGATTCAATAAAAAGACTATGGGAGCTAGTCCTAAATCGTGATAAGGTTGTTACATATTTTCTATCTAAATGTATTTCTAAATAGTTTTCAAGATTAAAGTCATGCTTAAAAATACAGTAATGCTGTAGTCGGGTGGAATTTTTTATTTCTGAGTGCCATTTTTGTAAATAATTATCAATAATTCTCTGTTTAATAGTTTCTATGGGTATTGAATTTCGGGTATGTTGTGTAAGCCATATATTATTAAGTCCGTGTTCTTCTAATATGGATTTAATTTGAAACGCCCAGTTAGTTTGATTGTAGTTTGCATTTGTGTCGATCTCGGTTAGTAAAAACAAGTATGTACGTTTTATTAATGATGAATCTTTTTGGCATAACATTTTTGCCCAATATTTTATCATGTTTATCTTTCGGGTTATATACATCGGTACCCTATGCAGTTCTCCGTAAAGTGCCGTACGGTTCGTTGATTTCCTAACACCTAGCAATCGGCGTAAAAACTTCGTGTGTATTAATTCAATATCAGGAGCTGGATGTATACCCCACACTTCTGAGCACATGTTTAAAATAGATCCGACTAACGTATCGAAAAGCTTAAGTTTTTGTGATATAGGTAGTTCTATTTTGTCAAATATTTTAAATAAATTGTGCAATGCAAATGATGCGTGTTGTGCTATGTTTTTCTGGCTACGATTCCAATTACCGGTCTTGTATAAATTGATGCCCAGGTATTTAAACGAATTAATGACTTCAATTTTATTATCATATATATATAGGTCAATGTTTGTGTGTCGTCCCTTCTCAAAAATTATAGCCTTGGTTTTGGATGTGTTGATCTTCATTCCCCATAACTGACAGTAGTTTTCAATGTCTCTTATCATAGATTTTAGTGCTTCTGGTGTTTTCGCAGAGAGCCATGTCGTCTGCGTAAAGTATTAAGAAAAGTATTAATCCGTTCATGGTGAAAATGCCATCTATAATAAGAAAATTACACTTAGGACCAGTTCATTTATCAAAATGGGTAATTTTGTCTAAACATAGTAACATTACTGACAAAAAGTGCAGATCCTGATGAGACGGCTTGTCATGAGCTGACTCATCTGGATCTACACTTTGTGTAGGTGTGTGGTGTTGAAACGGTTAACATAGACAATTCAAGCTTAATCAATTTAGTTGGACAAGGTTATGGTATACAACGGACAAGTTTACGGTATACAACGGACAAGTTTACGGTATACAACGGACAAGTTTACGGTATACAACGGACAAGTTTACGGTATACAACGGACAAGTTTACGGTATACAACGGACAAGTTTACGGTATACAACGGACAAGTTTACGGTATACAACGGACAAGTTTACGGTATACAACGGACAAGTTTACGGTATACAACGGACAAGTTTACGGTATACAACGGACAAGTTTACGGTATACAACGGACAAGTTTACGATATACAACGGACAAGTTTACGGTATACAACGGACAAGTTTACGGTATACAACGGACAAGTTTACGGTATACAACGGACAAGTTTACGGTATACAACGGACAAGTTTAAGGTATACAACGGACAAGTTTAAGGTATACAACGGACAAGTTTAAGGTATACAACGGACAAGGTTATGGTATACAACGGACAAGTTTAAGGTATACAACGGACAAGTTTACGGTATACAACGGACAAGTTTAAGGTATACAACGGACAAGGTTACGGTATACAACGGACAAGTTTACGGTATACAACGGACAAGTTTACGGTATACAACGGACAAGTTTACGGTATACAACGGACAAGGTTACGGTATACAACGGACAAGTTTACGGTATACAACGGACAAGTTTACGGTATACAACGGACAAGTTACGGTATACAACGGACAAGTTTACGGTATACAACGGACAAGTTTACGGTATACAACGGACAAGTTTACGGTATACAACGGACAAGTTTACGGTATACAACGGACAAGTTTACGGTATACAACGGACAAGTTTACGGTATACAACGGACAAGTTTACGGTATACAACGGACAAGTTTATGGTATACAACGGACAAGGTTATGGTATACAACGGACAAGTTTACGGTATACAACGGACAAGGTTATGGTATACAACGGACAAGTTTACGGTATACAACGGACAAGTTTAAGGTATACAACGGACAAGTTTACGGTATACAACGGACAAGTTTAAGGTATACAACGGACAAGGTTATGGTATACAACGGACAAGTTTACGGTATACAACGGACAAGTTTAAGGTATACAACGGACAAGTTTAAGGTATACAACGGACAAGTTTACGGTATACAACGGACAAGTTTAAGGTATACAACGGACAAGTTTACGGTATACAACGGACAAGTTTAAGGTATACAACGGACAAGTTTAAGGTATACAACGGACAAGTTTAAGGTATACAACGGACAAGTTTAAGGTATACAACAGACAAGTTTAGGTATACAACGGACAAGTTTAGGTATACAACGGACAAGTTTGTTGACTTGGCCAAGGGTCCTCTGTATAATCTATATCATAAACCTTTATCTTGATCTCAAAGTAGGGAGTAGTGAGACAGCTGAGGGAGAATGTTCTCACTGAGTTCCCCAGCTACCTCACTTGTTGCAGCCCCGGAGAATGGCCGTGCAGCCCTGTCATGAAATGTGCTTTGAAGTTGTCATGTATTATACTGATTACAGACCATGTGATAGATTTAACCCTTTCAACACCACATACCTCTAATTATTATATTGAAGAACTTGCAATAAAGACTATGAGTAAGTTTATATGGCCGGCGCCATGTGAAAACGGGTACTCGCACATTTTTCAGACAATTGGTAAGAAAATGTTTAAATTATGCTAACATTACACATTTCCCCCACATTTTTACATTCTGTATGCTTTCCAAGCATTATTAAGCCTTTGCCTGCTGAGTAAATAAAATTACATTGGCAAACAACATAGATCCAGATCACCCGCGGCGTAATGCCGGGTCTGATCAGGATCTATGTTGTTTGCTATACAGTCAAATATTTTAGCTCCACTATCCGAAATGCAAACAGCATAGAGCCTCGGATCAGACAGCACGGTCTGTGCCATTTGATCTGGCTTTATGCTGTTTGCAAAAGTGATGTTCTCTGCCGCTATCTTGCAAAGGGTTAATTATAGCTATGCCATTTAAATATCGATAGCAAATATTGTAAACATTTAGAAACTGTTGCCAAGGGAACAATATTTTATTAGAAAAAAGATAAATGCATGATACTTGGTCAAATCTAGCCTGGGTTCCAGTCTGCCGATTTTTCACCAATTTACTTCTGGCAAAATGACATATCAGAAACTCAATACGGCCCAATTAATGATCTCGGTATTACAATATATTTATATGTCTGACCAGGCAAACTATATCAACGCCTGTTCCCAGGCTACGTCAAATCATGATATAAACAAAAAGTTGTGAACTGTAAAAGTGAATGATGATGTGAATTTCCTATCTTATATAATATTATGTGCATTTCAGATAGAAACAATTACTGACATCGGTCAAAAGCGACCATAGTTACAGATTATAGAACGTCATTGGTGGCACGACATTCTTTCAAAAACATCGGTCTATATGTGTCACTAAACAAGTCACAACTTTCTCAATTGGTAACATATTGAGTTGAAAGTTTCAGGATTTGTTTTTGAGACAGTGTTGTGTACATGTAGATCTGGTATATCAACTTCATGTTTGCTAATGTTGTCCGAGTGCCCATTTTCGTGTGTCACCGGCTCTCTCCTAGAACAGTGTACATTATTATCATTGAATTATTTTATTTTATTATATTTACCCATTTATTTGATTCCTCATTTGTTTTTTTTCCACCATTAGACTTATAATTATACAGATATAAGTTAGGTTTCGAACCTGCATCGCTATCGTAACGTCGCCTAGCAGCTATGAATCTGACCACTCCAGCTCAAAGCCACCTCTACAACTGCAAACATCATATAACTCTTGTTTACATGGTCTCCGGGCCTACATAAATACAAACATAAAATGAATCGGAAATCGTATCCAATTGCACACACTGTTGAGTTCAGAGATAAGTTGTTACCCTGTGTGATTCAGAGATAAGTTGTTACCCTGTGTGATTCAGAGATAAGTTGTTACCCTGTGTGATTCAGAGATAAGTTGTTACCCTGTGTGATTCAGCGATAAGTTGCCACTCTGTGTGATTCAGAGATAAGTTGTTACCCTGTGTGATTCAGAGATAAGTTGTTACCCTGTGTGATTCAGAGATAAGTTGCCACCTGTGTGATCAGAGATAAGTTGTTACCCTGTGTGATTCAGAGATAAGTTGTTACCCTGTGTGATTCAGAGATAAGTTGTTACCCTGTGTGATTCAGAGATAAGTTGTTACCCTGTGTGATTCAGAGATAAGTTGTTACCCTGTGTGATTCAGAGATAAGTTGTTACCCTGTGTGATTCAGAGATAAGTTGTTACCCTGTGTGATTCAGAGATAAGTTGTTACCCTGTGTGATTCAGAGATAAGTTGTTACCCTGTGTGATTCAGAGATAAGTTGTTACCCTGTGTGATTCAGAGATAAGTTGTTACCCTGTGTGATTCAGAGATAAGTTGTTACCCTGTGTGATTCAGAGATATGTTGTCACCCTGTGTGATTCAGAGATACGTTGTTACCCTGTGTGATTCAGAGGATAAGTTGTTACCCTGTGTGATTCAGAGGATAAGTTGTTACCCTGTGTGATTCAGAGATAAGTTGTTACCCTGTGTGATTCAGAGATAAGTTGTTACCCTGTGTGATTCAGAGATAAGTTGTTACCCTGTGTGATTCAGAGATAAGTTGTTACCCTGTGTGATTCAGAGATAAGTTGTTACCCTGTGTGATTCAGAGATAAGTTGTTACCCTGTGTGATTCAGAGATAAGTTGTTACCCTGTGTGATTCAGATAAGTTGTTACCCTGTGTGATTCAGATATAAGTTGTTACCCTGTGTGATTCAGAATAAGTTGTTACCCTGTGTGATTCAGAGATAAGTTGTTACCCTGTGTGATTCAGAGATAAGTTGTTACCCTGTGTGATTCAGAGATAAGTTGTTACCCTGTGTGATTCAGAGATAAGTTGTTACCCTGTGTGATTCAGAGATAAGTTGTTACCCTGTGTGATTCAGAGATAAGTTGTTACCCTGTGTGATTCAGAGATAAGTTGTTACCCTGTGTGATTCAGAGATAAGTTGTTACCCTGTGTGATTCAGAGATAAGTTGTTACCCTGTGTGATTCAGAGATAAGTTGTTACCCTGTGTGATTCAGAGATAAGTTGTTACCCTGTGTGATTCAGAGGATAAGTTGTTACCCTGTGTGATTCAGAGGATAAGTTGTTACCCTGTGTGATTCAGAGGATAAGTTGTTACCCTGTGTGATTCAGAGGATAAGTTGTTACCCTGTGTGATTCAGAGGATAAGTTGTTACCCTGTGTGATTCAGAGGCACCCTGGCTACATTTTCATGATCTTAGCAGAAAAAAGAATAGTGTAGAATTTCAAACACAAACTATTTTATGGTTTTATCAATTGAAACCTAGTTTTGCATTTATTATCTCAAAGGCTCAAAGCGGACAGCATATTGTAATACTTTATGAAAATACCAGTAGTTTACATAATTATAATAATGGCAGTGTTATAGTTGTTGTTCTATGAACTGTGACGTTTTAAGCAGTAATTTGTGGTTATGTTGCTCTAGTCTAGTGGTGAGATTATTGTATCCTCTTTCGTGCTGTTGTTTATATCGGTTTACCATACCCATGTTGTATGACTCTTTATTATAGTACCCATACTATGTGACCTTTTATTATCATTATGTGACCCTTTATTATCATTATGTGACCCTTTATTATTATTACGTGACCCTTTATTATCATTATGTGACCCTTTATTATTATGTGACCCTTTATTATCATTATGTTACCCTTTATTATCGTACCCATATGCCATGCCCCTTTAGACAGTTCATTTGCATGTATCTGATATATGACAATCCGTACATTAGTTAGCTGGTAAATATTAAAACAAACATCTGTATAATACATGTATAGCATATGTACTGATTCAAGTCAATTATAACAATATATACATATATATGAATACACCAACTTATATATGTATGACAGTCATTGACGGAAATTTATTTTTAATTCAGGTTTAACATGTAGAGTACTTCCATAGATACGGCGGTGAACAGGCAGAATGCTACCTGAGAACTTTTACATTTGAGCAGTGTACTTGCAATTTCTAAGAAATTGTTCCTGTTGATATATAGATAGAACATCCCCAACTTGTGATACTAGTATTCATTTCTGTAACCATGGCAATGACTTCTAAATGTGCTCACTATAACTTAAGTAAAGTAGTAGGTAACAGTCAACTTCTGTAATTCCAGGAAAAGCGACATCAAGACGACCTGAAGTTACTACGACAACGTCTAGATCTGCTTGATAATAACCAGCAACAGCAACTGGATGAGTTCCAGGAAATAGCTCACAGTACATTGCGCAGTACATATCATGAAGAGTATGAAAATACTAGTAAAGAAAAGATAGACATTGAGAAGGCCACATCCTCGCCACCCACCTAGCAATACAGCCACACACCCTCCAGCCACCTAGCAATACGTCTACATCCCCACCCACCTAGCAATACGTCCACATCCCCCACCCACCTAGCAATACGTCCACATCCCCACCCACCTAGCAATACGTCCACATCCACACCCACCTAGCAATACGTCCACATCCCCTCCACCCAGCTAGCAATACGTCCATCCACACCCCACCTAGCAATATGTCACATCCCCACCCACCTAGCAATACAGCCACATCCCCTCCACCCACCTAGCAATACGTCCACATCCACACCCACCTAGCAATACGTCCACATCCCCCACCACCTAGTAATACGTCCACATCCCCACCCACCTAGCAATACGTCCACATCCCCACCCCCACCTAGCAATACAGCCACATCCCCTCCACCCACCTACCTAGCAATACAGCCACATCCCCTCCACCCACCTATACGTCCACATCCCCCACCCACCTAGCAATACGTCCACATCCCCACCCACCTAGCAATACAGCCACATCCCCCCACCCACCTAGCAATACGCCACATCCCCCACCCACCTAGCAATACAGCCACATCCCCTCCACCACCTAGTAACGTCCACATCCCCCACCCACCTAGCAATACAGCATACACCCACCTAGTAATACCCACATCCCTAGCAATACAGCCACATCCCCCACCCACCTAGCAATACAGCCACACCCCTCCACCCACCTAATACGTCCACATCCCCCACCCACCTAGCAATACAGCCCCATCCCCTCCACCCACATCCCTCCACCCACCTAGTAATACGTCCACATCCCCCACCCACCTAGCAATACAGCCACATCCCTCCACCCACCTAGCATACGTCCCACATCCCCTCCACCCACCTAGTCCACATCCCCTCCACCCTAGTAATACGTCCACATCCCCTCCACCCACCTAGCAATACGACCATAACCCCTCCACCCACCTAGCAGTACGTCCACATCCCCTCCACCCAGCTAGCAATACGACCATAACCCCTCCACCCACCTAGCAATACGACCACAAGCCCCCCCCCCCTAGCAATACGACCACAAGCCCCCCACCCACCTAGCAATACGACCATAACCCTTCCATCCACCTAGCAATACGACCACAAGCCCCCTACCTAGCAATACGACCACAATAGCAATACGACCACAAGCCCTCCACCCACCTAGCAATACGACCACAAGCCCTCCACCCACCTAGCAATACGTCCACATCCCCCCACCCAGCTAGCAATACGACCATAACCCTTCCACCCACCTAGCATTCGACCATAACCCCACCACCCACCTAGCAACGACCATAACCTTCCACCCACCTAGCAATTCGACCATAACCCCACCACCCACCTAAGCAATACGACCACAAGCCCCCCACCCACCTAGCAATACGACCACAAGCCCCCCACCCACCTAGCAATACGACCACAAGCCCCCCACCCACCTAGCAATACGTTGTTTTATAATACCGTTATAAACTATTACTAACACTCTATCGTGTATCTCACATACCGCGGACACTTCATTTCAGTGATGTCACATTATTTTGTATTACGGCCGATAGAAATAAATAACAAGGGTTAGGTGGCACCGTAGCCTGGGAACAGGCGTTGATATAGTTTGCCTGGTCAGACATATAAATATATTTTACTACCGAGATCATTAATTGGGCCGTATTGAGTTTCTGATATGTCATTTTGCCAGAAGTAAATTGGTGAAAAATCGACAGACTGGAACCCAGGCTAGTGCCACCGACTATTGTAGACTTTTCTAACTTGAACTGATTTCATCAACGGAATACTGATTGTGGTGTAAAATACGCAAGTGTGTACTGTATTTATTTATGGTTTTTTATTTCTCGTATGGCCTCGTAAGATAAATGTACAGATATTTACAGTGAACACAGAGAACAGTACACACTATATTTCCTCTAACAAGCCTGTTGACAATAATAATTAGTAATTTTTATACTGTAGCTGTAGTCAAGTACTTTACCCTTTGTACGCTAACTGCAGATAAAAAAAATCACTTTTGCAAACAGCATAGAGCCAGATCAGACGGCACAGAACTGGCTCTATGCTGTTTGCTATTTGGATAGTGGAGCTAAACACTTGGCTGAATAGCAAACAACATAGATCCTGATCAGATGCGGAATTACGTCGCGGCTGATCTGGATCTATGTTGTTTTTAATGTGATTTTATTTACTCAGCAGGCAAACAGTTAACAGTGGTGTACACTGCTCCTGGCTCTATTTTCCACCCTAAACAAAAACAAATACTAGAATTAACAATGCCGTACGTTTGTTTTTAATGTGTATGTATTTACTTGCATCCTAAAGTTCCATTTGCATTTACGAATTGAGTATTCCGTTATGAAAATCCAGTACTAGGCTCTATACCATGTGATACATTTTTATTTACTACATAATTAGTTTATACAAATTTAGTTTAGCTGGATTGTGAAACAAGTTCTTGCAACTTATACTAATCTCTCTTGAGATGCCATTCTGGAGAAAGAAGAGGCAATGTGTAATTTAAGTGCCTTGGCTAAGTACACGATTGTAACGGCTACAGCTGGTCTGGAACTCGGTGGGGGGGGGGCTTTCGCACCCGAAGCGAACGCACCACCACTACACTATCATGACCAGTAGTTAATACATGTCTATTGTTTTGGGTTGAAACAAAATGGTGTCTATTTTATGTCTGTGATATTTATAAATTGTGTTTTTATCAACTATTGTGGGACACGTTGTGTTTATCCCATGTTGAAGGTTGAAAGTAATTGAGTTGGTGTCCGTCTGTCTGGCGCTATTAATTAGTAATGATTGGTCAGATTGTAATAATTCATACCAAGGTTCATCCTCGCAATGTCATGGCTCCAACCAAACCTATGTTAGTGGTCACCTCTATTAAGCAGGCAACCTGTATTTAACCTTTCTCTCATAGATACATAGGTTTATATTCTACTGTATCTCCATTCATAATCAATGAACAAGATCAGCTTATCTACCACAGAGAGAGCATTGTGAAATGTAATGGTTGTGTCCATTCTGATATTCTGACCTATATTGTGGGTGTTTGACTGCTGTTGTGGGTGTTTGATTGCTGTTGTGGGTGTTTGACTGCTGCTGTGGGTGTTTCCCTTGGTTTAACTGCTGTTGTGGGTGTTTGACTGCTGTTGTGGGTGTTTGACTGCTGTTGTGGGTGTTTGACTGCTGCTGTGGGTGTTTGACTGCTGTTGTGGGTGTTTCCCTAGGTTTGACTGCTATTGTGGGTGTTGTTTGACTACTGCTGTGGGTGTTTAACTTCTGTTGTGGGTGTTGACTGCTGTTGTGGGTGTTTAACTGCTGTTGTGGGTGTTTAACTGCTGTTGTGGGTGCTTCCCTTGGTTTGACTGCTGTTGTGGGTGTTTGACTGCTGTTGTGGGTGTTTCCCTTGGTTTGATTGCTGTTCTGTCATATGGTATTTGTAATAATTCCAAGAGGTGCCTTGATGTGGGAAAGATGAAATCTATAAGACTTCGTTTTTCAAGACCTTCAGTCTTATACTTTAGTTTCTATGTTGCTATTGCAGTTAATAATTGAAAAATAAAATACGTTTAAACTAACCTGTATTAAGCAGCTTGCTGCTAGATTCAATAACTCAAATGTTTGCATAGTTGACCTCTATTAAGCAGTGTGGTATCAAGCCACCTTCTGTACTTCCCTTGACTAGCTGCTGAAGACAGGTTTCACATATTACTCTTGCTTGATATTACCGTCTCCGTGGCCTTGTGGTTAACTCGTCCCGTCTACAGAGCGAGAGGTCCAAAGTTCGAACCTCGTTAGGGGTTCACTCTGATATGGCCGGTTGATGAGCCGCCAGCTAGTTAAATAATGGTTACTGATTGCCAGGTGCCTTGCCTTCAAGGATAGGATTCGGGAAGTACTGATGTTCATAAGTGGTGACTCATAAGTCAGTAATGACTTGTTCTTTCAATGGGGGTGACACTATAATAAACAAACACTTTACTTTTTAATTTTAGTTGGCCACTTAATAAAGTGAGGTGACTTCATAATAAAGGAGGGGACTTTATAATAAAGGGAGGCCACTTCATAATATGTCACTTCATAATAAAGGGAGGTAAGTCTGACCATAATAAAATTAACAGTCTCAGATGGGAGGTCTCTGGGGTCTCGTGTCGGTACTGTACACCGTGTACGTAAATGAACCAGCACGTGGTAATCGTTCAACCAAAGAAATATAAGTGTAGTTAAAACAATTATTTTTATAGATATGTACAATGTGTATCTTGAGTATGTCTTTGTTACAATTAAAATATTAAATAATGTCCACGTTGTGTCATATTTGTTGCATACCTGTACTACCACTCAGTAGAGATGGGTACCACCTAGTCGAGATCGGGTACCACCTAGTTGAGATCGGGGTCAATGGCTATTATATATCTCCACAAGCACTATGAGAGGAGTATACAACAGCCATAGCGCCTGTCAGTTGGTTCGTCCGTCTGTCTGAAGCTTTTGTGTTTTATATTAAGCAGAAATGTAGGATCGTCTTTTATTTGTTTAATTTTAAATACTGCACCATTCCACATGCTTAGTAAACATAGTTGCAGATTTATTAAACATGTTTGTTTTGTGGTGGATATAAACATCGAAAGGCAGCATCCAAAAATAGATGTTATAGAACAGAATACTACGAGATGTATCGGTATTCTCTGAGACTTGGCTCAATCGCGAAATTAACAATACCGAAATCAAAATCCCCAACTTTGGTATTCCATTATAGGCGTGGTCGAATAGGCAAAACTGGTGCGAATTAAGGCATTAGATGGTGTACATGTAAATGCAACACACTACATCAACGGATACAAACTAAATTACACGATAAGAATATTAATTGGCGGTTTCTACAGACCTCGTAGTTTAACAATGCATACTGGTCCATTAAACTTCAGTCCATGTGTTATTCACTCTGCGACAATGTGATTCCCGCGCAAACATTAGCAGGGTTGGTCGATTTTACCTATGTGACTAAACAAGTTTAAACTTTATTTATTTTACAATGACTGCGAAGCAAGTTTTAACAACTTATATTAATCACTCTCGTTGGCGCCGATGAAAGCGTATATGTGGTCATTAATGTGGGAGGAAACCGGAGTACCCGGAGAAAACCCACCTTTCCGATCTGTCGACCACCGTAGCATCCTTAATTGACTATATACAGGGCATAACGCACAAACTATAAAATCATATGTGCAGAAGGTTTAACTATTAATATTGCAACATATAAATAACAGCAGTTAATTACAGAACCATTCACCGCACAATAACCGCTACGTCTAGGACTGACATTCCCCGAGTGTGTACATTCAAGCTTAATACCAGACTTGATTAGATACCATTGTCCAATTCTTGTTGTTCTTTAAGTTGTCAATCCTACATCATGTCGTTTTAATGCATTATTTGGAAATACGATAACTGTAGTTTAAACTTTATTTATTTTACAACGATTGCGAAGCAAGTTCTAAACACTTATATTAATCACTCTCGTTGGCGCGGATGAAAGCGTAAATGTGATCATTACGATAAATGTGACTACGAGCAATACAGAAGCATATTGCGTACACCTGACTGGAACACTATCGTCTATAATGAAAACCTAGACAACACTGCCCACACAATTAATGGAGAAAACCTTATTACAGCTTCACAATCAATACCAAACAAAACGATAACAATTCGACCAAATGGCATCCCTTGGTTCAAAAGTAGTATCCGTAGATTAATAGACAACGGCATAGAATCCCATAGAAAAGCCAAGTCAACAAACTCTGACATTCACTGGGTACATTTCCGCGAGAAACGAAACCAAGTCACAAAGCAAACCTCTAATACAAACATAACCTTACTGAAAAGCTAAATGACAATAATTAATCATCTACTGCAAAAAAACATGATTTCAACTGGTAAAATGTTTTACTAATGACAAGAAATCAACTCCAGTACCAAACTTATACTTTCCAACCAAGAGGAAACCTTTGAATGAGACGAAAGAGACGAGGCCAATCCCCTTAATTGTGTTGCCAGGGATGGGAAACTTCCTACTACAATTATTTTGTCTCCTATATTTCTTTACATTTTTTACATAGATATCAATAAATCGTTTGATTCTTATATTCCGTTAACTATGTACGCTACTTCTAAAGATTCATAGAAAACGTCTGCTCATTCTGTTATATATACTTTATTTATTTTACAACGATTGCGAAGCAAGTTTTAACAACTTATATTAATCACTCTAGTTGGCTCGGATGAAAGCGTATATGTGGTCATTCATGTGGGAGGAAACCGGAGTACCCGGAGAAAACCCACCTTTCCGATCTGGCGACCACCGTACCATCTCACATACTTCCCTGTCCGAGGATCGAACCCGAGTCGCATTGGTGAGAAGCGAGCGCGCTATTCTGTTGCATCTTCTTGATCTAAGGGGAGGGTCGTCACTAATGTTGGTAAAACTTGTGACCCAACCAATTTGCTTCTAAATTATAACAGTTTCACTCGTATAATAATATTCGTTACATTTCATTTGTTGAACAATTATTGTGCAGTCTGTGTATATGTATGTTATTTGAAAGCAATACAATATGTTTAAACTAAGCGGATTTCGTCATTTGGTCAAAATCTTGACAAATAAATACAGTCAAACCTGTGTTAGTGGTCACCTCTATTAAGCAGCCAACCTGTATTAAGCAGCCAGTTTCCAGATTCCCAATATGTTGTTTTATTATACATTTGACCTCTATTAACTCTTTCAGCGCCGACTAAATTCAGAGCATGTGCAAACAACATAGATCCAGATCAGCCGCGGCGTAACGCCGCGTCTGATCAGGATCTATGTTGTTTGCTATTCGGACAGGTTGATTCAGCTCCACTGTCTGAAGAGCAATCAGCATATAGCCTGATCAGACGGCATGTTCTGTTCTGTCCGATCGGGTTCTCTACCTTTTTACAAAGTCGCTTTTATGCGACATTGGCGGTGAAAGAGTTAAGCAGGCACCTGTGCTAAGCAGTCATTTTCCTTTCGATGATTCCCTTGGCTGGCTGCTTAAGATAGATTTGCCTGTATTGTTAGATGTGCCTGTATTGTTAGATGTGCCTGTATTGTTATATGTGCCTGTATTGTTAGATGTGCCTGTATTGTTAGATGTGCCTGTATTGTTAGATGTGCCTGTATTGTTAGATGTGCCTGTATTGTTATATGTGCCTGTATTGTTAGATGTGTCTGTATTGTTAGATGTGTCTGTATTGTTAGATGTGTCTGTATTGTTAGATTTGCCTGTATTGTTAGATGTGCCTGTATTGTTAGATGTGCCTGTATTGTTAGATGTGCCTGTATTGTTATATGTGCCTGTATTGTTAGATGTGCCTGTATTGTTAGATGTGCCTGTATTGTTAGATGTGCCTGTATTGTTATATGTGCCTGTATTGGTAGATGTGCCTGTATTGTTAGATTTGCCTGTATTGTTATATGTGCCTGTATTGGTAGATGTGCCTGTATTGTTAGATTTGCCTGTATTGTTAGATGTGTCTGTATTGTTATATGTGCCTGTATTGGTAGATGTGCCTGTATTGTTAGATTTGCCTGTATTGTTATATGTGCCTGTATTGGTAGATTTGCCTGTATTGTTATATGTGCCTGTATTGGTAGATGTGCCTGATGTTAGAGGCCTGTATTGTTATATGCCTGATGGTAGATGTGCCTGTATTGTTAGATTTGCCTGTATTGTTAGATGTGTCTGTATTGTTAGATGTGTCTGTATTGTTAGATGTGTCTGTATTGTTAGATGTGTCTGTATTGTTAGATGTGTCTGTATTGTTAGATGTGCCTGTATTGTTAGATGTGCCTGTATTGTTAGATATGTGTCTGTATTGTTAGATGTGCCTGTATTGTTAGATATGTGTCTGTATTGTTAGATGTGCCTGTACCTGTATTGTTAGATGTGCCTGTATTGTTATGTATTGTTAGATGTGCCTGTATTGTTAGATTTGGTCAAAACTGCTCAGAAAATGTATTATTTCTAGGGATGGCAACGAATGGTGATTGTGATATTCGAATATTAGGGTGATCTTCCGAACGAATATTCGCAAATTTCTCCAACTTTCGATTTCCACTTTACTCTTGCATCGCTGACAGGTAACACCGTTCTATTGAAAGTGGTGGCATGTTAGAATTATGTAAACATGAAGTCTACTGTCGGCGTTTTAAATATGCGGCTTGTGTTGAATAGTAGTATAACGGTATTAAAATATTGGAAGCATTAGTGACCAAGATGATTCAGTTTATTTACCCTCGCCGCCGGTAAACCATATGGGCGAGCAATATAGTGACCAATACATTACAATCGGAAGTTAAATAGAAGTCTTATTTGCTCAATTATTGCACTCAATATTGAGCAGATACCTGTGTCTTTACAAACTGAAATTGATGTCGGGTAACGTCGTTTGAAGCTTGCCGACAGTAATAGGTTTAATAAACATTAATTACATGCACATGTGTTGCCATCAAACATTCCGACCAGGGACAGTCTCATGTTTTAGTGTGAATCATTAAACTATGTGTATGTTTTCAAGGGCTACAGTTAGTACCTGTAAAACAAATGCTTCTCAGTTTGTGTCCCGTCAAATAGACTGCATTAATCAATTAGTCACCCCTGTAAGGTGTGAACAACATGTCATCACCCTCCTTTGTTATTTGGAGCCAAATCGCGATGACATTTCGCACCTACGGGCACGCATTGGGTCATTCTTTGTTTTCGAAACTTAATTGATTGAAATTTAAACAAACATATATATCCTTTTAAGTTATGATTTAACTGCAATTTATTTAATTTGATTTGAATTTTTTTTAAATATTCGAATATGGTTTTAATATTCGAATATTCGGACGTTCGAACGAATATTCGAATATTCGAACATTCGTTGCCATCCCTAATTATTTCACATTTCTTTTATATATTCGTTTTATTTTCATTTAATTATAGTTGATTCCGGTTGTATCGCGGGATATACATATAAACACACAACACAACAACGTTTTGGGGTACATATATGTTAATGCATTATGTTTTACAAATGTGTTCATAAATATATACTTACGTGAGAGAAAGAGATTTGAAGGGAAAGAGAGAGAGAGAGAGAGAGAGAGAGAGAGAGAGGGAGAGAGAGGGAGAGAGAGAGAGGGAGAGAGAGGGGAGGGATACATTGATATTCTGGGTGGTGACATTAATTTTGTTAAGAGGTTTATTATCTCCTAACTACTTTCATGAATAAGCATATAAGATCGACATACGATGTACTTTATCTCAATGTACAAAATAGGGCATTTAAACACATGACCCACAATCACAACGAGATTATTTGAATATGTGTTTCTTATATCAGGTCGCACATTTGAACTAGATAGCCCTTACTCCTTGGCTACATTAAGCTTGTTTATTTATATACATGTAGTACTAAATTACAAATTTGGATTCTCCATTGAGGTACTTCGCTAGATAGTACACATGACTATGCATATTTATAGTATATACATTAATTAAAAACTAACTATTAAAACAAATAAAAGCATACTGATTTGAGTACGGGGCGGGATTATTAATAAACGGTATACTAAACGCTGGGGAATATGTGCGATATATTTAAGAAGGAATTTAAGCTGGCCCATCTGGGTTTCTCACATCACAACCCAGATGATTTTATTTCTTGTCAGGTAAGTATCTTCGTTTTATTTTGTTTAAACGTTATTTATTTGACAACGATTGCGAAACAAGCTTTAACAACTTATATTAATCACTCTCGTTGGCGCGGATGAAAGCGTAATGTGGTTATTCGTGTGGGAGGAAACTGGAGTACCCGGAGAAACCCCACCTTTCCGATCTGGCGACCACCGTACCATCTCACATACTTATTTTGTTTGGGAGGGATGTGGTAATGTCGCATCGACGTCTTAGTATGTCATATGGCGACTCCAGTTGTTATTGGTGCAGGATGAATCCGGGTGTATGTCATATGGCGACTCCAGTTGTTATTGGTGCAGGAAGAACCCGGGTGCCACACCGAGCAGTATTTCAAGAACGATCAGGCAGCCCGGAAGAACCGCCGACCTTCCGTAAGACAGTTGTATAGTTTCCTCATGTTTGTATGTCAATGAGGGTCTGATTTGTATTAGTATTTATCAACCACCAATGCGCCCCCAGGGAAGTGTCGCACTGTCTTGTTAGAGTATAACCCTTGCAATGTTGCGTGACTCCTATAAGCGCAGTGGTTAGCGCGCTCGCTTCTCACCAATGCAATCCGGGTTCGATCCTCGGGCCGGGAAGTATGTGAGATGGTACGGTGGTCACCAGATCGGAAAGGTGGGTTTTCTCCGGGTACTCCGGTTTCCTCCCACATGAATGACCACATATACGCTTTCATCCGCGCCAACGAGAGTGATTAATATAAGTTGTTTCGCAATCGCTATAAAATAAATAAAGTTTAATTAATATTGAGTTGCACGCAAATGCTTGTTATATCACATATCACAGGCTATATTATGTAGTACTATAATAAACTATAATTGTGACCTGCTCCAAATTAAACAAACTGACTGAAATTGACTGACGTTCTAGATGTTTTACATGTATACAGCTGATGATAGCGTCAAGCTTGATGAACATCTTAGAGGAGACCCCCCCCCCCCACACACACACATGCGAGGGTACTGATGAACAGTGTCCCACCGAGTGGTTTCCAAACCCCGCACCGCCTGAACAACTGTGAATATTTCCTTGGGCAACACTTGTAACTCAGTATACTTCCAACTCGTCATGGTGATGAATTCCACCGGGATGAATAATGTCTCGAAAGCCTAATTTCTACTTCTACTTTCTACTTCTACTTCAATACTGCCCGTCTACTTCAATACTGTTACAGACATTATACTTATTACAGAGTCGAGCTCAAATAAATGTGCATACATTAACTAAAATTGCTAGTGTTTGGTTTCACTAAACACAGACAGGAAACAACATAGCAATACGGTGTATACGATAAAATGGAGATATAAATGAAGCTGCTACCATCGATGAAGCAGGTCCTCGATGAAGAGATGTATATAATCATGACAGTGTAGGCTATATATCCGATTGCTTCTCGTAACGATTCACACACATGCATAAAGAGAAAAAAATACATGCACTGTATAGTAGTAGTTAATGGGGATATTTAATATCGCCCGTCCCCACGCCTACTGATCGCCCGTCCCCACGCCTACTGGTTGCCCGTCCCCACGCCTACTGGTTGCCCGTCCCCACGCCTACTGGTTGCCCGTCCCCACGCCTACTGATTGCCTGTCCCCACGCCTACTGGTCGCCCGTCCCCACGCCTACTGGTCGCCCGTCCCCCGCCTACTGGTTGCCCGTCCCCACGCCTACGGTTGCGCGTCCCCACGCCTACGGTTGCCCGTCCCCACGCCTACTGGTCGCCCGTCCCCATGCCTACTGGTTGCCCGTCCCATGCCACTACTGGTCGCCCGTCCCCAACCCTACTGGTTGCCCGTCCCCACGCCTACTGGTTGCCCTCCCCACGCCTAATGGTTGCCCGTCCCCACGCCTACTGTTGCCCGTCCCCACGCCTACTGGTTGCCCGTCCCCACGCCTCCTGGTCGCCCGTCCCCACGCCTACTGGTTGCCCGTCCCCACGCCTACTGGTCTGATCGGAAACGTACCTGTAGGCATTATTCCGCACTATTCTAATACTCAGTGATACCTATAGTACAGTTTAAAACAATGTCGTGACGTCATACCTTTGTACTTGTCCATTATTATTATTGGACTGATGTCAAAAAGCCAGAGTATTATATTAAATACTACGCGTAAATGTGCGAAATTAACAATTTTAATTAGTAGGATCGTGTTCTATGATCTATGTGTGTGTGTTTTAAGTAAGATATAAGCCTCAAACGGATCCAATATGTAAAATATTGGTACATGTACTGTCTTCGGCGCTACGAGCCTCACCCAGTCCAATATTTTACATATTGGATCGTTTTCGGCTTATATCCTAAACAAACGCATTTAAAATGATGTATGCAGATGAAAGGAACAGTATATATACTACTTATGATTGCTTTCCTCATGCAATGATAAACTCACTTGTAACTGTTCTAACTGGCTATACTATTTGCAGTGTGTGTTTTGAGGCCCTGTATTTTGAGGTCCTGACAGATTAATTGTATAACATAACTGTATGGGGGTTTATATATACCATATCGATAACTCTGCCTGGGCCTCAATTTATTACTAGTATTGACGGGTAATGTTACAGTAAAGGTCAGCCGGTGTTATTGATATAGTGGTCTGGGATTGGTTGAAAAGGTGTAGAGTAAGAGTTATTGATACATGAACTGCTGGGTAGGTATTGTCACAAATAGTGAAATTGACTTCTAAATATTAAAATACAATATATGAGCTTCATTTTGGAATATTTAAAAATATTTGCAGACTATTTGGTGACAGTGCAGGTGTCAGCGCAACATTCACCACCAAATTACCTACAGAGTAGGGGGTGGGAAATTAAAAAACGCAATTGGTCAACCCCATTGAAATTTGACATTTTCCTGTGGCTCAAAGGCCATTCTGTTGAAAACTACTGTCTTTTGTGCCAAACTATTTTTAGGGAAAATCTAATGGCACTGTGTGTTATGATGGTGGCCTATGGAAATTGCAATAGCGGTGTCTGACCTAAACCACATGTATTGCTGTAAGTTCACCTGCCAGACTTGTCCGTACTGTAGGTCGGCCTAATATCTGTAATGTGTCTAAGCCTACCTTTCTTGTTTCCCGCAAATGAATTTTTATATATATATAAATACTCCGGTGACATATTGGACCCTTTGACGGCCAAGTGTGACATTGGGTATTTGGGTAATGGACCTATAGATATTGTTATTCGAAAAATATATGATGTATGAGAAAACTATTGCCAAGGAAACATGACTAACGACGGACTGACTGATTCACTTCCGGTCCTGACAGTTAGAGGGCAAACGCATGTCATGTCAAATATACAACCAGGTGGTCTCGGTGACAGAGTGGCTAACGACCGTGACGTCACAATCACTTGCCCCTCACCGCTGTCGCTTCGAATCCCACTGGGGGAGTGTTTTTTCGTGTGAGGAAGAACGCTAGGCGAGTAATTCCTTGAACGAAGTGCGTATTCAGTTTATGTCACGCAGGCTGTGTGTATTGAATCAATTGTTAGTGTTTTCCAATTTCTAAGTTAAAGTTATATTATTATTACATTTCAGTGGAAATGGCACCCGGCTGTGTTTCTGGTGTACAGAGTGTTAACTGCGGCGTACACAACTGTATTCTTCATAACTATTGTCGTTCTATTATTATCCGACGGCGTCGACAATATAATGGCATTTCTCACTATGTGGACATACCTGTTACTTGCCTTGTATTTCCTATCGTCTGCTATTGTTACAATAGTCCACAGCTTAGCTTCACGAAGGAGCCATCAACACAGAATAGAATCTCTACGATTTGCGAAACAGGATAACGCCGAAAACGGAATTGCTAACGCTGCCTTTCCAGAAACGGATGGCAACAATGCTAACCCAGCTGGATTTGTTCCAGAATCACAGCTTGGTAATGTAACGAACACTATTAGTGCAGACGTAACGGTGCCCATGAAGATAACGTGGTTGCTTGGCAACATTGTCCAATCGTTTGCAATCATTGTAACAGTAATTTACTTTACCGCTCTATATCCCCTAATAGGAAGCACTAACTATGTGGATATGAACTTGCACGGAGTCAGTTCTTTTCTAGTGATCATAGACACGTGCGTTACGTCGAGACCAGTTCGTCTGCTGCATGTGATTCATCCGATGATCTACGGCGCCTGTTACCTTATCTTCAGCGCCATCTACTGGAGCTTCGATCACGTTAAGAATGTGCTATATCCGGGAGTACTAGACTGGAACTATCCGGGAACTGTAGCAGTATGGGCGGTCACTTTGGCTGTTGTTATTATGCCGTTGTTACAATTGGTGTACTTTTGTGCCTATCGACTGCGATTGCATTTCTGCAACTCCGCGTCTACAAACTGATATAACACGACGAACTTCAGCGATGCAAATCTAGATTTCAATAAATAGTGTCAATCATATACTGTCTCTGTCGCCTAGTGGTTAAGGCATCCACCTACGAAGCCGGAGGTCGAAGGTTCGAACCTCGTCAGGGGTTCTTTCTGATATGGCCGGTTGGTGATACATAATGGGTAGACGCCTGGCCTTGAAGGATATGATTCGGGAAGTACTGATATCCATAAGAGGTGTCTCATCAGTCAGAAATGGCTGGCCCTTTCAATAGGGGTGACACTGTAATAAACAAACACTTTACTTTTACTCTATAGCGTAGTTTGAGATGTGTGTATTATAAATAGAGGTAACTAACAGACATAAACTCACTAATGTAATGTAGAGATTGACTCGTAATAAACTTAAATCCTCTTACACCTCATGACGTTGCTCACTCTAATGTCAGGGATATATAATCAACGCACTCTGCAGTCTGCGGGCCCTGTTACGTCTCAATTGTCGCCTGCCTCCTCTGCACAATCACATACAGCATTCACTAACAATGGTTTGAGAATACATGTACATCGTATATATTCGGTGTATATGTATGTTTGGGAATACATCGTATATATTCGGTGTATATGTATGTTTGGGAATACATCGTATATATTCGGTGTATATGTATGTTTGGGAATACATCGTATATATTCGGTGTATATGTATGTTTGGGAATACATCGTATATATTCGGTTTATATGCACAATGTCGATGCTAATTGGTAGTAGGCTACTGCTCTATGTGACATTCAGTATGGTCGCAAATTAGCGGAATTTATAAATTGCCATGATTATATCCTCGGAACAGACAATTTGGCGTTAATGTTAATATACGCGTGGTAACAACAAGGCTGCATGTAGAACTGTGTTGTACGCTGTGCTTATAGGACTAACTATCATGGAAGTCTTACAATTTATTGCAGTTGTTATATCGATGTGGTCGTTTGTGGTTGTGGTGTCAGAGGTTAGTGTATTCCTGTCAAGAAATGCATATTTGTTATATATAAACCAAGCAATTGTGTCATATTATATACAGCCAAACCTGTCTTAAACAGCCAGCTAAGGGAATTACAGAAAGTGGCTGCTTAGCACAGGTGGCTGCTTATGCATCAGTCTCACTGAGGCCGGCGGTACTACGGTTGATCCCGGAGCCTCCCGGGTCATCCCGATTCATGGACCGGCGTGTACCGGGTGAAAATTACGTTTTTTTGCCGAAAAATCTCGACGGTCGACCGTCGAGGCCCTCAAGACCCGGGAGCACCCCGGTTCATCCAGGTAGAGCCCCGGCAGGGCCATGGTTGGTTCATCCCGGCGCTTACACGGTTCACCCCGGTTCTCGGCCCGGTTCGACCCCGGTGACGCTACGGTTCTTCCCGGTTCTCCACGGCGGAGCTACGGTCCTTCCCGGTTCACCACGGTTCATCTCGGCGAGGTGAAAATGCAGTATAAATAGGACTGACTTGTAGCCTAATTTCATTCCAGCAGAAGTTTTTTGAAGGCAGCACATCGCTGAACGCTGATTATTTTTTAAGAAATATTCTATATTATAGACATCATGCCCAAGAAGAGTAGGAAGAGCAGCAAAAAACAATAGCTCGTTTTTTCCCATCCCGGTCCTCCCAGGTCCACGCCGGCAGCGACACGATCCTTCACGGTCCTTCCCGGTGGATCTACGGTGTCAACACGGTTCACCCAGGGCGGGCTCCCCTTCCCGGTCCTCCAAGGTTCAAAATGTCAAAAACCACCGGGAAGACCCCCGGTTCATCCAGGTCCACCAGGCATCATCCCGGTCCATCACGGTGGCACTACGGTTCAACCCCCGGTACTTCCGGGTGCACCGGGAGCCCAGTGGGACTGATGCATTAATAGAGGTCAAATGTATAATAAAACAACATAATGGGAATCTGGAAACTGGTTGCTTAATACAGGTTGGCTGCTTAATAGAGGTGACCACTAACACAGGTTTGACTGCATAACAATTAACTGTTTATGTTACATACACGGAGAGCTGAATTCGTGGGTTTTCAGGGCCCCGCCTTTGTACATATATCAGGAGCGTATGACCATATTGAATGTGTAGGCGCGACTAATACATTTAGCACTGCACGTAGAATTGTATAGTTGGGGGAATTGGAGGCATGCCGCCCCAGGACAATTTTAATCCTAGAACCTCGTTTGCGCATTTTAACATGGACTGGTAATCCAGGGACCGCAGGTTCGATCCCCCGCCTGACCATAGTAAAATTAACAAGTCGTTCAGATGGGACGTTAAACCGAGGTCTCGTGTCGGTGCTTTACACCGTGCACGTAAAAGAACCAGATGAGACTCTGGAATGGGTCTCTCTCTGTATCATTGTAATATCCTCCAACAATCTAGAATGATTAATCTCTTCAGGAGGCGTCGCTCATATGGGCAACCGGTAGCGACGATAAATAAACGTAAAACACACACGCGCATTTTAACGGTACGTTCAAATTTAGATATTGTCAGAGATGTATTGTTCAAAATTATACCATGTGTGTGTTTTACATTTATTTATCGTCGCTACTGTGCAAAACCACAATTATTTGCACGAAATGTTTATTATTGTTATATATAAATAGTAATGTATTATATAAATACTTTAAACTGTTTCTATATATGGCCAAGTGTTTACCATGTAATATATATATATTTGTTTTATGCATAATCGTCTGCTATTATTTTCGCGCCTAAACTTATCAGTCTCGCTTCGCGCGGGAAATGACTTAAGATTTTAGGCCTAATCTCAGTTTATCGAGGCCGTGGTTGCAGGTGTCCAGTTATGTAATATAAAGGCGACGAACTGGTTTGATGGTGTAATATTAGATAACATAACAGATGTTTTAGGAATAACAGATGTTTTAGGAATTGTTATATCATATAGACACTGATTCAATCGTGTATATAAGAAATGGATTTTAGTAACTAAAATCAGAACACTAAAGCCTACCTCCAGGAGAGAGAGTGGCGTGATCTCATTCTATTATATAGAACAGATAAACTGTTTCTATGATACTTAGATATTATGGACATTATAAGAATTATAACTTATAAAGATTTGTCGAATAATTAAATAAAATCGTTCAGCCATAGAAGAAACAGAGAGTTTCGGCGAACCATATCGAAGGTGATTAAAAGTTAATAAATCAGAAACCTTGATTAGATTATAGTGATATTGAGTAATGACGGATTAGAGATACTGGAGTTAATTATACTGTGTAGCGCATAGTCGGCTCACACAATTGGATTGTTAAATAAGCGTTTAATGATACGATGTATATATATATAAATCACTGATTATATATATATGAAGATCTCTGATGCCAATTTAGACAAGATATTATATAGAAGAAATGTAAGACTGTGTTGAGTTATCATTAATACATATATCGAAGAAGAAACCCCCTAGACAACTCCAGCGAGTCTACAATAGGATAGACCCTGGTAAGAGCCGAAGCAACTGAGTCATATACATACAAGAAGAAAAAGGAGAGTTTGCGACACTACCGGTTGCCCATATGAACGACACCTCCTGAAGAGATTAGTCATTTTAGATTGTTGCGGATAGTGCAATGATACAGACAGAGACCCATTCCAGAGTCTCCTCTGGTTCTTTTACGTGCACGGAGTACAGCACCGACACGAGACCTCAGTTTAAAGTTAAATTTTATTATGGTCAGATGGGGGATCGATCCTGCGATCCCTGGATTACCAGTCCAGCGTCTTGCCACTGGACTACAGATCCGTCTATACCATATTGAGCTTAAAATACCTATATACATATGATCAAGTGTTGAGATATGTGACTGTTGGTCTGGATTCTATATTATACAGACATACCAATACCCCCTCAACTTTCATTCGGGAAGGGCCGTAACTAATGTTGCTAGAACGTGTGGCCTAACCCGTTTGCCTTTATTTAATGTGTCATGTTTTGTATTCACATTTATATGTAAAACGAATGGAGCAATAAAATATGATTAAACATAAACATCAACCTTGCATTCGTGGCCTATTTGAAAGTTTCATTTTCTGTGACAATCTGCAGACTCGAACATTCTGTGCTTTGTATGCGTGTATGTTACATGTATTGTATTTATTGCATACACACACCTAGGTAATGAAAATCAATGTAAACTATTACATAGAATCAGTACAGGCTCGTAATGTCATTGCATTGAGTGTTTTACGTTTATTTATCGTCGCTACCGGTTGCCCATATGAGCGACGCCTCCTGAAGAGATTAGTCATTTTAGAGTTTTGGAGGATAGTGCAATGATACAGACAGAGACCCATTCCAGAATCTCCTCTGGTTCTTTTACGTGCACGGTGTAAAGCACCGACATGAGACCTCGGTTTAACGTCCCATTTGAAAGACTGTTAATTTTATTAGGGTCAGACGGGGGATTGAACCTGCGATCCCTGGATTACCAGTCCAGCGTTCATTGCAGAGTCTCAGTAATGGAAGTCGTGATAGCGCGTTCCCTTCAGGTGCGAAAGGCCCGTTATGGTTGTGCCCTTAGGCAAGGCATTTAATTGCCACGTTGCCCCCTCTCTCTTCTCTCTCTTCTCTCTCTCTCTCTCTCTCTCTCTCTTCTCTCTCTCTCTCTCTCTCTCTCTCTCGTGGCGATGGATTCCATCAGGAATGAGGTCTCGATAGTGATTAATATAAGTTGTATGAACTTGTTTCGCAATCGAGTTAAAATAAATTTGTATAATCTAAGAATCTCAGTTTGATCGTGATATCGTTTGTATTACATACTTATGGTATTAACTATGAAATAATTGAAACAAGCACACATGTGCAGATAAATGCCAATAAGTGTCCCATGTAACGTATTCCAAATCATATTTGACTTGGAATTCGTGATAGCGCAGCAGTAGCGCGTTCGCTTCAGGTACGAAAGGCCCGGAGTTCGCACCTCACTGGAGCAGTTACGATTGTGCCCTTAGGCAAGGCAGTTAAATTCCACATGCCTCTTCTCTCTCCGTCATGGCCGTGGATTCCATCAGAAATACGGTCTCGAGAGTGGTTAATATAAATTGTAAGAACTTGGTTCGCAATCGAGCCCAAATAAATGTGTAAGCATAGGTCATATTGCTGTAATAATACATTAATATTTCTGTTGGACAGAATGCTGAACAAAGAGAAGAAGACACGACATGGAGTGTGCTGCGGCTGGTCAGACGGCGAGATGACGTAACTAGCCTGTCACGTGTTGATGTGTCACAACTGAATCAGTTTGCGCAGAGAGAAATTATCCGCATGAAACGTGGGCATGACGGGATGATTACGAAATTGAATGCGAATGAGGACACCTTACAGACACGTGTCAAACGCAGCAAGCAGGATAGTTTGTCACGTGCAAAGCGTGCGTATCAATATAGAGTGTCGCAACTAAACCACAATGACTACTTCCGCAAACTGTCGCGTGTTAAACGGAGGGAATAACGTGATGAATAGCACGAGCCAAAATTGAAGAAAACGGAAACTTCATTGTATAGTGTATGCATGACGTATCTATCTGTAGCATACATTTATGAGGGCCTCATGGTAGATCAACTTTTGTTAAATGAGTACTCTCGTTAAATAAAGTCTTTATTATTATTATTATTATTTATATTACAGTCTTTAGTGGACGTGTTATATATACTGCAAGTTGTTCATATGATAAATCATTATAATATAGGGTTAAATCAAAGCATAGTTCGTTAAGCACCAGCTTGATGCAGTGTTCACAAACAGCAACTGACACTTTCATATTAATATTCACAATCAAGCATGTGTAAATGCAAGTCTTCTTCGTGTATACAGCACTCATTCACTTATGAAGATTAGGTGCTGGTATTTCTCAGTCACTGTTAATTCTTTGCACGTTAGCGTCAGATAAAATCACTTTTTTGCAAGCAGCATAGAGCCAGCATTCTGTGCCGTTTAATCAGGCTATATGCTGTTTGCTATTCGATAGTGGAACTAAACACTTGGCTGAATAGCAAATAACATAGAACCTGATCAGATACGGCGTTACGCCGCGGTTGATCTGGATCTATGTTGTTTGCAAATGTGATTTTATTTACTCAGCAGGCAAAGGGTTAATAGTGAAATGGGCTAGGCTACGTTAACTGGAGGAATAATGTGCAATCTTATTAAACTGAGATCCCTATTTATAGATTCACAATGTTATTTATGGAAATTTAAAACTTTTAGTTTTATTCAAATTTATTTAGCTCGATTGCGAAACAAGTTATTTCAACTTATATTAATCACTCTCGAGACCTCATTCCTGATGGAATCCATCGCCACGAGGGAGAGAGAAGAGGCAACGTAGAATTTAAATGCCTTGCCTAAGGGCACAATCGTAACGGCTCCAGCGGGGCTCGAACTCCGGACCGTTCGCACCTGAAGCGAACGCGCATCCACTGCGCTATCACGACTTCCAATTTAAAACTTACGAAAACAACACACACAAAATAAAATTATAAATTTAGCTAAGTATATTTAATTGGCTACAAATAAAAGAAGCGACACTAATTACTAAGTAATTAGTAAATATGATGTCTATCTTACAACTATACCAATATATATATATATATTTGCTTTATTGAATAACAACAACAATAACAACAACAATAACAACAACAACAACAACAACAACAACAACAATAGTTTATTGCGTAAAACACATATAAGATGCTTAGAGCAAATACAATAGTTTCACATTGTAGTGGATACACAAACATAATTACCGAGAGGTCTCCTTAATACAATCTTGTAAAAAGATAACAGGTCGAATTACAAGGATCTGTTCTGCATAACTATGCTTACGGTGGGTTGTATGTATTAATATGATTATTTAAATATTAAAATGTATTATTGTCCACTCCTATAACATGATATTGCAACATGGAGTTAGATATATATGTTTCATTATTTAAGAAATGATAAGTATCAACCGTTGTATATCGCAGAATAACCCGAGTTTAGAGTTATTATGAGTAGAAATATATCACTCAGGCCTGAGTGATATATTTCTACGCATAAGAACGACACACGAGGGTTATTCTGCGATATACCACGGTTGATACTTATTATTTCGATTCTAACACGACTTACTTCTAATAATTTTAGACGAGAATCAAAGGAGTATTTTCTTCAAACGCGGTACTACTCCGCTGCATTTGGCTTTCGAAATTTCCTCCCGCGTAAGGGGTGACGACGTTATTTTTGTATGGAAAATATCAATCTAGTACATAAATGAACAAAAGTTGTAACTGGTCAATACTTTTATTTATTTTGTCAAATAAAACTGTACAGAATAGTAACTGAAACGTTTCTTAACAGAAAAACAAGACGGACAAGAGATTATCTGATTCTAAAAATAGCTGACATCCGCGAATTCCCACGGTAGTATTTACAAACATCACGTGACTTTCATTCATAAAACTGTACACGCATTGTATAAATGGAATAGCTAAAACACGGTGCGCGCAGCATAGTTCAAGGTAGGTATATCGCAGAATAACCCGAGGTAGATTTTACTCTACAAGTATGTATGTTATTAGCTGGGTCGTGTTGGAATACATGTTAATGTCACATCATGTTTTTCTGTACAATTTGTTTTATACCGCCAAATATGTTGCTTGACGATGGACATGTATATGTGTTTGCCAATAAAACCTTTGACTTGACTTGACTTGGCTTACTTTGTTAAGTAGACTTAAATATAAAAAAATCAAATCAACTTGTATTTACTGCATGGTATGTATATTATATACAATTAACAGTTAACACGTTATGTCCAGGACTATAACACGTTTGTTTTATTTGTTTTAGCTTGAAGCTCGCCCATATGGTTTACCGGTGGCGAGGGTAAATAAACGGAATCATCATCACTTTTGGCTTGAAAGTGCTGCCAGTTGTGTAGAGTTTAGTATTATCAAGATGAAACGGTTTTCTATTTCTAGAGATAACTTTTTGTTTTTAGGTTTTTTTAAAGTCACACCAACAACTTAGGTCATATGGCTGCTCTGCATCTATTATTGGAGGAGGAAGATCGCGTTTTGTTTTGGTTTTTTTTTTAAAGTCACACCGACAGCCGAGGTCATATGGCTGCTCTGCATCTATTATTGGAGGAGGAAGACCTCGGGTGCTCTTCCACGCACGTATAGGCACCCGGGTAGAACTACGAACCTTCCACAAACCAGCTAGATCTCCAGCTAGATAGCTTCCTCACAATGACATAATTCGCCGCCCTAGAGGCTAGTGGGATTCGAAGCTACAGGGGTGAGGGGCGTGTAATTTGACGTCACTGACGTCACGAGACCCCTTTTAGTTTATACAAATTTATTTTAGCTCGATTGCGAAACAAGTTCTTTCAACCTATATTTAATCACTCTCGAGACCTCATTCCTGATGGAATCCATCGCCACGAGGGAGAGAGAAGAGGCAACGTGGAATTTAAATGCCTTGCCTAAGGGCACAATCGTAACGGCTCCAGCGGAGACCCCTTTTGATAACGAATTAGGATATTATTATTATTAACTATTTTTGTATAATAGAACCATCTGCAGCTATTCAGTATTTATCCGTTATTACGATACTCTTACGATAATTTTATGACGATACGATACACACAATATGATTCAAGATACGATACTATACATCTATACTATATATCAGCTGTTCCTATCTTGTGGCCGACCTACATGACAAATAAGCAATACACACTCTTAGAATGTTGTTTTATTATACATTTGACCTCTATTAAGCAGCCACCTGTGCTAAGCACCCACTTTCTGGGATTACTTCAGATATGTTTGACTGTATATTAAGACATATATATTGGGAACAAAACCCCAGGATCGGCTTGATTGGCATTGTAAAAAATTAAATAAGGGAAATAAACGTGTTGCATCTGTTCAAATGAAAACAGCGAATTGCATCCCTTTAACTGCTTTGCTTTAAGGTGTTTTGTTATTTTTATATCTATTTAGGCTTTGAATAAATGATACGTAGACTGTATAATATTACACCCCACTAAGCACAAACATCGATACTATACCTATACTACAAATCAATGCGTCTAACGAAGTGTGTTATATAGGTAGATGATACAATACGAATTTGAATTTGTGTGTCACCTGTTTATGGGTGAATGAACAGACGCAATGTTACATGGTATTTAGACCGTCTGTAATACTGAAATACAATATTGTTAAGCAGGAATACGATTTTCAAAATTTATTTCGGCGTTGTCACGTGGAGTATGACCTGAAACCGATACGTTAGCCTGTGTTTATCCTGTGTATATATTATACAAGTTTGATGACACACTCGTAATTAATGCAACAAGTTAAACACATGTATCTGGATAGAATGGTAACACCAGTGTAACATTCTCTTAAACATGCCTGGATTAAAAGGTGGGGTAAGTATGTTTATATATTTGTACAAATACATTATATCTAGTATACATGGGTTATTTAATATGCCTGGATTAAAAGGTGGAAGTGGTGATAGCGCAGTGGTAACGCGTTCGCTTCAGGCGCGAAAGGTCCGGAGTTCGAGACCCGCTGGAGCCGTTACGATTGTGCCCTTAGGCAAGGCATTTAAATGCCACATTGCCTCTTCTCTCTCCCGTGGCGATGTATTCCATCAAGAATGAGGTCTCGAGAGCGATTAATATAAGTCGTAAGAACTTGTTTCGCAATCGAGATCATTTGTAGGTGGGGTAAGTATGTTTGTATGTATACACTATTTCTAGTATACATGAGTTATTTAACCATTAAAACGCGCTTAATGTCATAAATGCCCGTAGGCCATTGATATTCAACAAGTATTTGCACACACGTAATCTATGAGTAGATTATGAAACATTGACGAAACCTCAAACAAGCTCACGTAAATAGGTACACATGATATCGTAACTTCCTGTTTCATTGATAGAAAGATAATGAACATATTAAAACATCCTGTTTGTAATTCATACATGTTATTTTTTGGGATACGTTTCTTTATTGTCGCACCCCAACCCTGGTTATGTGGGGCGACGTCTCCAGCGAATAGCGATGGATATGTAGTCCAGTGGTAACACGCTGGACTGGTAATCTAGGGATCGCATGTTCGATCTCCCGTCTGACCCTAATAAATTAACAGTCTTTCAGATGGGACGTTAAACCGAGGTCTCGTGTCGGTGCTTACATCGTGCACGTAAAAGAACCAGAGGAGATTCTGGAATGGGTCCGTATCATGCACTATCCTCCAAAATCTAAAATAACTAATCTCTTCAGGAGGCGTCGCTCATATGGGCAACCGGTAGCGACGATAAATAAACGTAAAACACAACAAAGAGAATAGCGCAACATACAGAAGATGCTTCAATTCCAGAAACATCCCTGGTTCTTTTACATGCTACATTGTACAAGCCCGGTGTGTTTTACGTTTATTTATCGTCGCCACCGGTTGCCCATATGAGCGACGCCACCTGCAGAGATTAGTCATTTTAGATTTTTGGAGGATAGTGCAATGATACAGACAGAGACCCATTCCAGAGTCTCGTTGTTTTACGTGCACGGTGTAAAGCACCGACAACAGACCTCGGTTTATAGTCTCATCTGAAAGACTATTAATTGTATTGGGGTCAGACGGGGGATCGAACCTGCGATCCCTGGATTACCGTGTCAGCGTGTTAACCACTGGACTACAGATCCGTCTGCGACATGAAGTAAGCTGCTAACTCGACTCCGTAACAGTTAGGGTCTCGTTTACACTTGTTTAACTCTTTCAGCGCCGAATAAATTCAGAGCATGTGCAAACAACATAGATCCAGATCAGCCACGGCATATGGACGCGTCTGCTCAGGATCTGTGCGGTTTGTTATTCGGACAGGTGCTTTCATCTCCACTGTCTGAAGAGCGAATCAGCATTTTTCCTGATCAGTCGGCACGTTTTTGCAGAGTAGCTTTATATGTTACATTGGCAGTGAAAGAGTTATACCCACATGCGCTTACTAAGAATGTACTGCAAACACATTGGTCGGATATAGTAGACGGATATGTAGTCCAGTGGTAACACGCTGGACTGGTAATCCAAGGATCGCAGGTTCGATCCCCCGTCTGACCCTAATAAAATTAACAGTCTTTCAGATGGGACGTTAAACCGAGGTCTCGTGTCGGTGCTTTACACCGTGCACGTAAAAGAACCAGAGGAGACTCTATAATGGGTCTCTGTCTGTATTATGCACTATCCTCCAAAATCTAAAATAACTAATCTCTTCAGGAGGCGTCGCTCATATGAGCAACCGGTAGCGACGATAAATAAACGTAAAAAAAAGAAAAGGAAGAGTGGATTATGTGAAAACATGATTGTTGTAAGTTATTCAGGTATTAAGCAACAGGGTGAAGATCTGCCCAAAAATGAACTGCTTATTTATAAACTTTTTATTTGTAAAAACTTCAACTTGTTACTGTCGAACAATCAGTTACGATTATGATTGGCAGGCGCAGTCTAGAACAATCAGTTACGGTTATGATTGGCAGGCGCAGTCTAGAACAATCAGTTACGATTATGATTGGCAGGCGCAGTCTAGAACAATCAGTTACGATTATGATTGGCATGCGCAGTCTAGAACAGTCAGTTACGATTATGATTGGCATGCGCAGTCTAGAACAATCAGTTACGATTATGATTGGCATGCGCAGTCTAGAACACGCAGTCTAGAACAATCAGTTACGGTTATGATTGGCAGGCGCAGTCTAGAACAATCAGTTACGGTTATGATTGGCAGGCACAGTCTAGAACAATCAGTTACGGTTATGATTGGCAGGCGCAGTCTAGAACAATCAGTTACGGTTATGATTGGCAGGCGCAGTCTAGAACAGTCAGTTACGATTATGATTGACAGGCGCAGTCTAGAACAATCAGTTACGGTTATGATTGGCATGCGCAGTCTAGAACAATCAGTTACGATTATGATTGGCATGCGCAGTCTAGAACAATCAGTTACGATTATGATTGACAGGCGCAGTCTAGAACAGTGAGTATAATCTAAAATGATATGTGCAAGCTAAAAAGGATCTACAAAGATACAGTTAAAAGCAGACAGTATAAAGTTTACAGTCCATACTAAAAAATCGACAGACTGGTACACAGATTATAGTATGACTTGCACATTAATTCTAATATTAGTTGTAGTGTAATAGTACGTAATCATTTACAATCCAGAAAGCTGACTATTTAACAACACGAGTATCACATGTGTTAGGTTGTAAAACAACAAATAAATTGCCTATGTAATACATAGTAAAAAGTAAAAACGTACGGTCTGTTCATTTATATTTCCAATCTTTCATTTCTTCTGATACCACATACACTGTGAAGAGGTATTCAAATCAGTCTGAAACACATCAAGAATAGTTCACATTTTAAGTTTGAAATAGCCAGTGCTCACCTGTGAATAACGTCACTGTGTTTACACACTGTATTCCTCCGCCAAATAATACTGTATACCAACCTTCACCTTGCAATGACCTGAATTCTTATACCACATCTTTTCTACATATCAACTAGTCTGAAGTCTTCTAAAATCACATAATTTCTCACAAACCACAAAAACTATACACTGCCTGTCATGAAAATGCATTTTTACCAAAAAGAAAAAAATACTATATTAGTTATTGGGACAACATTCGACCGCGTGGGACCGCGGATGCACTTCTGCCTATTTACGTATATGTCAACAAATATATATCTTTTAAGAAACATGTATATACTGAGGCCATGTAATGACATTGTTGGAAATATCAAATTATGCTAATACAATAACAGAGGTTGATATAGTATAGTCGGTTTGTGATATCCACTAATTGATTACGGCTGTCCGATCAGCGCAGTGGTTAGCGCGCTCTCTTCTCACCAATGCAACCCGGGTTCGATCCTCGGACCGGGACGTATGTGAGATGGTGCGGTGGTCGCCAGATCGGACAAGTGGGTTTTCTCCGGGTACTCCGGTTTCCTCCCACACGAATGACCACATTTACGCTTTCATCCGCGCCAACAAGAGTGATTAATATAAGTTGTTAGAACTTGCTTAGCAATCATTGTAAAATAAATAATGTTTAAACTTTAAATTGATATAATACTAATTGGGCCGTTCTGAATCTGTACATTTCATAGGCTAAAGTGGTACTTTGAGACCCTTCTGTAAGATTAACCTTGTCAACTAAATTTCCTTGTTAGCTTTGCATGTTGAAATGTTGTCAATGGGGACGTTTTCGGGCTCACGCTGAGAGTGACATTATTTAAGGAATGAATCGCGAGTTATTAGTTTCCATTGGGTGCATGAACTACATTGAGTGTTCTTAAAGTGCATGGAGGCCGAATACATCCACGGCAACTTTTAGCACACCTAATGTAGTTCATACCCCCAATGGAAACTGTTAACTCGCGATTCATTACTTATATTTACATTAATTATACTTTTCAATGAGACAAAGACAAATATTATCACACCTACCAATTAAAGGTATTTAGTCCAATTTGCGACTTATCTTGTGGCGGGGATTTGATAATTAGATCATCCTTGGAACAGCATAAACTGTAAGACACGCCTGTTCTCGTGCAGAACGCTGCCTAACACTGCGAATGCGCATGCCCGTAGCATCGAGTGCGCATGTCAGCTGCATATCATTAGTTGGAAACCCTAATACGTAATTGTATACAGTCAATGCACATACGTTCATCAAAGGAAAGTCAATAGCGATGTAAATAGTTATTATTATTATTTTGCATGAGTCAGATAATTAAACAGTTTAATACAAAAAGGTATGAACTATGAACTATATAAAATTATACAACACTAATACAAGTTACAACTCTTGATGATCCACCTCGCATAATAATTTAGATTTTGTGTGCGAATAATTTCAGGGTCGAGAGTATGCTGGTGACGAGGAGTCAATGGATTCCCAGGGGTCAGTAACTATAAGTCAGATCAGCGGCCCAAGTATTGATTATGGTGGAACGTATGACAACCAGGCCTACCTACCACCAGTTGGTGCATCAAGGGTAAATACTTACAGCCATCTCGTTCATTGATTCAATGGGTAGAGCTGTAATAATAAACACATTTGCTTTTTCAAAAAGATTAAATAGTATACAACAATACTAATTCATCCTAATGTAATAAGGTCTGTGAAGTCCATTTACAAGCCAACTTCACAAACCTAATTTAATGTCTAACTGCCGGCTCAAAATAAAAGTTATCTTATCTTATCGGATTTTTAATTTTATGTTTGATATGATCCAATAATATAGGCGACAATTGCAACGACGCAGACGGATGACAGTCGGAAGCAGCTATTTGGTGTCGATGAGAATGAGGAACGCGGGAACTGGGACGGACGATTCGACTTTCTATTAGCTCTACTAGGTTATGCAGTGGGTCTCGGAAATGTTTGGAGATTTCCATATCTGTGTTACAGGTGTGAATTTTACTTGTGCTATGCAGCGTGTGTTTTATCCCAAACGTTGCCTGTATAACCTTTTAATAGCATATTCTGCCCCAAAGTATGTCTATACAACGCTATAATAGTATATTCTGCCCCAAACTATGTCTATGCAACGTTATAATAGTATATTCTGCCCCACAGTATGTCTATACAACGTTATAATAGTATATTCTGCCCCAAAGTATGTATATACAACGTTATAATAGTATATTCTGCCCCAAAGTATGTCTATACAACGTTATAATAGTATATTCTGCCCCAAAGTATGTCTATACAACGTTATAATAGTATATTCCGCCCCAAAGTATGTCTATACAACGTTATAATAGTATATTCCGCCCCAAAGTATGTCTATACAACGTTTTAATAGTATATTCTGCCCCAAAGTATATCTATACACCGCTATAATAGTATATTCTGCCCCAAACTATGTCTATGCAACGTTATAATAGTATATTCTGCCCCAAACTATGTCTATGCAACGTTATAATAGTATATTCTGCCCCAAACTATGTCTATACAACGTTATAATAGTATATTCTGCCCCAAAGTATGTCTATACAACGTTATAATAGTATATTCTGCCCCAAACTATGTCTATACAACGTTATAATAGTATATTCTGCCCCAAAGTATGTCTATGCAACGCTATAATAGTATATTCTGCCCCAAAGTATGTCTATACAACGTTATAATAGTATATTCTGCCCCAAAGTATGTCTATGCAACGCTATAATAGTATATTCTGCCCCAAAGTATGTCTATACAACGTTATAATAGTATATTCTGCCCCAAAGTATATCTATACAACGCTATAATAGTATATTCTGCCCCAAACTATGTCTATACAACGTTATAATAGTATATTCTGCCCCAAAGTATGTCTATACAACGTTATAATAGTATATTCTGCCCCAAACTATGTCTATACAACGTTATAATAGTATATTCTGCCCCAAAGTATGTCTATGCAACGCTATAATAGTATATTCTGCCCCAAAGTATGTCTATACAACGTTATAATAGTATATTCTGCCCCAAAGTATGTCTATGCAACGTTATAATAGTATATTCTGCCCCAAACTATGTCTATGCAACGTTATAATAGTATATTCTGCCCCAACGTATGTCTATACAACGTTATAATAGTATATTCTGCCCCAAAGTATGTCTATACAACGTTATAATAGTATATTCTGCCCCAAACTATGTCCATACAACGTTATGATAGTATATTCTGCCCCAAAGTATGTCTATGCAACGTTATAATAGTATATTCTGCCCCAAAGTATGTCTATACAACGTTATAATAGTATATTCTGCCCCAACCTATGTCTATGCAACGTTATAATAGTATATTCTGCCCCAACGTATGTCTATACAACGTTATAATAGTATATTCTGCCCCAAAGTATGTCTATACAACGTTATAATAGTATATTCTGCCCCAAAGTATGTCCATACAACGTTATGATAGTATATTCTGCCCCAAAGTATGTCTATACAACGTTATAATAGTATATTCTGCCCCAAAGTATGTCTATGCAACGCTATAATAGTATATTCTGCCCCAAACTATGTCTATGCAACGTTATAATAGTATATTCTGCCCCAACGTATGTCTATACAACGTTATAATAGTATATTCTGCCCCAAAGTATGTCTATACAACGTTATAATAGTATATTCTGCCCCAAACTATGTCCATACAACGTTATAATAGTATATTCTGCCCCAAAGTATGTCTATACAACGTTATAATAGTATATTCTGCCCCAAAGTATGTCTATACAACGTTATAATAGTATATTCTGCCCCAAAGTATGTCCATACAACGTTATGATAGTATATTCTGCCCCAAAGTATGTCTATACAATGTTATAATAGTATATTCTGCCCCAAAGTATGTCTATGCAACGCTATAATAGTATATTCTGCCCCAAACTATGTCTATGCAACGCTATAATAGTATATCCCCAACGTAGTCTATACAACGTTATAATAGTATATTCTGCCCCAACGTATGTCTATACAACGTTATAATAGTATATTCTGCCCCAAAGTATGTCTATACAACGTTATAATAGTATATTCTGCCCCAAACTATGTCCATACAACGTTATAATAGTATATTCTGCCCCAAAGTATGTCTATACAACGTTATAATAGTATATTCTGCCCCAAAGTATGTCTATACAATGTTATAATAGTATATTCTGCCCCAAAGTATGTCTATGCAACGTTATAATAGTATATTCTGCCCCAAAGTATGTCTATACAACGTTATAATAGTATATTCTGCCCCAAAGTATGTCTTAGTTTATATAAGTGTATCTTAACTCGACTTGTTCTAATAGTATATTCTAGTAAGTAAGTCTAGAAATCCATTTAAATGGATCTTTCAACAATGTATTGCAGAAATGGAGGTGGTGCGTTTCTGATACCATTTGCTATCATGATGGGTATCATCGGGGTGCCTTTGTTCTTCATGGAAGCTTCTATTGGTCAGTTTACGAGTAGGGGACCAATGACGTGCTGGGAATTTGCTCCCATGTTCAAAGGTAAGCTTACTATATGACAGTTGCGAGGTGAGGTCCAATATCTTCTAGTGTGGACTTTGCTCCTGCTTTGAAATATAAACATTTCTATTAGACATTTACAAGTAAGAAACCAAGACTTAACGTGTGGACTTTGCTTAGTTATGCGGATCGATGGTCCGGTGTTCAGAGCTCAGTATTCTTCAGATGAGTTAGCCTGTAGCGAACCAATGCCATGCTGGGATGTCGCTCCAATCGTCTACGGTAAGCTACAGTCTACATCCGTTATGTCAAATTCCGTCGGACCGAACAAAGTAGTTCGACATAACCGAAGTTTGACGTAACGAAATGTTATATAAACGGAGCCAGTTAGTTATATGTAAAATGATAGTGTCTGAAACGGAACTTTGACCCGACTTCGAGATAACCGGAGAATTCGACACATAACCAACTTTGACATAACGGATGTAGACTGTATCTTTGTTAAAAGTGTCAGTAAGGTACAATGGCTCTGTTGTATTTCGGAGGTAGTGCACATATCTCAAATTATCGCTAGTCACATACAATGATGTATGCATATACGCGTTGTCGTGTCCAGGGTAATACATACATATTCACATCGTCGTCGGCATATAAAACAATAACAGATGTAGGTTTGTAGTTTAACAGTGAGCACCAATCCTTCAGTTTCATATGTGTGAGTCTGTATCCGTGGTCGAGTGGTTAAGGCCGCTGACTTGCATACCACTGTAACCTATCATCACTGATGGTCACGGATTCGAGCCCCGCTAAGTCGTGTCTCATTTATATGAAACATTCACAGTTTCTTACGGAGGTTGGTGCACCAAATACCAAACAAACAAACAAACAAATAATTGAAGAGAATTATAATTGTAATAGCATTCTCAGACATACTCAATTCAATTCAATTCAAAGTTTATTTGGCATAAACATAGATATTCCTCGCCAGCAATATCATGTATGTCGGTACAATTACATACATAGACAATGACAATTCAACACACGAGAAAAGCATGTATAAATACATTAATATCGAGTATGGAAGTTTTGGCATAATATTTATTAAGTATAATGCATTCATTCTACCAATAGGAACACATTTAATGTCACGCTAACACACATTTATCTATATACACACATTTGAGACCATGTCATTCAGCCTCTAAGTTCATTTGCTAGATAAATATATTTAGACAATTTAGTAATAATTCCACTTTGTGAACTATTTAACACTGTTTTAAACTTAACCAAGTTAGGCCAGTGGCATTACTATTACTAGTTGGGATTGAACATTAGAATGTGTTTGTACAGGCGTTGGTATAGCTATGGTTGAGATTGAACATTAGAATGTGTTTGTACAGGCGTTGGTATAGCTATGGTTGAGATTGAACATTAGAATGTGTTTGTACAGGCGTTGGTATAGCTATGGTTGAGATTGAACATTAGAATGTGTTTGTACAGGCGTTGGTATAGCTATGGTTGAGATTGAACATTAGAATGTGTTTGTACAGGCGTTGGTATAGCTATGGTTGAGATTGAACATTATAATGTGTTTGTACAGGCGTTGGTATAGCTATGGTTGAGATTGAACATTATAATGTGTTTGTACAGGCGTTGGTATAGCTATGGTTGAGATTGAACATTAGAATGTGTTTGTACAGGCGTTGGTATAGCTATGGTTGAGATTGAACATTAGAATGTGTTTGTACAGGCGTTGGTATAGCTATGGTTGAGATTGAACATTATAATGTGTTTGTACAGGCGTTGGTATAGCTATGGTTGAGATTGAACAGTATAATGTGTTTGTACAGGCGTTGGTATAGCTATGGTTGAGATTGAACATTATAATGTGTTTGTACAGGCGTTGGTATAGCTATGGTTGAGATTGAACAGTATAATGTGTTTGTACAGGCGTTGGTATAGCTATGGTTGAGATTGAACATTAGAATGTGTTTGTACAGGCATTGGTATAGCTATGGTTTGTGTGTCCGCCCTGACATCGATGTACTACAACATGATCCTCGCCTGGTCCCTCTACTACATGTTTGCATCCTTTACAAGTAAACTACTGTGGACAGATTGCTATAACAAGTGGAATAGTGAATGTAAGTTATCGATGCAGAATGTATCTGTGTGTGTTTTTACGTTTATTGATCGTCGCTACCTGTTGCCCATATGAGCGACGCCTCCTGAAGAGATTAGTCATTTTAGATGTTTGGATGATAGTGCATGATACAGACAGAGACCCATTCCAGAGTCTCCTCTGGTTCTTTTACGTGCACGGTGTAAAGCACCGACACGAGACCTCGGTTTAAAGTCGCATCTGAAAGACTGTTAATTTTATTAGGGTCAGACGGGGGATCGAACCTGCGAGCCCTTGATTACCAGTCCAACTTGTTACCACTGGACTACAGATCCGTCTGTTTGAGAATGTAGTTCGCAACCTGTCAACTACGTAAGAGGAGAACCAATTGTGTGATGAATGAGCATATCCATAAATGTTTTTCTACATGTCAGCTTTAACATTACCATATAATTCCAGTGCAGTTTTCACTTATAGTCCTAGCTTTTGATTGCATTTGATTTGTATATATATTGAGGGTCTCATGGTAGATTGACTTTTTGCTAAATGAGTTCTATCGTAAAATAAAGTCTTTATTATATTATTATTATTATTATCATTATTATTATTATTATTCAGTGATAAGTTAACTAGATTGGATAAATTGGTCTGTCAATTGGATCAGTTAATGCACAATAATAATAATAATAATAATAATAATAATAATAATAATAAATATTTTATTTTACGAGAGAACTCATTTAACAAAGTTAATCTACAATGAAGACCTCAACATATATACAAATCAAATGCAATCAAAATATAGGACTATAAAACTGCACATTGGAATTATATGTTAAAGCTGACAGGTAGAGAAACTATACTCACGCGAAAAAGAAAGTGTGCACTTGGTTAGAGGCAAACTTATACTTATATATAGAAGCAATAAATAGGCAACTTTAGTATCAAAATGTGCAAAAAAAGCCAACAATGTATTGGCTACACTTTTAATTGAAATTTGATAATTATCAGAACACTGTTTTACTTGTGAATATAAGTACATAATTATATAATTTTCCCTTTAACCAAGTGCACACTTTCTTTTTCGTGTGAGCATACATATACTAATTATGTTATGGAATATGATGATATTATATGGAATATGATGATATTATATGGAATATGATGATATTATATGGAATATGATGATATTTTATGGAATATGATGATATTTTATGGAATTGATTGTCTCTCCTGGACGATCTACTCTTCGCAACTTTCATAAATTAACTAGTTTTGGGTAGATTTCTCGGACAAGTGGGATAGTGAGATTATATGCTTATATTATATAGGATTGATCTATAAATACGTAATTGTCACTGGTTATGCCTACCGCTATGACAAATGGAATTATCGATAACAAGATATGTCATTGAATCATTGAACATATCTCATGGACAAATTTACTTGAAAAAGTCAAAGACTAATACTACACAATTATATGATATTTTGTAAATTGCGTTATATACATGTTTCAGCTTGAATTAAGCCATTTAAATTATGTAATGTTCAAATCACTTCTATGGGGAGGGCCAATCATTAATGTTGTTAGAACTTGTGGCCCAACCCATTTGCTAATTATGTATTTGTAATTTGTTTGTACTTGTTACCATCTGATGTACGTTCATTTAGCTTATGACACATTGTTTGTGTTTATAGATTGCACACAGAAGGTACCACTGTCAGTGTGTGGAGATGGGATAAAATATGCAAACGGCACATGTTTTGTCGACAATGAGATGGTCGGGGTGTGGAATGATACAGTGTTTAAAAACATGACCGGAATTAAAAGGGCATCGCCAGCAGAGGAATACTGGACGTAAGGGTCGATAAAGGGGACGAGTTATGAACACGATAATAATAGATAGCTGGCTTGTCAATGAGCGGCATATATAAACACGTGGCACTAATAATAGTTGATTCCTTGATTTATAAAACGTTAACATATTTTCGGCTACACTTGTGCACGATTGACAACACCTGCTGCCAAAACATCCGATAATGTGTAAGTAGTCCCGTGCAAGTCTATCATATACTATGATGTGCATTGACGAGATGTTGGATATGTTTATCAGAGTGTATTATATGTGCAATAACCCGACCCCGTGTAGAACTACCAGAAATTATGACGAATAAAGACCCCAAATCGTACACATATATCAGAGACTATGACGTACATAGATCCAACCTTATATAGAGTTATCAGAGACTGATGCTTTGACGTATGTTGGCCAAACCTCATGCACATATATCAGAGACAATGACGTACAAATATCCAACCTTATATAGAGTTATCAGAGACTGATACTTTGACGTATGTTGGCCAAATCGTACACATATATCAGAGACAATGACGCACATAGATCCAACCTTATATAGAGTTATCAGAGACTGATACTTTGACGTATGTTGGCCAAACCTCATGCACATATATCAGAGACAATGACGTGCAAAATCCCAATTTAATATACATGTTGTTTCTCGAGTCAGGTTATTCATGGAATATACATGTTGTTTCTCCAGTCAGGTTATTCACTGAATATACATGTTGTTTCTCGAGTCAGGTTATTCACGGAATATACATGTTGTTTCTCCAGTCAGGTTATTCACGGAATATAAATGTTGTTTCTCCAGTCAGGTTATTCAAGGAATATACATGTTGTTTCTCCAGTCAGGTTATTCACGGAATATACATGTTGTTTCTCCAGTCAGGTTATTCAAGGAATATACATGTTGTTTCTCCAGTCAGGTTATTCACGGAATATACATGTTGTTTCTCCAGTCAGGTTATTCACGGAATATACATGTTGTTTCTCCAGTCAGGTTATTCACGGAATATACATGTTGTTTCTCCAGTCAGGTTATTCACGGAATATACATGTTGTTTCTCCAGTCAGGTTATTCACGGAATATAAATGTTGTTTCTCCAGTCAGGTTATTCAAGGAATATACATGTTGTTTCTCCAGTCAGGTTATTCACGGAATATACATGTTGTTTCTCCAGTCAGGTTATTCACGGAATATACATGTTGTTTCTCCAGTCAGGTTATTCATGGAATATACATGTTGTTTCTCCAGTCAGGTTATTCACGGAATATACATGTTGTTTCTCCAGTCAGGTTATTCACGGAATATACATGTTGTTTCTCCAGTCAGGTTATTCAAGGAATATACATGTTGTTTCTCCAGTCAGGTTATTCACGGAATATACATGTTGTTTCTCCAGTCAGGTTATTCACGGAATATACATGTTGTTTCTCCAGTCAGGTTATTCAAGGAATATACATGTTGTTTCTCCAGTCAGGTTATTCACGGAATATACATGTTGTTTCTCCAGTCAGGTTATTCACGGAATATACATGTTGTTTCTCCAGTCAGGTTATTCACGGAATATACATGTTGTTTCTCCAGTCAGGTTATTCACGGAATATAAATGTTGTTTCTCAGTCAGGTTATTCAAGGAATATACATGTTGTTTCTCCAGTCAGGTTATTCACGGAATATACATGTTGTTTCTCCAGTCAGGTTATTCACGGAATATACATGTTGTTTCTCCAGTCAGGTTATTCATGGAATATACATGTTGTTTCTCCAGTCAGGTTATTCACGGAATATACATGTTGTTTCTCCAGTCAGGTTATTCACGGAATATACATGTTGTTTCTCCAGTCAGGTTATTCAAGGAATATACATGTTGTTTCTCCAGTCAGGTTATTCACGGAATATACATGTTGTTTTTCCAGTGAGGGTATTCACGGAATATACATGTTGTTTCTCCAGTCAGGTTATTCAAGGAATATGCATGTTGTTTCTCCAGTCAGGTTATTCAAGGAATATACATGTTGTTTCTCCAGTCAGGTTATTCACGGAATATACATGTTGTTTTTCCAGTGAGGGTATTCACGGAATATGCATGTTGTTTCTCCAGTCAGGTTATTCACGGAATATACATGTTGTTTCTCCAGTCAGGTTATTCACGGAATATACATGTTGTTTTTCCAGTCAGGTTATTCAAGGAATATACATGTTGTTTCTCCAGTCAGGTTATTCACGGAATATACATGTTGTTTCTCCAGTCAGGTTATTCAAGGAATATGCATGTTGTTTCTCCAGTCAGGTTATTCACGGAATATACATGTTGTTTTTCCAGTCAGTTTATTCACGGAATATACATGTTGTTTCTTCAGTCAGGTTATTCAAGGAATATACATGTTGTTTTTCCAGTGAGGTTGCGTTGCATTTGAGTCCTGGTATAGAAGAGTATGGCTCACCACACTGGTACCTGGTGCTGTGCCTTATGCTGGCATGGATCATCGTCTTCCTCTGTCTTTTCAAAGGAATCAAGTCAACCGGAAAGGTAAAACACAGAATCTAGACATATTTACATATTTGTATGCTTCAGTATCATAGGCCAACTGCTCGACATAGAAGAGTGAGACATCGTTTGTGAGGACACGTTACACATAAAAGAACCAGAGGAGACTCTGGAATGGGTCTCTGTCTGTATCATTGCACTATCCTCCAACAATCTAAAATGACTAATCTCTTCAGGAGGCGTCGCTGATATGGGCAACCGGTAGCGACGATCAATAAACGTAAAACACACACGTCCTACCATGTTGTAACTCTTGGTATGGGTACAATAATACTATACAAGCTGATTGTTTGGTGTATCTATGCTCCTGTACATATTGAACGCTACTTTTGTTACCAACTGCATTGACACATTGTTACAAGTTTCAAAGAAGAAATTGTACTGTATGCCAGTGTCCAGATTTTTATGACAACAATTTTAATAAATTGTGGTATTCCTCACGGCCACGTTCCCCACGTTACGTTATATTGTAGGCGATACACTTCACGGCCACGTTTCCTTACGTTACGCTATATTGTATGTGGTATACTCCACGGCCACGTTTCCCTACGCTACGTTATAGTGTAGGTGGTATACTCCATGGCCACGTTTCCCTACGTTACGTTATATTGTAGGTGGTATACTTCACGGCCACGTTTCCCTACGTTACGTTATAGTGTAGGCGGTATACTTCACGGCCACGTTTCCCTACGTTACGCTATATTGTATGTGGTATACTTCACTGCAACGTTTCCTACGTTAGGCTATACTGTAGGTGGTATACTTCAAAGCCCCGTTTCCTTACGTTACGTTATATTGTAGGTGGTATGCTTCACGGCAACGTTTCCTTACGTTACGTTATATTGTAGGTGGTATACTTCACGGCCACGTTTCCTTACGTTACGTTATATTGTAGGCGGTATACTTCACGGCAACGTTTCCTTACGTTACGTTATATTGTAGGTGGTATACTTCACGGCAACGTTTCCTTACGTTACGTTATATTGTAGGCGGTATACTTCACGGCCACGTTTCCTTACGTTACGTTATATTGTATGTGGTATGCTTCACGGCCACGTTTCCTTACGTTACGTTATATTGTAGGTGGTATACTTCACGGCCACGTTTCCTTACGTTACGTTATATTGTAGGCGGTATACTTCACGGCCACGTTTCCTTACGTTACGTTATATTGTATGTGGTATACTTCACGGCCACGTTTCCTTACGTTACGTTATATTGTAGGCGGTATACCTCACGACAACGTTTCCTTACGTTACGTTATATTGTAGGTGGTATACCTTACGGCAACGTTTCCTTAAGTTACGTTATATTGTAGGTGGTATACCTCACCGCCACGTTTCCTTACGCTACGTTATATTGTAGGTGGTATACTTCACGGCAACGTTTCCCTATGTGGTGTTGCTTATCCTCTTCTTCCGCGGAGTGACCCTGGAGAACGCTGGTGAAGGAATCAAGTTTTTTATTGTCCCCAAGTGGGAACGTTTGCTGGAGGCCAGGGTAAATATTGTACTAATAATAATACAGACTTTATTTAACGAGATAACTCATTTGAACAATTAAGTTATGATTTCCAATGATATTGGCTAATATTATAGTTGTTATCAAATTTAATTCATTTTAATTGCCCCTGGCGGGGGCCTCATTCTCTACAATACACAAGCGCACACCCACTTATGTTAGTGTGAACGTCCGTAATCCGAAATAGGTCCGGTATAATTTGCAAGTTAGTTTCTGTTTGCTGTCAAAATTAAAAACTACTGTCTAAACAAATTCATTAGAATACATTACTTAATCATTAACTGTTCATGGTTGTCAGAAAATAGCTAACATACAAAAGTACATCTAACCGCGGAGGAATGGGAAACTCAAGCAGTGACAGAGAAAACGCCATCTTTCACTGAGAAAACTCTATCATTCACAGACGGATCTGTAGTCCAGTGGTAACACTCTGGACTAGTAATCCAGGGATCACAGGTTCGACCCCTCGTCTGACCTAATACAATTAACAGTATTTGATATGTGACTTTAAACCGAGGTCTCGTGTCTGTGCTGTACACCATGCACGTAAAACAACCAGAGGAGACTCTGGAATGGGTCTGTCTGTATCATTGCACTATCCTCCAAAAATCTAAAATGAATCTCTTCAGGAAGCGTCGTTCATATTGGCAACCGGTAGCGACGATAAATAAACGTAAAACACACATCATTCATTGGAAAGCATAAACGACCAGATTAATTGTAAGCGGAACACATATATCATAACTGGTTTCACCAACATTCGCTTGTAACTTACAACTGAATTATTAGTTGTAGATATATGCCCCAGCTCTTGGGATAAACATGTTTTACTGTTTTACTTTGCAGGTATGGAAGGATGCAGCAGTGCAAATATTTTTCTCGATGTCGATAGCAGGTGGTGGTTTGATTACATTGGCTAGCTATAACCGATTTCACAACAATATACTCAAGTAAGATACAGAACTTGTCTAGCTATATACCGTAGTTCACAACAATATACTCAAGTAAGATACAGAACTTGTCTAGCTATACCGTATTTCACAACAATATACTCAAGTAAGATACAGAACTTGTCTAGCTATGTGCCGTATTTCACAACAATATACTCAAGTAAGATACAGAACTTGTCTAGCTATGTGCCGTATTTCACAACAATATACTCAAGTAAGACACAGAACTTGTCTAGCTATGTGCCGTATTTCACAACAATATACTCAAGTAAGATACAGAACTTGTCTAGCTATATACCGTAGTTCACAACAATATACTCAAGTAAGATACAGAACTTGTCTAGCTATCACCGATTTCACAACAATATACTCAAGTAAGATACAGAACTTGTCTAGCTATGTACCGTATTTCACAACAATATACTCAAGTAAGATACAGAACTTGTCTAGCTATATACCGTATTTCACAACAATATACTCAAGTAAGATACAGAACTTGTCTAGCTATACCGTATTTCACAACAATATACTCAAGTAAGATACAGAACTTGTCTAGCTATACCGTATTTCACAACAATATTCTCAAGTAAGATACAGAACTTGTCTAGCTATACCGTATTTCACAACAATATACTCAAGTAAGATACAGAACTTGTCTAGCTATGTACCGTATTTCACAACAATATGCTCAAGTAAGATACAGAACTTGTCTAGCTATATACCGTATTTCACAACAATATACTCAAGTAAGATACAGAACTTGTCTAGCTATATACCGTAGTTCACAACAATATACTCAAAACCTGTCTAGCTATATACCGTAGTTCACAACAATATACTCAAAACCTGTCTAGCTATATAACATAGTTCACAACAATATACTCAAAACTTGTCTAGCTATATACCGTAGTTCACAACAATATACTCAAAACCTGTCTAGCTATATACCGTAGTTCACAACAATATACTCAAAACTTGTCTAGCTATATACCGTAGTTCACAACAATATACTCAAAACCTGTCTAGCTATATAACATAGTTCACAACAATATACTCAAAACTTGTCTAGCTATATACCGTAGTTCACAACAATATACTCAAAACTTGTCTAGCTATCCACTCAGGTAAGGACTCGCCATTAATAGTACAGTGGGTGCATACCTTTTCTGTTTACTGTTTTACAGAGCGTGACAACAATAATGCAAAGGTTAACAAGCAGCTACCCACTGACCGTAATTATTATTTGGACATCAAATGACGGCATTCGTTAAATACACATGTATTACAATTTACCTTGCGCGGGTCATGTAGTTTAAGCTTATCATATTTCCAATATTTTACTTCCCTTGAGTACAGTTTAAACATTACACATATCAACATACAGATTTAACGTGGGCCATGTACAAATGAAAGGAAGGGAGAATAAACAATATTGGACATGACCAAGTAGGCCTAAATATAGATGGAATATATGACAAGACCAACCAGTCTGTTCAGTGGTTTATTTGATATATTTTCAGAGATGCCATCATTGTTTGTCTAGGAGATATCTTCACATGTATATTTTCAGAGATGCCATCATTGTTTGTCTAGGAGATTTCTTCACATGTATATTTTCAGAGATGCCATCGTTGTTTGTCTAGGCGATTTCTTCACATGTATATATTTTCAGAGATGCCATCATTGTTTGTCTAGGAGATTTCTTCACATGTATATTTTCAGAGATGCCATCATTGTTTGTCTAGGAGCTTTCTTCACATGTATATTTTCAGAGATGCCATCATTGTTTGTCTAGGAGATTTCTTCACATGTATATTTTCAGAGATGCCATCATTGTTTGTCTAGGAGATTTCTTCACATGTATGTTTTCAGAGATGCCATCATTGTTTGTCTAGGAGATTTCTTCACATGTATGTTTTCAGAGATGCCATCATTGTTTGTCTAGGAGATTTCTTCACATGTATGTTTTCAGAGATGCCATCATTGTTTGTCTAGGAGATTTCTTCACATGTATGTTTTCAGAGATGCCATCATTGTTTGTCTAGGAGATTTCTTCACATGTATGTTTTCAGAGATGCCATCATTGTTTGTCTAGGAGATTTCTTCACATGTATGTTTTCAGAGATGCCATCATTGTTTGTCTAGGAGATTTCTTCACATGTATGTTTTCAGAGATGCCATCATTGTTTGTCTAGGAGATTTCTTCACATGTATGTTTTCAGAGATGCCATCATTGTTTGTCTAGGAGATTTCTTCACGTGTATATTTGCTGGATTTGTTATATTTTCCTACCTTGGATTTATGGCGGGAAAACAGGGAACAACAGTTGACAAAGTTGCTCAAGACGGTAAGTGCTAAAATCTGTCTTCCCTATTCGTGACCCCACATTTCTGAAGTGTACACACACAATGAATGTCTAAGTTGGTTATCATATAACACGAACATACTGGTATAATTATTCACATGAACTTTGAACTTATTTTACAATAATAATTGCAATGTAACGTGTAATAAATGCATTGGTTATTGTTGTGCTTGTGGTCTCCCTGGCAGTAAACCATTTGTACAAATTTAAGAAAAGTGTTCTTGTTTTAAGTTCAAAATGCTTGTTTTGTTTGTTTGTTTGTTTGTTTGTTTTGGCGGTATAAAGTCGCATCAACAGCCTGGGTCATGTGACCACACTCCAGCTATTATTGGACACACCGGTTGCCTCTTCGATCAGTATTTCAGTCACGGACTGTCACCCGGGTGGAACCACCGACCGTCCACAAGCCATCTGTATAGTTTGTTATTATTTTAATTCACTAACAATATTTATGTTTATAAATGTATTCCATTAACATGCTATCATCACAACCGAAGAATAAATATCTAGAAAATGATTCAGTCATTTATTTAAAAGACGATTATCTAATGGACCTGATGATTCGGTATTGCAATATGCACTATTTGTAATGTGAGAATTGGGATGTACATGTATCATGTTTTTGTATTATTGCAATGCGGTTTGTATCTGTTTCCCTCTTACAGGTGCTGGTTTAGCTTTCATTGTATATCCCGAGGCTGTCACCAACCTACCAGGCCCTCCATTCTGGTCCATACTATTTTTCTTTATGCTCGTTACGCTTGGCCTTGACAGTCAGGTGAGTGGTTACTAAATATACAATTATAATATTAATTAGGACAGTGCATAAATACTAGTCTTGTCCAGACGTTGATTGGTCCAATTTGCTAGCTGTGCATAAACCACATTCTTGTCCAGATGTTGATTGGTCCAATTTGCTAGCTGTGCATAAATACTAGTCTTGTCCAGACGTTGATTGGTCCAATTTGCTAGCTGTGCATAAACCACATTCTTGTCCAGATGTTGATTGGTCCAATTTGCTAGCTGTGAATAAATACTAGTCTTGTCCAGACGTTGATTGGTCCAATTTGCTAGCTGTGCATAAACCACATTCTTGTCCAGATGTTGATTGGTCCAATTTGCTAGCTGTGCATAAATACTAGTCTTGTCCAGATGTTGATTGGTCCAATTTGCTAGCTGTGCATAAACCACATTCTTGTCCAGATGCTGATTGGTCCAATTTGCTAGCTGTGCATAAATACTATTCTTGTCCAGATGTTGATTGGTCCAATTTGCTAGCTGTGCATAAACCATATTCTTGTCCAGATGTTGATTGGTCCAATTTGCTAGATGTGCATAATACTATTCATGTCCAGATGTTGATTGGTCCAATTTGCTAGCTGTGCATAAACCATATTCTTGTCCAGACGTTGATTGGTCTAATTTGCTAGCTGTGCATAAACCACATTCTTGTCCAGATGTTGATTGGTCCAATTTGCTAGCTGTGCATAAACCACATTCTTGTCCAGATGTTGATTGGTCCAATTTGCTAGCTGTGCATAAACCACATTCTTATCCAGACGTTGATTGGTCCAATTTGCTAGCTGTGCATAAACCATAATTTATTATTGTCCAGATGTTGTGAATATTACTTGGAGAGAGCGCTCACATAATAATATACATAGTCTCAGCTGCAGCTAATGTAAATACTACATTTATTTTTAAAGTATGTATTACACTGTGCACAGTGTAATACATACTTTAAAATAAATGTAATATTTATGTATATGCACAGTGTAATACATACTTTAAAAATAAATGTAATATTTACATTAATACGCGTGCGTGGGTGTGTGCGTTTTAGGTTTAGTTATCGTCGCTACCGGTTGCCCATATGAGCGACGCCTCCTGAAGAGACTAGTCATTTTATATTTTGGAAGATGGGGTAATGATACAGACAGAGACCCATTCCAGAGTCTCCTCTGGTTCTTTTACGTGCACGGTGTACAGCACCGACACAAGACCTCGGTTTAAAGTCCCATCTGAAATACTGTTAATTTTATTAGAGTCAGACGGGGGATCGAACCTGCAATCTACACATTAGCATACCAGCCTCTGTTTAAATAGCCCCATTAATAGCTAGGAACGAGTTACACGAAACTAGTATATCATATCCAACAATCAGATGTAACGGTATCTGTGATTGGCTGACTATTATAAGAACCAATCATATCGTTCAATACAACCTATTTACGATATTGCTTAGCTATTACAGTTAAACCCACCCATTGTGTTCTGTGTAGTTATATATTACTACGATCCAATCAACTAACAACCATTTTGGTGATTAGTTACTAGTATTCGTGAGTACCACAGGCACAAGACACACACTCCTTGTGCCCAATCGACAACGTTGCATTTCCTGCTGTTCATGATGAAACAATGTGCCATTCTGGTGTTATTTGACCGATTTACATCAAATAAAAAGTATGTGTTGATAGAATACGATCATCCGGTCGGTACCACAAGGACATATCAGTGATCTGGTCGATTGTACCTAGTTTCTCGTCGATGTTTCTGCATGCATGTTTTATTTCCGTTGGTAGCCTTCAGTAAACATTACTTACTATATGACCCTAGGGCAGAAATTAAAAATATGTGTATTGTGCCTGTGATGAGTGCCAGGCCTGGAGGTTATACTACTTTTCTCCAATCTCAAACTCATTCTCAAGCTTCTGATTGGTTCTGCTGAGTGTAATACTCAGACTCAACCAATCAAATTCCACGAACTCGAGTTTGAGATCTGAGAACAGTTTTATAACCTCCGACCCTGGTTTCTGCAACACTGGTTATTATTTACAGTTTGCCATGGTTGAGACGGTGCTGACCGGATGTATGGATCAGGTGCCCTCACTGCGCAAACATAAAACTGTGGTGATCATGGTCATATGCGTCATCTTCTTTTTTCTGGGACTTCCGCTCACTTGTTCCGTACGTATTATAGTTGTTATATCCTTCACATAATAACCATTCGTAACAACAAAGAATCTTCGTCTTCTAATGATAGATCAGTGAACACACTTTGCATATTTCGCTATGCTTGGGTAACCATGGACATGCACATTATTGACTTTATTGTGAAGAGTTGTTACTATATTAAGGAATCTTGAGCGTATAGTAAAGCAGAGTGGTGTAACAGTTTATGTCGTACAATCAGAAAACTACAACAGTCCACTCTTCAATATGAAAATATCTATGAATGAATCGCGCTGTAGGAAACCCAATACAATTGACAAGTGAAAGCACAACTGGTTAACTATATTTGATATAACACAATACAGTCTACATCCGTTATGTCGAATTCCGCCGGACAGAACAAAATACGTCGACATAACCGAAGTTTGACTTAACGAAATTTAATGTAAACGGAGCAAGTTATATGTAATCTGATAGTGTCTGAAACTTTTATCTGACTTCGAGATAACCGGATATTTCGACATAACCGACTTCTACCGGATGTAGACTGTACATGTTTGTATATTGCAGAATACCACCACATTTTCGAAATACAAACTCGTACTATGTGGATAATTGGAATAAATTGCACTTGCACATATTCGAAATTGTTTGTATAATAGTATATTAATTTTAGTTCAATTTTAAGCGAAGCAGTATTGTTTTGTTTGTGAATCGTGCTCTCGGTTTTCTATAACGAGAATCAAATATATATGTTTTTTAAAACTATTTATTTTACAACGAGTGCGAAGCAATTTTTACAACTTATATTAAGCACACTCATTGGCGCGGATGAAAGCGTAAATGTGGTCATTAGTATGGGAGGAAACCGGAGTACCCGGAGAAAACCCACCTGTCAGATCTGGCGACCACCGTACCATCTCACATACTTCCCGGTACGAGGATCGAACCCGGGTTGCATTTGGTGAGAAGCGAACGAATAAAAGGGTTTTTGACTTGGCTTGACTTGATAACTATCATACTAATTCGTCTACGTAACCTATATTACACACGACCATAAGGACACATATATTTAAGCATCACGTAATATTTATTTCTCCAGGGTGGCATGTATTTATTACAAATTATGGATAACTATGTTGGTGGATGGACCCTGTTGATAATTGGTTTCGCAGAAAACATTGCAATAGCATACTGTTACGGTAAGATTTACGGCTGTATACATGGTTGTATTGTAGGCCCATGATTGAAAGCTATGTATGGTTGTATTGTAATCCCATGATTGAAAGCTATGTATGGTTGTAGTGTAGGCCCATGATTGAAAGCTATGTATGGTTGTATTGTACCTGATTGAAAGCTATGTATGGTTGTATGTAGGTGGTTGTATTGTAATCCCATGATTGAAAGCTATGTATGGTTGTAGTGTAGGCCCATGATTGAAAGCTATGTATGGTTGTATTGTAGGCCCATGATTGAAAGCTATGTATGGTTGTATTGTAGGCTCATGATTGAAAGCTATGTATGGTTGTATTGTAGGCCCATGATTGAAAGCTATGTATGGTTGTATTGTAGGCCCATGATTGAAAGCTTGTCACATCTGCTACACATATCTAGTGTCTTGAAACACTGTGAAACATCTTAGTCGATTAACCAGAGACAGTTTCTGTCTTTCTGAGGAGGGCAGTTTACTAATGTTGCTAGAACGTGTTGCCCAACCCATGTTGCCCAACCCATGTTGCCCAACCCATGTTGCCCAACCCATGTTGCCTTTCTTTGCAAATGTCAAATAAAATATGATTAAGCCAATACAAGATAGTTTTTGACTAACTAACGATTAATCAGTGTTTTGCGTGGTAAAGAAACATGTTACTATACAATGTTGTTAATGATACATTAACACTTGTTTTACATTTGTAAGCTTTCAAATATGTTTTGGAAATACAAATAAAAGGATCATAATTATAGTCAACTGTTCATACAATGGCATTGTATCAAAACCATATGATACGCTTAGCCATACCACAATGCTGGAAAGTGTGTAGCCATACCACAATGCTGGAACGTGTGTAGCCATACTACAATGCTGGAACGTGTGTAGCCATACCACAATGCTGGAAAGTGTGTAGCCATACCACAATGCTGGAAAGTGTGTAGCCATACCACACTGCTGGAAAGTGTGTAGCCATACCACAATGCTGGAAAGTGTGTAGCCATACCACACTGCTGGAAAGTGTGTAGCCATACCACAATGCTGGAAAGTGTGTAGCCATACCACAATGCTGGAAAGTGTGTAGCCATACCACAATGCTGGAAAGTGTGTAGCCATACCACAATGCTGGAAAGTGTGTAGCCATACCACAATGCTGGAAAGTGTGTAGCCATACCACAACTGGAAAGTGTGTAGCCATACCACAATGCTGGAAAGTGTGTAGCCATACCACAAAGCTGGAAAGTGTGTAGCCATACCACAATGCTGGAAAGTGTGTAGCCATACCACAATGCTGGAAAGTGTGTAGCCATACCACAAAGCTGGAAAGTGTGTAGCCATACCACAATGCTGGAAAGTGTGTAGCCATACCACAATGCTGGAAAGTGTGTAGCCATACCACAATGCTGGAAAGTGTGTAGCCATACCACAATGCTGGAAAGTGTGTAGCCATACCACAATGCTGGAACGTGTGTAGCCATACCACAATGCTGGAAAGTGTGTAGCTATACCACAATGCTGGAAAGTGTGTTGCCATACCACAATGCTGGAAAGTGTGTAGCCATACCACAATGCTGGAACGTGTGTAGCCATACCACAATGCTGGAAAGTGTGTAGCCATATCACAATACTGGAAAGTGTGTAGCCATACCACAATGCTGGAAAGTGTGTAGCCATACCATAATGCTGGAAAGTGTGTAGCCATACCACAATGCTGGAAAGTGTGTAGCCATACCACAATGCTGGAAAGTGTGTAGCCATACCACAATGCTGGAAAGTGTGTAGCCATACCACAATGCTGGAAAGTGTGTAGCCATACCACAATGCTGGAAAGTGTGTAGCCATACCACAATGCTGGAAAGTGTGTAGCCATACCACAATGCTGGAAAGTGTGTAGCCATACCACAATGCTGGAAAGTGTGTAGCCATACCACAAAGCTGGAAAGTGTGTAGCCATACCACAATACTGGAAAGTGTGTAGCCATACCACAATGCTGGAAAGTGTGTAGCCATACCACAATGCTGGAAAGTGTGTAGCCATACATACCACAATGCTGGACAGTGTGTAGCCATACCACAATGCTGGAACGTGTGTAGCCATACCACAATGCTGGAAAGTATGTAGCCATACCACAATGCTGGGAAGTGTGTTGCCATGCGACAATGCTAGAAAGTGTGTAGCCATACCACAATGCTGGAAAGTGTGTAGCCATACCACAATGCTGGAAAGTGTGTAGCCATACCACAATGCTGGAAAGTGTGTAGCCATACCACAATGCTGGACGGTGTGTAGCCATACCACAATGCTGGAAAGTGTGTAGCCATACCACAATGCTGGAAAGTGTGTAGCCATACCACAATGCTGGAAAGTGTGTAGCCATACCACAATGCTGGAAAGTGTGTAGCCATACCACAATGCTGGAAAGTGTGTAGCCATACCACACTGCTGGAAAGTGTGTAGCCATACCTCAATGCTGGAAAGTGTGTAGCCATACCTCAATGCTGGAAAGTGTGTAGCCATACCACAATGCTGGAAAGTGTGTAGCCATACCACAATGCTGGAAAGTGTGTAGCCATACCACAATGCTGGAAAGTGTGTAGCCATACCACAATGCAGGAAAGTGTGTAGCCATACCACAATGCTGGAAAGTGTGTAACCATACCACAATGCTGGAAAGTGTGTAGCCATACCACAATACTGGAAAGTGTGTAGCCATACCACAATGCTGGAAAGTGTGTAGCCATACCACAATGCTGGAAAGTGTGTAGCCATACCACAATGCAATGCAGGAAAGTGTGTAGCCATACCACAATGCTGGAAAGTGTGTAGCCATACCACAGGCTGGAAAGTGTGTAGCCATACCCAATGCTGGAAAGTGTGTAGCCATACCACAATGCTGGAAAGTGTGTAGCCATACCACAATGCTGGAAAGTGTGTAGCCATATCACAATACTGGAAAGTGTGTAGCCATACCACAATGCTGGAAAGTGTGTAGCCATACCATAATGCTGGAAAGTGTGTAGCCATACCACAATGCTGGAAAGTGTGTAGCCATACCACAATGCTGGAAAGTGTGTAGCCATACCACAATGCTGGAAAGTGTGTAGCCATACCACAATGCTGGAAAGTGTGTAGCCATACCACAATGCTGGAAAGTGTGTAGCCATACCACAATGCTGGAAAGTGTGTAGCCATACCACAATGCTGGAAAGTGTGTAGCCATACCACAATGCTGGAAAGTGTGTAGCCATACCACAATGCTGGAAAGTGTGTAGCCATACCACAAAGCTGGAAAGTGTGTAGCCATACCACAATACTGGAAAGTGTGTAGCCATACCACAATGCTGGAAAGTGTGTAGCCATACCACAATGCTGGAAAGTGTGTAGCCATACATACCACAATGCTGGACAGTATGTAGCCATACCACAATGCTGGAACGTGTGTAGCCATACCACAATGCTGGAAAGTATGTAGCCATACCACAATGCTGGGAAGTGTGTTGCCATGCGACAATGCTAGAAAGTGTGTAGCCATACCACAATGCTGGAAAGTGTGTAGCCATACCACAATGCTGGAAAGTGTGTAGCCATACCACAATGCTGGAAAGTGTGTAGCCATACCACAATGCTGGACGGTGTGTAGCCATAACACAATGCTGGAAAGTGTGTAGCCATACCACAATGCTGGAAAGTGTGTAGCCATACCACAATGCTGGAAAGTGTGTAGCCATACCACAATGCTGGAAAGTGTGTAGCCATACCACAATGCTGGAAAGTGTGTAGCCATACCACACTGCTGGAAAGTGTGTAGCCATACCTCAATGCTGGAAAGTGTGTAGCCATACCTCAATGCTGGAAAGTGTGTAGCCATACCACAATGCTGGAAAGTGTGTAGCCATACCACAATGCTGGAAAGTGTGTAGCCATACCACAATGCTGGAAAGTGTGTAGCCATACCACAATGCAGGAAAGTGTGTAGCCATACCACAATGCTGGAAATTGTGTAACCATACCACAATGCTGGAAAGTGTGTAGCCATACCACAATGCTGGAAAGTGTGTAGCCATACCACAATGCAGGAAAGTGTGTAGCCATACCACAATGCTGGAAAGTGTGTAACCATACCACAATGCTGGAAAGTGTGTAGCCATACCACAATACTGGAAAGTGTGTAGCCATACCACAATGCTGGAAAGTGTGTAGCCATACCACAATGCTGGAAAGTGTGTAGCCATACCACAATGCAATGCAGGAAAGTGTGTAGCCATACTACAATGCTGGAAAGTGTGTAGCCATACCACAGGCTGGAAAGTGTGTAGCCATACCTCAATGCTGGAAAGTGTGTAGCCATACCACAATGCTGGAAAGTGTGTAGCCATACCACAATGCTGGAAAGTGTGTAGCCATACAACAATGCTGGGACGTGTGTAGCCATACCACAATGCTGGAAAGTGTGTAGCCATACCACAATGCTGGAAAGTGTGTAGCCATACCACAATGCTGGAAAGTGTGTAGCCATACCACAATGCTGGAAGGTGTGTAGCCATACCACAATGCTGGAAAGTGTGTAGCCATACCACAATGCTGGAAAGTGTGTAGCCATACCACAATGCTGGAAAGTGTGTAGCCATACCACAATGCTGGAAAGTGTGTAGCCATACCTCAATGCTGGAAAGTGTGTAGCCATACCACAATGCTGGAAAGTGTGTAGCCATACCACAATGCTGGAAAGTGTGTAGTTTTGAGTAAAATCAAACCACCCTTGCTACATGTAAATGTATAAGTTTATTATTTTTACTGATTTTATGACAACAAACACTATACTTGCATAGATTTCGGATGAAGAAATCATCGATTCTTGCATAGATTTTCGGATAAATGATGGGTGGGCAAAACCCATGCTGTTCCGATATTGTGTGTTGCAGTAGTTGCAAAACATTCAGCAGTTGCAGGCAGATCATGATTGTTCACCCTCATCGAGATGTTCTGCGAGATAACAGACGATCTGTGTGTGTGTGTTTTTCCCCGGCACATGAATCATAAGGTTGTAAAACAACAACTAAATTGCCTATTAAATACGTAGTAAAACATATGGTCTGTTCAGTTATATTTCCAATCTTTCATTTCTTCTGATACCACATCCACTGTGAAGAGGTATTCAAATCAGTCTGAAACACACCAAGAATATTCCAAATATAATGTTTCAAATAGCCAGTACTCACCTGATAATAACGCCACTGTGTTTTCACACTGTATTCCTCCGCCAAATAATACAGTATACCAACCTTCAGTTTGTAATTGCCTGAATTCTTATACCACATCTTTGCTACGCATCAACTAGTCTGAAGTATTCTCAAGTCACATAATTCGAATCGACATGGTTCGCTGGAGGCGAGGGTAAATAAGCTCAATCATCATCGAACCAATGCCACGCTCGTTTGAATGGTTCGCTGGAGGCGAGGGTAAATAAGCTCAATCATCATCGAACCAATGCCAGGCTCGTCCGAATGGTTCGCTGGTGGCGAGGGTAAATAAGCTCAATCATCATCGAACCAATGCCACGCTCGTCCGAATGGTTCGCTGGTGGCGAGGGTAAATAAGCTCAATCATCATCGAACCAATGCCAGGCTCGTCCGAATGGTTCGCTGGTGGCGAGGGTAAATAAGCTCAATCATCATCGAACCAATGCCAGGCTCGTCCGAATGGTTCGCTGGAGGCGAGGGTAAATAAGCTCAATCATCATCGAACCAATGCCAGGGTCGTCCGAATGGTTCGCTGGTGGCGAGGGTAAATAAGCTCAATCATCATCGAACCAATGCCAGGCTCGTCCGAATGGTTCGCTGGTGGCGAGGGTAAATAAGCTCAATCATCATCGAACCAATGCCAGGCTCGTCCGAATGGTTCGCTGGAGGCGAGGGTAAATAAGCTCAATCATCATCGAACCAATGCCACGCTCGTCCGAATGGTTCGCTGGTGGCGAGGGTAAATAAGCTCAATCATCATCGAACCAATGCCAGGCTCGTCCGAATGGTTCGCTGGTGGCGAGGGTAAATAAGCTCAATCATCATCGAACCAATGCCAGGCTCGTCCGAATGGTTCGCTGGTGGCGAGGGTAACTAAGCTCAATCATCATCGAACCAATGCCAGGCTCGTCCGAATGGTTCGCTGGAGGCGAGGGTAAATAAGCTCAATCATCATCGAACCAATGCCAGGCTCGTCCGAATGGTTCGCTGGAGGCGAGGGTAAATAAGCTCAATCATCATCGAACCAATGCCAGGCTCGTCCGAATGGTTCGCTGGTGGCGAGGGTAAATAAGCTCAATCATCATCGAACCAATGCCAGGCTCGTCCGAATGGTTCGCTGGAGGCGAGGGTAAATAAGCTCAATCATCATCGAACCAATGCCAGGGTCGTCCGAATGGTTCGCTGGTGGCGAGGGTAAATAAGCTCAATCATCATCGAACCAATGCCAGGCTCGTCCGAATGGTTCGCTGGTGGCGAGGGTAACTAAGCTCAATCATCATCGAACCAATGCCAGGCTCGTCCGAATGGTTCGCTGGAGGCGAGGGTAAATAAGCTCAATCATCATCGAACCAATGCCAGGCTCGTCCGAATGGTTCGCTGGAGGCGAGGGTAAATAAGCTCAATCATCATCGAACCAATGCCAGGCTCGTCCGAATGGTTCGCTGGTGGCGAGGGTAAATAAGCTCAATCATCATCGAACCAATGCCAGGCTCGTCCGAATGGTTCGCTGGAGGCGAGGGTAAATAAGCTCAATCATCATCATTCAAGATGGCAACCTTCAGTGTTATGGTTGTATTCGAATGTAGTCCCAATAACTAGTATACTAGTATAGTATTTTTAGTCCGCCTCCGTGGTCGAGTGGTTAAGGTCGCTGACTTGTATACCAAAGTAATCCATCATCACTGATGCTCATTGGTTTGAGCCCCGCTCAGGCCGTGTCTCATTTATATGAACAAGTTGGCAGTTTCTTACGGAGGTTGGTGCACCCAAGTACTGGTTAACCGCTGGAGCCTGCCCAGGAAATGTGTTGTTAGGTAAACTGCCCGCCGGCGATATAGCCCAAAATGGTGCTGATGCAGGCGTAAAACCCGAAATATAACATAACATAATAACATAGTATAGTATTTTTTTCATTTTGGTAAAAATGCATTTTCATGACAGGCAGTGTATAGTTTTTGTGTTTTTTTGAGAAATTATATGACTTGAGAAGACTTCAGACTAGTTGATATGTAGAAAAGATGTGGTATAAGAATGCAGGTCATTGCAAGGTGAAGGTTGGTATACAGTATTATTTGGCGGAGGAATACAGTGTGTAAACACAGTGACGTTATTCACAGGTGAGCACTGTCTATTTCAAACTTAAAATCTGAACTATTCTTGATGTGTTTCAGACTGATTTGAATACCTCTTCACAGTGGATGTGGTATCAGAGAAATTATTTGTTAAATGAGTTCTATCGTAAAATAAAGTCTTTATTATTATTTTATTATTATTATTAATATTATAATATACCGATATCCTACTTTAATATTGCTTTATATTATGCCACTACATGTCCAGTGATTGCGTGTGGTAAATTTGAGAATTCGCCTCGTACTGAGTGATGATTAATATAAACGTATACAATTAATATTGTGCGTGTTATTGTAGGTGTGCAGAGGTTCTGTATGGATCTAGAAGTAATGCTGGGATTTCCACAGAGCATTTATTTTAAAATCTGTTGGTATGCAGTTAGTCCAATCGCGGTGTTGGTAAGTAGTACACGTTACCTGATTGGTTGTATACGTTACTTGATTGGTTGTATACGTTACTTGATTGGTTGTATACGTTATTTGTTGGGTTGTATACGTTATTTGTTGGGTTGTATACGTTATTTGGTGGGTTGTATACGTTATTTGTTGGGTTGTATACGATATTTGTTGGGTTGTATATGTTATTTGGTGGGTTGTATATGTTATTTGGTGGGTTGTGTACGTTATTTGGTGGGTTGTATACGTTGTTTGGTGGGTTGTATACGTTACTTGATTGGTTGTATACGTTATTTGTTGGGTTGTATACGTTATTTGTTGGGTTGTATATGTTATTTGTTGGGTTGTATACGTTATTTGGTGGGTTGTATACGTTATTTGGTTGGTTGTATACGTTATTTGGTGGGTTGTATACGTTATTGGTGGTTGTATACGTTATTTGGGGTTGTATACGTTATTTGGTGGGTTGTATACGTTATTTGGTGGGTTGTATACGTTATTTGGTTGGTTGTATACGTTATTTGGTGGGTTGTATACGTTATTTGGTGGTTGTATACGTTATTTGGTGGGTTGTATACGTTATTTGGTGGGTTGTATACGTTATTTGGTGGTTGTATACGTTATTTGGTGGGTTGTATACGTTATTTGGTGGTTGTATACGTTATTTGGTGGGTTGTATACGTTATTTGGTGGTTGTATACGTTATTTGGTTGGTTGTATACGTTATTTGGTGGGTTGTATACGTTATTTGGTGGGTTGTATACGTTATTTGGTGGATTGTACACTAATGTGTTTTTAGAAGTGTACTGTGTCTTGGAAAGGCGTAGCATATACATACACTAATAAACTGATGCATACAGTTTGGTAGTCGCTGTGTGCTGAGTATAGTTGTGTATACAAATGAAATAATAGTATGTATTGAGTGTTTATGCATATATCCGAATACAACTACAGTATGGTACATACAAATAGTTGCCCGGGGTTCGCACCTATCTGTAGCCGATACGATTGTGCAGGGATTTAAATTCAACATTTGCTCTTCTCTTCTCCCTCATGGCGATGGACTCCACTGGGAATGAGGTCTCGGTTGTGATTAATATAAGTTGTAGGAACTTGTTTCGCAGTAAGATGCTATTTGATTTGTGTTCGTTGTATATGCACATAAAGGTGTATTCGTAATTACTAAAAAATTAATAGTTTATTGCTGTGCGTTGTACATACATGTTTTATCTTGTTTCAGTTCATATTTGTGTTTACGTTTGTTGACTACGAGGCATCTACATACGGGGACTACGAGTTTCCGGTCTGGGCGGACTCATTCGGCTGGATCATGGCTTGCCTCGTCATTTCACCAATATTTATTGTCATATTCTACACGCTTGCCAAAGAGAATGATGCGGATGGCGCTCTACAAGTAAGCACATGCTATTATTGTCATATTCTACACGCTTGCCAAAGAGAATGATGCGGATGGTGCTTTACAAGTAAACACATGCTATTATTGTCATATTCTACACGCTTGCCAAAGAGAATGATGCGGTTGGCGCTTTACAAGTAAGCACGTGCTATTATTGTCATATTCTACACGCTTGCCAAAGAGAATGATGCGGATGGCGCTTTACAAGTAAGCACGTGCTATTTCTTCTTTCTCTTCATAACTATGATATGTCGCAAATCAGAAGTAACAACCTTTCCAATTGGATGGCTATTTTAAAGAACCAATAATATCGTTCGTTACAACCGACTTACGATCTTATCTCTGAAAAGTTTCATACAATCGGCCATTGATTCACATCTGCGCTTTACATTGTTAATAATGCAGATTTCTCTCACCAAAGTATTGTTACAGGTGGGTCAGTAGTCCAATGGTTAACACGTTGGACTGCGAATCCAGGGATCGCAGTTTCGATTCCCCGTCTGACTCTAATAATATTAACAGTCTTTCTGGTGTGACTTTAAACCGAGGTCTCGTGCTGGTGCTGATGCGACTCTGGAATGGGTCTCTGTCTGAATCATTGTACTATCCTCCAACATCTAAAATGACCCATCTCTTCAGGAGGCGTGGCTCATATGGGTAACCTGTTGCTGTGTGGCGGGTAGCGACGATAAATAAAGGTTGAAAACATGTATTGTATTAATATCATTAATATGCGACCACGAATGTGAGAATATTAAACTATGTCATTGAGATACAAACAGAAATACGGAACCAGTCTTCTTGTATAATATACTAGCTCTTAATTTATTTAGTATCCAAGCATCAATCTTAATTTTGTCTTTGACATTAGTACTAACGTGTCTCTTTACACTTTCCTATTGCAGAATCTACGGCTAATGATTACCCCTACCAGGGAATGGGGCCCGTATCTTGTGCGACACAGACAGTTGATCCATCACGTTGATGGTTTTGTAGTAGATCCAACTGAAGAAAATAAGAAAAATATAGGCTCTTCCAAGTATTCCACTATAAATGTAAGATTCAACTGTTTGTGTTTTGATAGTTTCCATATTTATGTCGTTTTAGTTTAACCCATTCAACACCAAGTAACTGACATTGACTGGTGCGTGATATTAACCCATTCAACACCAAGTAACTGATATTGACTGGTGCGTGATATTAACCCATTCAACACCAAGTAACTGATATTGACTGGTGCGTGATATTAACCCATTCAACACCAAGTAACTGACATTGACTGGTGCGTGATATTAACCCATTCAACACCAAGTAACTGATATTGACTGGTGCATGGTATTAACCCATTCAACACCAAGTAACTGACATTGACTGGTGCGTGATATTAACCCATTCAACACCAAGTAACTGATATTGACTGGTGCATGGTATTAACCCATTCAACACCAAGTAACTGATATTGACTGGTGCATGGTATTAACCCATTCAACACCAAGTAACTGATATTGACTGGTGCATGGTATTAACCCATTCAACACCAAGTAACTGACATTGACTGGTGCATGGTATTAACCCATTCAACACCAAGTAACTGATATTGACTGGTGCATGGTATTAACCCATTCAACACCAAGTAACTGACATTGACTGGTGCATGGTATTAACCCATTCAACACCAAGTAACTGACATTGACTGGTGCATGGTATTAACCCATTCAACACCAAGTAACTGACATTGACTGGTGCGTGATATTAACCCATTCAACACCAAGTAACTGATATTGACTGGTGCATGGTATTAACCCATTCAACACCAAGTAACTGACATTGACTGGTGCGTGATATTAACCCATTCAACACCAAGTAACTGATATTGACTGGTGCATGGTATTAACCCATTCAACACCAAGTAACTGATATTGACTGGTGCATGGTATTAACCCATTCAACACCAAGTAACTGATATTGACTGGTGCATGGTATTAACCCATTCAACACCAAGTAACTGACATTGACTGGTGCATGGTATTAACCCATTCAACACCAAGTAACTGACATTGACTGGTGCATGGTATTAACCCATTCAACACCAAGTAACTGATATTGACTGGTGCATGGTATTAACCCATTCAACACCAAGTAACTGACATTGACTGGTGCATGGTATTAACCCATTCAACACCAAGTAACTGACATTGACTGGTGCATGGTATTAACCCATTCAACACCAAGTAACTGATATTGACTGGTGCATGGTATTAACCCATTCAACACCAAGTAACTGACATTGACTGGTGCATGGTATTAACCCATTCAACACCAAGTAACTGATATTGACTGGTGCATGGTATTAACCCATTCAACACCAAGTAACTGACATTGACTGGTGCATGGTATTAACCCATTCAACACCAAGTAACTGACATTGACTGGTGCATGGTATTAACCCATTCAACACCAAGTAACTGACATTGACTGGTGCATGGTATTAACCCATTCAACACCAATTAACTGACATTGACTGGTGCATGGTATTAACCCATTCAACACCAAGTAACTGCCATTGACTGGTGCATGGTATTAACCCATTCAACACCAAGTAACTGATATTGACTGATGCATGGTATTAACCCATTCAACACCAAGTAACTGACATTGACTGGTGCATGGTATTAACCCATTCAACACCAAGTAACTGATATTGACTGGTGCATGGTATTAACCCATTCAACACCAAGTAACTGACATTGACTGGTGCATGGTATTAACCCATTCAACACCAAGTAACTGACATGGACTGGTGCATGGTATTAACCCATTCAACACCAAGTAACTGACATTGACTGGTGCATGGTATTAACCCATTCAACACCAAGTAACTGCCATTGACTGGTGCATGGTATTAACCCATTCAACACCAAGTAACTGACATTGACTGGTGCATGGTATTAACCCATTCAACACCAAGTAACTGATATTGACTGGTGCATGGTATTAACCCATTCAACACCAAGTAACTGATATTGACTGGTGCATGGTATTAACCCATTCAACACCAAGTAACTGATATTGACTGGTGCATGGTATTAACCCATTCAACACCAAGTAACTGACATTGACTGGTGCATGGTATTAACCCATTCAACACCAAGTAACTGACATTGACTGGTGCATGATATTAACCCATTCAACACCAAGTAACTGACATTGACTGGTGCATGGTATTAACCCATTCAACACCAAGTAACTGATATTGACTGGTGCATGATATTAACCCATTCAACACCAAGTAACTGACATTGACTGGTGCATGGTATTAACCCATTCAACACAAGTAACTGATAATGACTGGTGCATGGTATTAACCATTCAACACCAAGTAACTGACATTGACTGGTGCATGGTATTAACCATTCAACACCAAGTAACTGACATTGATGGTGCATGGTATTAACCATTCAACACCAAGTAAATGACATTGATGGTGCATGGTATTAACCCATTCAACACCAAGTAACTGATATTGACTGGTGCATGATATTAACCCATTCAACACCAAGTAACTGACATTGACTGGGCATGATATTAACCCATTCAACACCAAGTAACTGATATGATGGTGCATGGTATTAACCCATTCAACACCAAGTAACTGACATTGACTGGTGCATGATATTAACCCATTCAACACCAAGTAACTGACATTGACTGGTGCATGATATTAACCCATTCAACACCAAGTAACTGACATTGACTGGTGCAAGATATTAACCCATTCAACACCAAGTAACTGACATTGACTGGTGCATGATATTAACCCATTCAACACCAAGTAACTGACATTGACTGGTGCATGATATTAACCCATTCAACACCAAGTAAATGACATTGACTGGTGCATGATATTAACCCATTCAACACCAAGTAACTGACATTGACTGGTGCATGATATTAACCCATTCAACACCAAGTAACTGACATTGACTGGTGCATGATATTAACCCATTCAACACCAAGTAACTGACATTGACTGGTGCATGATATTAACCCATTCAACACCAAGTAACTGACATTGACTGGTGCATGATATTAACCCATTCAACACCAAGTAACTGATATTGACTGGTGCATGGTATTAACCCATTCAACACCAAGTAACTGACATTGACTGGTGCATGATATTAACCCATTCAACACCAAGTAACTGAAATTGACTGGTGCATGATATTAACCCATTCAACACCAAGTAACTGACATTGACTGG
>CM026398.1:42958597-43002760 GCA_014843695.1 Archivesica marissinica | reverse complement strand
CCCATTCAACACCAAGTAACTGACATTGACTGGTGCATGGTATTAACCCATTCAACACCAAGTAACTGACATTGACTGGTGCATGGTATTAACCCATTCAACACCAAGTAACTGACATTGACTGGTGCATGGTATTAACCCATTCAACACCAAGTAACTGACATTGACTGGTGCATGGTATTAACCCATTCAACACCAAGTAACTGACATTGACTGGTGCATGGTATTAACCCATTCAACACCAAGTAACTGATATTGACTGGTGCATGGTATTAACCCATTCAACACCAAGTAACTGATATTGACTGGTGCATGGTATTAACCCATTCAACACCAAGTACTGACATTGACTGGTGCATGGTATTAACCCATTCAACACCAAGTAACTGATATTGACTGGTGCATGGTATTAACCCATTCAACACCAAGTAACTGATATTGACTGGTGCATGGTATTAACCCATTCAACACCAAGTAACTGACATTGACTGGTGCATGGTATTAACCCATTCAACACCAAGTAACTGACATTGACTGGTGCATGGTATTAACCCATTCAACACCAAGTAACTGACATTGACTGGTGCATGGTATTAACCCATTCAACACCAAGTAACTGATATTGACTGGTGCATGGTATTAACCCATTCAACACCAAGTAACTGACATTGACTGGTGCATGGTATTAACCCATTCAACACCAAGTAACTGACATTGACTGGTGCATGGTATTAACCCATTCAACACCAAGTAACTGACATTGACTGGTGCATGGTATTAACCCATTCAACACCAAGTAACTGACATTGACTGGTGCATGGTATTAACCCATTCAACACCAAGTAACTGACATTGACTGGTGCATGGTATTAACCCATTCAACACCAAGTAACTGACATTGACTGGTGCATGGTATTAACCCATTCAACACCAAGTAACTGACATGACTGGTGCATGGTATTAACCCATTCAACACCAAGTAACTGACATGGACTGGTGCATGATATTAACCCATTCAACACCAAGTAACTGATATTGACTGGTGCATGGTATTAACCCATTCAACACCAAGTAACTGACATTGACTGGTGCATGGTATTAACCCATTCAACACCAAGTAACTGACATTGACTGGTGCATGGTATTAACCCATTCAACACCAAGTAACTGATATTGACTGGTGCATGGTATTAACCCATTCAACACCAAGTAACTGATATTGACTGGTGCATGGTATTAACCCATTCAACACCAAGTAACTGATATTGACTGGTGCATGGTATTAACCCATTCAACACCAAGTAACTGACATTGACTGGTGCATGGTATTAACCCATTCAACACCAAGTAACTGACATTGACTGGTGCATGGTATTAACCCATTCAACACCAAGTAACTGATATTGACTGGTGCATGATATTAACCCATTCAACACCAAGTAACTGACATTGACTGGTGCATGATATTAACCCATTCAACACCAAGTAACTGATATTGACTGGTGCATGGTATTAACCCATTCAACACCAAGTAACTGATATTGACTGGTGCATGGTATTAACCCATTCAACACCAAGTAACTGACATTGACTGGTGCATGGTATTAACCCATTCAACACCAAGTAACTGACATTGACTGGTGCATGGTATTAACCCATTCAACACCAAGTAACTGATATTGACTGGTGCATGATATTAACCCATTCAACACCAAGTAACTGACATTGACTGGTGCATGATATTAACCCATTCAACACCAAGTAACTGATATTGACTGGTGCATGGTATTAACCCATTCAACACCAAGTAACTGACATTGACTGGTGCATGATATTAACCCATTCAACACCAAGTAACTGATATTGACTGGTGCATGATATTAACCCATTCAACACCAAGTAACTGACATTGACTGGTGCATGATATTAACCCATTCAACACCAAGTAACTGACATTGACTGGTGCATGATATTAACCCATTCAACACCAAGTAACTGACATTGACTGGTGCATGGTATTAACCCATTCAACACCAAGTAACTGACATTGACTGGTGCATGATATTAACCCATTCAACACCAAGTAACTGACATTGACTGGTGCATGGTATTAACCCATTCAACACCAAGTAACTGACATTGACTGGTGCATGGTATTAACCCATTCAACACCAAGTAACTGATATTGACTGGTGCATGATATTAACCCATTCAACACCAAGTAACTGACATTGACTGGTGCATGATATTAACCCATTCAACACCAAGTAACTGATATTGACTGGTGCATGATATTAACCCATTCAACACCAAGTAACTGACATGGACTGGTGCATGATATTAACCCATTCAACACCAAGTAACTGACATTGACTGGTGCATGATATTAACCCATTCAACACCAAGTAACTGACATTGACTGGTGCATGATATTAACCCATTCAACACCAAGTAACTGACATTGACTGGTGCATGATATTAACCCATTCAACACCAAGTAACTGACATTGACTGGTGCATGGTATTAACCCATTCAACACCAAGTAACTGACATTGACTGGTGCATGGTATTAACCCATTCAACACCAAGTAACTGATATTGACTGGTGCATGGTATTAACCCATTCAACACCAAGTAACTGACATTGACTGGTGCATGGTATTAACCCATTCAACACCAAGTAACTGATATTGACTGGTGCATGGTATTAACCCATTCAACACCAAGTAACTGATATTGACTGGTGCGTGATATTAACCCATTCAACACCAATTAACTGACATTGACTGGTGCGTGATATTAACCCATTCAACACCAAGTAACTGATATTGACTGGTGCGTGATATTAACCCATTCAACACCAAGTAACTGATATTGACTGGTGCGTGATATTAACCCATTCAACACCAATTAACTGACATTGACTGGTGCGTGATATTAACCCATTCAACACCAAGTAACTGATATTGACTGGTGCGTGATATTAACCCATTCAACACCAAGTAACTGATATTGACTGGTGCATGGTATTAACCCATTCAACACCAAGTAACTGACATTGACTGGTGCATGGTATTAACCCATTCAACACCAAGTAACTGACATTGACTGGTGCGTGATATTAACCCATTCAACACCAATTAACTGACATTGACTGGTGCATGATATTAAACCATTTAACACCAAGTAACTGACATTGACTGGTGCATGGTATTAACCCATTCAACACCAAGTAACTGACATTGACTGGTGCATGATATTAACCCATTCAACACCCAAGTAATTGACATTGACTGGTGCATGATATTAACCCATTTAACACCAAGTAACTGACATTGACTGGTGAATGATATTAACCCATTCAACACCAAGTAACTGACATTGACTGGTGCATGATATTAACCCATTCAACACCAAGTAACTGATATTGACTGGTGCATGGTATTAACCCATTCAACACCAAGTAACTGACATTGACTGGTGCATGATATTAACCCATTCAACACCAAGTAACTGATATTGACTGGTGCATGATATTAACCCATTCAACACCAAGTAACTGACATTGACTGGTGCATGATATTAACCCATTCAACACCAAGTAACTGACATTGACTGGTGCATGATATTAACCCATTCAACACCAAGTAACTGATATTGACTGGTGCGTGATATTAACCCATTCAACACCAATTAACTGACATTGACTGGTGCGTGATATTAACCCATTCAACACCAAGTAACTGATATTGACTGGTGCGTGATATTAACCCATTCAACACCAAGTAACTGATATTGACTGGTGCGTGATATTAACCCATTCAACACCAATTAACTGACATTGACTGGTGCGTGATATTAACCCATTCAACACCAAGTAACTGATATTGACTGGTGCGTGATATTAACCCATTCAACACCAAGTAACTGATATTGACTGGTGCGTGATATTAACCCATTCAACACCAATTAACTGACATTGACTGGTGCGTGATATTAACCCATTCAACACCAAGTAACTGATATTGACTGGTGCGTGATATTAACCCATTCAACACCAAGTAACTGATATTGACTGGTGCGTGATATTAACCCATTCAACACCAATTAACTGACATTGACTGGTGCGTGATATTAACCCATTCAACACCAAGTAACTGATATTGACTGGTGCGTGATATTAACCCATTCAACACCAAGTAACTGATATTGACTGGTGCATGGTATTAACCCATTCAACACCAAGTAACTGACATTGACTGGTGCATGGTATTAACCCATTCAACACCAAGTAACTGACATTGACTGGTGCGTGATATTAACCCATTCAACACCAATTAACTGACATTGACTGGTGCATGATATTAAACCATTTAACACCAAGTAACTGACATTGACTGGTGCATGGTATTAACCCATTCAACACCAAGTAACTGACATTGACTGGTGCATGATATTAACCCATTCAACACCCAAGTAATTGACATTGACTGGTGCATGATATTAACCCATTTAACACCAAGTAACTGACATTGACTGGTGAATGATATTAACCCATTCAACACCAAGTAACTGACATTGACTGGTGCATGATATTAACCCATTCAACACCAAGTAACTGCCATTGACTGGTGCATGATATTAACCCATTCAACACCAAGTAACTGACATTGACTGGTGCATGATATTAACCCATTCAACAACAAGTAACTGACATTGACTGGTGCATGATATTTTAAGACCAATACATTTATAAGAAAATTACACTTGGACCAGTTCATTTATCAAAATGGATAATTCTGTCTAAAAATAGTAATATTACTGGTAAAAAGTGCAGATCTACAGTGGCCCAACGATAACGTGTTATTTACAAACATTGCTATCAATAGGTTTCGAATAAGCCAAATCAATACGTAGGGGTGTAATAAATAATCCTGTGTGCCAAGTAATGCATATATAAATGATAATAAACTTCTTTTTACCCGTTATAATAATATTAGCCCGTGCTATCTTCGCGGGAATCACGTTATCGTTGGGGTATAGTACATCTTTTGTATAAACACAGTTTTTAGTTATACCGTAATACACGATATAACTAAAAACTCCACTCTGGAAAGGAATTAATATAAGTTGTTAAAACTTGTTTTCCAATCCAATACTTACATTATGTAATTTGTGTATATTATATATACGTATTTGTAAAATGTATACTTTAATAAATAAAGTTTAAACTAAACTAAACACCGCACGATAATCACAACATTATCGGAAGAGTCCATTGACTTGTTATATGTGTTTTTATAGTACTATTTATAGGCAAACGTTACCATTCAATTGTATAGACTACACAATAGTCAATTTGTATATGAAGTAGTAATATAAAAACACCTATAGCAAGTCAATGGACTCTTCCCATAATGTTGTGATTATCGTGCGGTGTTTATAAGCCTGTTTAGAGGTATGTGGTGTTGATAGTGTCAACAGTCTGTTTATACTTTATCTTAATGGAATGTTAAATATGCCTCCAGGTGACTTGCAAATAGTCACACACACACTAAAACCCAGTTCAAATACAGAGAGATCTTCTAAGAATTTCTTCAATTTGAATAAATTGAACAATGCAAATATAAGACACACACTTCTTAGAACACCTCACCACAGACGGATCTGTTCGATCCCCCGCCTGACCCTAATAAAATTAACAGTCTTTCAGAATGGATGTTAAACCGAGATCTCGTGTCGGTGTTTTACACCGTGCACGTAAAAGAACCTAAGTAGACTCTGGAATGGGTCTCTGTCTGTATCATGCACTTTCCTCCAAACATCCAAAATGACTAATCTCTTCAGGAGGCGTCGCTCATATGGGCAACTGGTAGCGACGATAAATAAACGTAAAACACTCACAGAACACCTCAGTATGCAGCACAAACAATAACTAAGGCATAAACGACCAATACAAATTATTGTAGCATTGTTTTCCCACATAGCTGGTGTAATACAAAGCAATGCAACGTATACCATCTAAAAGCGAAAGCAAACTATACTGACATCAAAAAAGAAACTGTGCACTTGCCTTAGAGGTAAAATTTAAATCCTTTTAGAAATAATTACAGGGTAAAGTAGTGCAGTGTGTGAAGATTATTTTCTTCACTCATGATAGTAAAATCCATAATTCTAAAATGTGTAACGAAAAAGTAACGCTCAATGAAAAAGTGCACATTTTCTGCTGTGTAGTGTGCGTGTACACCAAGTTATCCCTGTGTATTGCGATTATTCCTGTTATTTCGTGACACATATCAGATCTATATTTATTTCAGCGTTCACAGAGCATACCATCCATAGCCAGCAAGGCCACTCTGTCATCGTTTAACCGATCTACCGGTAATGTGTCCAGGGCTTACAGCACCGACATGTCTGTAGCATCTCATAAATCCAAACAGTCTCATATGACAGTTGAATCCAGCGTTTGAACAACCGTGATGACATCGTCACTGTGCCATTTTCGTGTCCTAAATATGTATCCACTTTACGTATCACAGATTATGGATTTAAAATAAAAATAATAAAACTTCTCTGAACAAATTGTTCCAAGTTGCGGTGATCCCAGAAAGAGGCTGCATAAATTAAAACTACCACAAAGAGACGAAAATAGAAGTAACGAACAGAAACTCCAGTGCCTTCGCTCTATCACGCTACCCTCTATAGACCAACCATCATTACAAATATAAGTAAGGAACAGAAACTCCATTGCCTTCGCTCTATCCGACCAACCATCGTTACAAATGTAAATTGCTTTATAATGCTATGCTATATAAAGCGTGTCTTTTACGCATGAAGCTTATGTCTCTGTGACTAGCTATGGCGACTGATTGATTTACAATGGCTTTCGTGACGATTGGTAGAGGTGTTGGACTTCAAATCACGTGCCTATAGTATCACAGCTGTAGGTTATATTCCCACTTGTGATGTACAATTCTTCATTGCGAGGAAACTATTTAGGTGACTTTCGGAAGATTGGATACTAGTATGTACATGACATATGCTCGGATGGAGCACATACAGACAGATACAAGTTATATTTGGAGTCCGTATTCATATATATATACAATGTACATGAGTGTACATGTAACATGTATACTCAACAACATTCCTAATCGGTCACCTGGTGTTTTACAATACTTGTAGCAAACTAATAACCATATAATAGCAATATTCATATCAGCTTTTGTGATACATTTTATTACAAATTGTTATGCAATGTATCATCTGAATTTAACAGCATTAAATGATAATATAAATATATTTAAATTGTATGATTATTAGGTGACACAAGGTGACCGTTTAGGAGTTCTTTAGTGTATATAACATAATGTATATATAAAACAGCTGGAGAGTCGCGAGTGGTTACAGACGGATCTGTAGTCCAGTGGTTCGATCCACCGTCTGGCCCTAATAAAATTAACAGTCTTTCAGATGGGACGTTAAACCGAGGTCTCGTGTCGGTGCTTTACACCGTGCACGTAAAAGAACCAGAGGAGACTCTGGAATGGGTCTCTGTCTGTATCATTGCACTATCCTCCACATATCTAAAATGACTAATCTCTTCAGGAGGCGAAGCTCATATGGGCAACTGGTAGCGACGATAAATAAAGGTAAACACGCATTCGCGAGTGGCTACAGTCGCTGCCATTGTAACCTATCATCACTGATTGTCACGGGTTCAAGACCCGCTCATGCCGTGTCTCATTTATATGAAAGAGTTGGCAGTTTCTTACGGTGGTTGGTGCACCAAGTACTGGTTAACCGCTGGAGCCTGTCCAGGAAGGGTGTTGTTTGGTAAAGTGCCAGTCGCTCAAATGGGAAACCGGGTGCGACGTTAAATAAACTTAAAACACTGTCGTGACGTCATACCTTTGTACTTGCAGTCGAATATTATTAATATTGGACTGGTGTCAAAAGGCCAAAGTATTATATTAACCCTTTCAACCCCACAGGCCTCTAAATAGGCTTATGAAAAGTGTAGATCCAGATGAGCCGGCTCGTGACGAGCCGTCTCATCAGGATCTGCACTTTTTTGCCAGTAATAATTATTACTATTTTTAGATAAAATTACCCATTTTGATAAATGAACTGGTCCAAAGGTAATTTTCTTATTAATTTATTGGTCTGAAAATATCACGCACCAGTCCATGTCAGTTACTTGGGGTTGAATGGGTTAAAGACTACGCGTACATGTACGAAATTAACAATTTTAATTAGTAGGATTTTGTTATATAAGTGTGTGTTTTAAGTAAGTTATAAGCCTCAAGCGGATCCAATATGTAACATATTGGTACTGTCTTCGGGGTGTACGCGCCTCACACAGTCCACTATTTTACATATTGGATCGTGTTCTGCCTATATCCTATACATAAAAGTAACATATGACGTAAGTTGTCGGTGAGACTTTAAACCAAATCAAATCAATATTAGTGTGTAGTTTTCGTGTGTGATGATGAATAGAATTTCAATGCATACATACAATCATACTTACTTGCTGTCATATGATACTAGTGCCATAAACATGCAGACTACAATTATTGTTTATCTATGTTTTTTAATAAAACTATATTTAACAAATCGGAGTGTTTATTGTATTTATCGATTTTTAAAGGGTATTCCGGTTGAAACAGTTACAGTTTGCGCATATACATGTACAGTGCATATGCCGTGTTTGATGTTGTTGTTGTTGTTGTTGAGCTGGGTTTTACGGTTTACCAACACAGTATGTGGGTGTCGAACAGGACAGTAACATTGACTATTGTGGTGTGAAGTACCGAAACAAACTGTCTTCTTCCAGGCTGTGCGTCCGGTACAACATAATATGTCACGAAACCACATAGCATGGCACTTGGCAACCGTTAGTTGCAGTTAAATCGGATACATTAAAGCGACATTACATTCGATCCCCCGTCTGACCCTAATACAATTAACAGTCTTTCAGATGAGACGTTAAACCGAGGTCTCGTGTCGATGCTTTACACCGTGCACGTAAAAGAACCAGAGGAGATTCTGGAATGGGTCTCTGTCTGTATCATGCACTATCCTCCAAAATCTAAAATAACTAATCTCTTCAGGAGGCGTCGCTCATATGGGCAACCGGTAGCGACGATAAATAAACGTAAAAAAACCAGACATTACAAACTGTTTTCTTCCAGGCTGTTCGTCCGGTACAAAATGAAATGTTACGAAACCACATAGCATGGCACTTGGCAACCGTTAGTTGCAGTTAAATCGGATACATTAAAGCGACATTACATTGCAAAAAGCCCCAAAAATGCATTGTTCCCCTATAAATGCATTGTTACTACATTTTCTTCCCAATACACTCGAACACAATATTGAATCAATAAACAGTTTGTGGTATACACACTTAAAAATGTGAATGTAGGATTTCATATACCAGTCATCCACGCTCCTGAATTGACATTTCTTTGTCATTGTAGTCAATACTAAACGCTTGATACTGTCGCTTAGAGAAAATAAATTTAACTATGATTAGTCTACAAATAAATATGCATAGGCACACATGTGAGATATAACGGTATATCTGTAAAATACATCTCGTTATTCGGGATACACAGGTTGTATTACGCATGCATGTCGACCCTGGTACATTAGTATGCTATGTCAACAAACCGCGTATACGACGCTTGTACAAACCGCGTATACGACGCTTGTTTATTAGTTGAAATACTCAGTTTTTGAGGCAAACATTTGGGGAAAAATTATACCATATAATTAATAGGAAATTACATTCTGTATAAATTTGCGTTTCCACTGATGTAGTGTCGCTTTAATGCGTCTATAGTTTTAGTTCAAATGGTACATTCATACATCAGAATTAATCCACATTGTCTGATAAGTCCTCCGAAGCAAACACTGACACCGGTCACACTGAAGAACCCACGACACAGAACAGAACAGAACAGAACAGAACAGAACATATGTTTATTTTGACGTATACATAAGTACATAGTCATTAATAGAAATATACATACATGCATATAGATATATATACATAATTATATATATATATTTCCACACATAAAAACATAATTACATATCACAATCAATCAATGTAATAGCCATTATATACAAGTGCTACGAATGTTGTCATGTAGCACGGAGGATAAACTCTAATATCATATTTAAATCTAAGAAGTCAAGGTATTTAATATATTATTTCGTTTGTTTAAAGCATGTTTAATGTAAAGAGCCAAATTATACAGGTCACTTCTGTTATCAGAGCTTAACAATTTCAAAAATGTATACATACTTGGTCTTGTAATATCTTTTAGTAATGTAACGTTTCCTCAAATCTATATAGCATGAACATGTTAAGATAAAATGAAACTCATCGTCCACATTCAGAGTATTACAGCATTGACCGTATCTTTCGTTTCTCTGTATTCTATTTGATGCATATCGACACATCTGTGCGACGACACGACAATTCACACGTCGGGAAATTCGTGGGTCATCGGGGGTCGTTGCAAGACAGTCATACGAAATTTTGAACATCGTGGCATCGACTTGCCGTCGTGTGGCAAAAGTGGACATCATCGCGGCACCATCTTTCTTCCACGATCGTTTGTGGTATCTATGTCTTGTGGCTGTTGTGACTGTCGTGCGATAAATATCCTGCCGTGGGATCACTTTCCTCAGCTCGGGGTAGGGGGTCATCTGTCTGCACATCAGACACTGTTACCGCATTTCTCTTGTTGGATTTCTTCTTGGGAGTTATCCTGGATACAAACTTGCAAAACATTGAATAAAATAAATTGACAGAACTTCCATGCAGAACTTCAATGTTTCCACTGAACGAGACCAAATCGCACGAGTGTTACTAGTATTGACATGTCATCATCAGCCTCCGTCCGTCTTATGAGACGAGACGATGGATTGCGCTCTTGTTGAGGAACATCTTCTGCCGGTGACTGAGTAGGCCTATTCTTGAGTGGCAATCTCTGTTGCAGTCATCGCAACATTAGACAGGTAATATAACAGTAAAACCCACGCATTGCTGTAAGTTCACGAGTCAGATGTGTTAGTAATCTAGGTCGGCGCAATGTGTATCACTTTAGACAAATAATTGTAACATGCTTTGGCAATGATCTGCACGCCACCTCCCTAGATGTCAGAGATCCCCCACTACCCGTGGCGTCCGTGGTTCAGTGGTAGAGAGCCGAATTTAAATCGAAGGGTACCATACTTATGTTCGGTCTGGGTGCATGTGTAGTGTGCTTGATCAAGGCATCGCATACATCTTGCTTAGTACTGGAAAACCGCTTAAGTCGACTAAGTCGGCTATGTACACCATGCTTGTATTTGATAAATGTAGCCTCGCTATCTATAAAGCTTAATTCTTTGCATTCTTTTTCTGTTGCTTTATAGCTTTACAAAAGGAGGTCGTGTGATGTGTTTAATGTATTAATATTATAATGGCCTCCCAGTCATAGTATTGAGAGTTGGGCGTATAACGTAGATGTTTGGTCCGGAGTTCGAGCCCCGTTTGAGCCGTTACGATTGTGTCCTTAGGCAAGGCATTTAAATTCCACATTGCCTCTTCTCTCCTTCATGGCGATGGATTCCATTAGGAATGAGGCCTCGAGAGTGATTAATATAAGTTGAAAGAACTTGTTTCGCAATCGAGCTAAAATAAATTTGTATAAACTAACGTAGATGTAAATATAGACAAAACACTGAAAATGAGCACTAACGCGCTTTAAAAAATACAGGTAAAATTTAAATTTGAAACAACGAATAAGTTATGAGATGCATATCGATTACCCTTTAGTTAGTTATATAGGCCGACAATGACATTGTGTAAGCTACCCGTACTTGTTAGCTTGGTCATTAGGTTGGAACGAATGACCCGGATGAAGAAAGACTAAACATGACTGGCGCTGGAGGGGTATGTTTATATTTAAACTATATCTTATTTGCTATATCGTATTGTTAGAAATCATTGAACATACATTTAAGTTTTGCTTTAACATTTCTGCTTGAGGTGATTTGACTGTTGATAGCTCTTTAATGGAATCTGCGTTCCCCCAGCTATATATCTGTTGATAAGCATATTGTAAACAGGGGCGGTTCCAGGATTTTGAGCTAGGGGGCGTGAAGTTGGGGAGGGTACGGGAGGGGGTATCCCCTCGTGTTGGTGGGGGTCAGGGGCCTCACCTGGATTTGTTTTGAAGCTTAGGTATGAAATGTCGGCTTCTGGTGCACTCTGAGGCATACAGTAAAACTGTTGGATGCTATATTGTATGGACCCATTGAGGGTGCATTTTATGGTAGAAAACACAACACATACTTACCAACGAACTGTGGGGGGACGTACGCTGGGTCAGCCCCTCCCCTGGAACCGCCTATGGTAAAACGAAACTATTAACTCTACTCAAATGCGGTTGTTCGACAATTTACATACTTTGTACATTTATTGTATAGTACACAGCTTGTCCGTGTCTGCATCAGTTATATCACTGTTTGTCCGTATGTTAATCCATAGCGTGACTGATGCAGTTTTCACTTAAAGTCCTTATAAATTATAACAGTTTCACTAATATAATATTCGTTACATTTCATTTGTTGTATATTGTGCATTGTGTGTATATGTATGTTATTCGAAAGCAATAAAATATGTTTAAACTTATAGTCCTATCTATTGATTTGTATATGTGTTGAGGGCCTCATTGTAGATTAACTTTTGTTAAATGAGTTCTCTCGTAAAATAAAGTCTTTATTATTATTATTAAGAAAAACCCCATCATGCATTTCGTTTTTCTACGGGACTCATTTTCACGAGTTAAAGAACTATATACTTTGTTTACTACAGACCTCCAATTAGGACAGTATGACCTACTAGTTTATACACAATAATTTTAACTCTATAGCGAAACATGTTCTTAGTATATCGAGACCTCATTCCTTTATGTAATCCATAACCATGAGGGAGAGACATGAGACAATGCGCATCTTCGTGTCTTACTCCAGGACACCACAGCCGATATCCTGAGGGGGAGGGGGCTCGAACTGACAACCCGTCGGTCAGGCAGACACCGTACCCATGTATCCACCGATGCTCTAAACAGTGAAACTCACGTTAGTCTAAGCATATGTTATCTTAAAATTATTTATAGCAACATTTGACATTAACCCTTTCCTTCATAGAGATTTAGGTTAATATACTATTATATCTCCATACAAACGACAGCCATTTAGCTATCATGCAGTGGATAAGTAGTTGCCATATCTATCCCACCTCCATATATATTACTGGGACTACATGAGATTCTGGCCTTTATTATGAACATATGTTTAGCTACTATATAGTCAATGTGTGTCGAATTGGTAATGGCGGCCAGAGGTGCTTCTATGAGGGAAAGGGTTACGTTAACTCAGTCAATGTATGTCGTATTGGTAATGGCGTCAAGAGGTGCTTCTATGGGGGAAAGGGTCACGTTAACTCAGTCAATGTATGTCGTATTGGTAATGGCGTCCAGAGGTGCTTCTATGGGGGAAAGGGTTACGTTAACTCAGTCAATGTATGTCGTATTGGTAATGGCGTCAAGAGGTGCTTCTATGAGGGAAAGGGTTATGTTAACGCAGTCAATGTATGTCGTATTGGTAATGGCGTCAATAGGTGCTTCTATGAGGGGAAGGGTTACGTTAACGCAGTCAATGTATGTCGTATTGGTAATGGCGTCAATAGGTGCTTCTATGAGGGAAAGGGTTATGTTAACTCAGTCAATGTATGTCGTATTGGTAATGGCGTCAAGAGGTGCTTCTATGAGGGAAAGGGTTACGTTAACTCAGTCAATGTATGTCGTATTGGTAATGGCGTCAAGAGGTGCTTCTATGAGGGAAAGGGTTAATACAAAATGAAAAATATAGACGAAAGAATGAGACTGTGGTAACAGTTTGTAGAACCACATTTTGATATACTGTATTATACAATTACGAATTAGAAGTATGAATTAAAAACATTACTTTAAACATGAACAGAAATACAGAGGGCATCATGGTACATCCTAATTGAAGCGTGATAGTGCAGTGGTAGAGTGTCCGCTTCAGGTGCGAAAGGCCCGGAGTTCGAGCCCCGCTGGAGCCGTTACGATTGTGCCATTAGGCAAGCAAGGCATTTAAATTCCACATTGCCCATTCTCTCTCCCTCGTGGCGATGGATTCCATCAGGAATGAGTTATCGAGAGTGATTAATATAAATTATAAGAACGTTTTTTCGCAATCGAGCCTAAAATAAATGTGTATAAACTAATGGAAGCGTGAGTAAATACAACTGTGATATGATTCGTACATTACATAGATATGCATGCAATTCGATTCCCGTCAGAACCACACACAGTGGCGGTGTCCTAAGACACATTGAAATGTGATAACGTAGTGGCAGCGCGTCCGCCTCAGGTGTGAAAGGCCCGGATTTCGAGCCCCACTGGAGCCGTTACGATTGTGCCCTTAGGCAAGGCATTTAAATTCAACGTTGCCTCTTCTATCTCCCTCGTGGCGATGGATTCCATCAGGAACGAGGCCCCGAGGACGATTAAACTAATGTTTTAAGAACTTGTCTCGCACTCGAGTTGAAAGAAATTTGTATAAACAATCTAATATTCTATGACTAATGCTAAACATTTGAATTGTAGGCCACGCAGCCCCCGAACATTCATCGCCACATGGAAGCATCAGCCACAGATCCACCTACACCGGAGTCACCCAACTACTTCATCAGCAGCATTCAACCCGGCGTGTACGCTGTTAACGCCCCATCCAGCGAAACACGTAGATCGCAGGTTAGTAGATTCTTTGTGAAAGAAGACATACATACGGACTTGGACAATCATAGAGGACATATTTGACCCGGCGTGTACGCTGTTAATGCCACACCCAGCGAAACACGTAGATCTCAGGTTAGTAGATTCTTTGTGACAGAAGAGATATATACGGACTTGGACACTCATAGAGGACATATTTGACCCGGCGTGTAAGCTGTTAACGGTTAACGCCCCACATAACGAAACACGTAGATCTCAGGTTAGTAGATTATTTGTGACAGAAGACATACATACGAACTTGGACAATCATAGAGGACACATTCGACCCGGCGTGTGTGGTTGTAATACGTTACACATTGGCCACAGTAGACTGGGTTCCAGTCTGTCGATTTTTCACTTTTTAACTTCTTGCAAAATGACACTTTGATATTATTAGAAACTCAATACGGCCCAATTAATGATCTCGGTGTTAAAATATATTTATTTGACTGACCATGCAAAATATATTGACGCCTGTCCCCAGGCTATGGCCACATGTTATAAACTATGCACCTTGCTATGCTAGTCGTAGAGGACATTTCCGACATGCGTGCATAATTTATTCGGATTAAATGCATGTGTACCAAATTATATAAACACTATTTTTGCATAATGAAACCGATATACACTGAGAAACAATCGTAATGCTTCTACATGTGAATTATGTGAATCCCTTTCCACATTGGAGTACGTTTATACTCTCAAGTACGGTGACTTGTATGCTGCCCGATTAGCGCAGTGGTTAGTGCGCTCGCTTCTCACCAATGCAACCCGGACCAGGAAGTATGTGAGATGGTACGATTATCGCCAGATCGGACAGGTGGGTTTTCTCCGGGTACTCCGGTTCCCCCCACACGAATTACCACATTTACGCTTTCATCTGCGCCAACGAGAGTGATTAATATGAGTTGTTAAAACTTGCTTCGCAATCGTTGTAAAATATATACAGTTAAAAAAAGTGTATGCAGCCCATGCAGGCAATCAGAGGTAGAAACAATAAATTACGATAATTGATCAAAGAGACAGTAAGGCAGTACATGTTGATGAAATGGGCGGATGAGTTCTACGTTATATGTGTCTGCCCCGCCCGAAGGCACATGTTGAGGTTAATATAAAAATAAATGAATACATTTTAAATAAAAAAACTAGTTTTTAAAAAAAAAAGGTTATGAGGGCAACATTGACATTCCGCTCTAGAAAAGCCCCTATTTAGAAGTTCTTGTCATTATTTTACAGCTTTCTATTGCCACTACAGATGTTTCCAACACGAATGATTCTATAAAAATGTATGATTCGAGAGCGAATAACATAGACAGATCTCAAATATTTGGTGTCGATGAAAACCCCGAACGAGGGAACTGGACCGGCAGGATGGACTTTATTCTGTCCATGCTTGGGTAATTAATGTTTCTTTTGTCAGTGTTGCTATCACAGTATAATAGGTGATGCATTGACGATTATCATGCATCGATAACTCTCTACTACCTCCCTTGCTGTTGTTGTAGTGTTCTTTAAAGTCGCCTCCGCCGAGGCATTTGGGCGACTTGTTTCTCTAAGGTGATTATGTCGTCTGCTAAGTTCCTTATCAACAACTGGAGAGGCATCTTCGTTCTTCTCAGGGTGACAACTCCTGTATCCTTTCGTTAGAAGGCGGTTCCTTTTTTGGGCCACATCCTCCAATATTCGTCTGCTCACAGCAGCAATAATGGTGCCGGTTACTTCGCTGGGGTCCTCGACGCTATCCAAGACGTCTCGTCCCACCGTCTCCGTGCAGGAGCCGGCTAAAACATCGCCAGCTATCAGCCGTGGCCAGCACCGAGCATTGATGTCTCGCCAAGTAGGTAAGTTAATGATGATACTCGTAGAGTCACGCTGCTTCTATAGCATATCCGATAGCGCGGCTTCCGTCAGCGATGTCATTGTCCCATTTTCCTATCTGGATCTATATTGTTTGCAAATGTGATTTTATTTACTCAGCAGGCAAAGGATTAATTTAAAGCAAGCTTATGATGAAACTAATAATGCGTGTTCATCATATCCATGTATGTTTGTTAAATCAGTTGGGAAGGGTCATGAGAGAGTCCCATAATATAATACAGGTATGCCGTGGGTCTCGGGAACCTGTGGATATTCCCATACTATGCTACAGATATGCCGTGAGTCTCGGGAACCTGTGGATATTCCCATAATATATTACAGGTATGCCGTGAGTCTCGGGAACCTGTGGATATTCCCATTATATATTACAGGTATGCCGTGAGTCTCGGGAACCTGTGGATATTCCCATTATATATTACAGGTATGCCGTGGGTCTCGGGAACCTGTGGAGATTACCATAATATATTACAGATATGCCGTGAGTCTCGGGAACATGTGGATATTCCCATTATATATTACAGATATGCCGTGGGTCTCGGGAACCTGTGGAGATTCCCATATCTCTGCTACAGGAACGGAGGAGGGGCGTTTCTTGTGCCATATCTCATATTCATGATGTTCGTTGGAATACCTCTATTCTTCATGGAAACGAGTCTTGCTCAATTCTCTAGTAGTGGGCCTACAGTTTGCTGGGGATTTGCTCCACTGTTTTCAGGTAAATTAAATGTTGTGATGATGATTCCGTTTATTTACCCTTTATACACATTTATTTTAGCTCGATTGCGAAACAAGTTCTTTCAACTTATATAAATCACTATCGAGACCTCATTCCTGATGGAATCCATCGCCATGAGGGAGAGAAGAGGCAACGTGGAATTTAAATGCCTTGCCTAAGGACACAATCGTAACGGCTCCAGCGGGGCTCGAACTCCAGACCTTTCGCACCTGAAGCGAACGCGCATCCACTGCACCATCACGACTTCCACTAGCTGTCGCCGATCTAGGTCCGCTGTCTCGTATTTACCCTCGCCACCGGTAAACCATATGGGCGAGCTCACGTGCTTTCGCACCGTCGATTATTCGCTGAGATGAAGTGTTGTGTTGTCGGTGTCTTGTAGAATGGTGTAGATTGAAGTTTGTAGAATCCGGTGAAGATTATGGTCCAAGATGATTACGTTACTCGATGATTATGTCCAAGTTGTTTAAATCCAAGATGATTGTGGTACTGGTAGTTAATCCAAGATGATTGTGTTCTAGTAGGGTAGTCCAAGATGATTAGGCTCTAGCGCAGACCGTGGCTCCGGTAGTCCAAGTCAAGGCGGCTGAAGGTCTGGTCGCTGACTGGATGAAGAAATGAGGTCATCCAGTCGCTGTGAAGGCGCTTCTTCATCGTTGACCCAGTTATGGAGCGATACCAAACGACAGGGTGACGTTCCCTGCGCCTGGCATCATCTCCCCGACAACAGGGTGACAAGCCCTGTGCCGGTTTCCTGGGTCGGCTCACAGCAGCAGAATGGTTCGGTTGTTCCGTCGTTGTCCACCCCGTTGACGCATCCGGGGTCGAGGTCGCATCCCTCCGTCCCCAACGGACTTCATTGGTAGACGGATAAAATAGTTCGAGGGTGTGCCTCTTCAGCGCCCCAGTGTTAGCTGTCGCCGATCTAGGTAAGTGTTGACACTCCGAAGAGTCGATGCGGGTCCTCGTCTGTATGCGTCAGCGGCGTGGATTGTTCACTTCGGAACGGTGACACAATCTCCCGATGTGAGCTCAGGATGACATCCTCAGGTGGTTCCTTCATTCCGTGGCAGGGTGACAATGCCTGGTCTTTCTGTACTCGGTCCCTTGTAGGGCCACCCTCCTCACTGTTGGTCACCCCGCAGCAGCATTTATACGGATCTGGCAGTTAGACATCTGGTCGTCGGTTGTCACTCAGGGGAGCGTGGCTGCCACGACCGTTGTCTCTCCCTCAGGTCCGCTGTCTCGTCGTCCGCTGGAGAAGTATAAGGAGAGGAAAGATTGAAAAAGCCAGCAAGATAGTGTGGTAAAATGCACTATCTAGAAGAGGCGGCGGGTCTGTCCTATAGCCGTGGGTCCACATGCGCCTCCCCCTTCGCAAGATCGACGACCAGAATATCCCAGAATCCTACGCTGCTGCTGCGGGATGTGCACCGGTCACGACGTGCACGTCGTGAGGAGATCGACCGGTATTTTTATGTTTTTATGTTGTATTAAATGTTGTATGTGTTTTACGCCTATTTATAGGTTGCGCATATGAGCGAAGGGAGAGAAGAGATTAGTCATTTTAGATTTTTGGAGGATAGTGCAATGATACAGACAGAGACCCATTCCAGAGTCTCCTCTTGCTCTTGTACGTGCAAGATGTACAGCACTGACACGAGACTCTCGGTTTAACGTCCCATCTGAAAGACTGTTAATTGTATAAGGGTCAGACTGGGGATCGAACCTGCGATCCCTGGATTACCAGTCCATCGTGTTACCACTGGACTACAGACCCGTGTTCTCACGTAATACCATGCCGATACTCGTACATCAGCTGGTACAGTTTGCAGCAAGACTATGTCGACTGATACACATGGCAACTGTTCGTGCACATACACATGTAAAGCCCGTCTTCGTTGCCGAGCGGTTAGGGCCGCTGAATTGTATACCACCGTAACCCATCATCACTGATGCTCATTGGTTCGAGCCCCGCTCAGGCCGTGTCGCATTTATATGATAAAGTTGGCAGTTTCTTACGGAGGTTGGTAGACCAAGTACTGGTTAACCGCTGGAGCCTGCCCAGGAAAGGTATTGTTAGGTATATGGTGCTGATGCAGACGTAAAACCCGAACAAACAAACAAACAAACAAACAAACAAACAAACAAACAAACACACAAACAAACAAACAATACTCACATGTATATACCGCATTGCATAGCCGAGTTAGTTGATACAGATTTCTTTAGCTCGATTGCGAAGCAAATTCTTATTGATAGCATCCGTTTTAGCGCTCTCAATGCGTCATTCCTGATCGAATACATTTAGATGAGGGTGCGGGAATAGGTAATGCGGAGTTAATGTCTTCATGTATTGAGGCATTGTTTGCCCAAGGACACCGTGTTTCTGGTTGGTTCGAACTTACAACCCCTCTGCTGCGAGGTGGACACCAAATCTATTACACATCGGACGCTCCACATATCTGATCTAAGCTGATGGCACATGATCTAAGCTGATGGCACATGGATCTAAGCTGATGGCCCATGAGTTCAGCATGATGTCATTATGTTTCATATATTATATATTACACTATATTATTATATATTACACTATATTATTATATAGTACATTATATTATTATATATTACACTATATTATTATATATTACACTATATTATTATATATTACACTATATTATTATATATTACACTATATTATTATATATTAAACTAGTTCCACGTTCAATCATTACAACATGAGTTTTGACTATATATTACAGTGTATGAGTCTTGAATTTAAGAAATGAATTGCAGGAAAATAATTTCCATCAGTGTATGATCTACATTGAACGTGCTTAAAGTGTGTGGAGGCCGACGCGTCCACGCTACCTTAAAATACGCCAACAATGTAGTTCATACACCAATGGAGCCTAATAACTCACTATTCATTACTTATGTTTAAATTAAGTGTTCAAAGAATATGAAAGAAACGCTACTCATTACTGCGAATGCGCATGCCCATAAATTCGAGTGCGCATGTCAGCTGCATATCCTTAATGAGGTAATTCACACGAACATAGATACAAACATGGAATTTACGTTCATGGAAGGCAGACAGACAGACAGAATATTTTATTGTCGCAAACCATACACAGTTTCTTTACACATATATACAGTATAACATGGAAGGAAATGCAATTACGACGTAAATATATTATAACATGAATGTCTGCATTGTTTTCTAGGCATTGGTATCGCCATGTGTATCTGCTCTGGGCTAACGTCGCTCTATTATAACATGATAATCGCCTGGTGTATGTTCTACTTCTTCGTATCGTTTCAATACCCGCTGCCCTGGGCCACCTGTGATAATGATTGGAACTCTGAGGGTAAGAACTGTTAACGAAAATTGCTTCAACAGCGTGTGAACTGGGTTCTTTTTTTATTTAATGACATATATGTAAGCATCATGGTATCTATTTAATTATTCAGCTTACAGGATTGACCAAAACTGCAAGTTACATATAATAACTGGGAGAATTGACTTGGAGAAATCGATGCCGAAGTCCGTTTGCCAATATAATATCAAGCCATCAACTCCCGGGTATTTAACTTTCAGGTTTGATGAAATATATATCATTTGACATTGAAACAATGATATTAGATAAGAATTAAAGAGATTATAGTATCATTTTACCACAGTAGCTCTGTTATTGACTATTTATTAGATTGTCGTCTGCGACTGCCTTCGGAGGATTGTGGTAATGGTATTTCACGATGCTATTGATTATTTATTAGATTGTCGTCTGCGACTGCCTTCGGTGGCTTCTGGTAATGGTATTTCACGATGTTATTGACTATTTATTACTTTTAGATTGTCGTTTGCGACTGCTGTGCAAAAACAGCTATTTTGCACACGATACTAAATATTATCATTGTCTAATGTATGTATTATAAATAGAAATGACCGTACTATATTTTGCAATGTTCGCGCCTAAAATCAACAAGCTATTTTGGCGCGCAAAAAGAATGATTACTTGGGAACTTTATTTGTGTATCGTTAATTTAGCTTACAGCGAGGCTGATGTACGTAAATATTATCTCACAGCGAGAGATTATGTAATAGTTGTCGGTTTCTTTTGTTGAGGCGCCAATTTGTCTGGCTGTTTCATTAAAGTTACGATTTTGATTGCGTAAGGTAACAGGTGGTCAATGCCACACTGTCTACAGACTGAAATGTATATAAATCCGAGTAAAATTAAAGAGAAATCAGAACACAAAAGGCTTTCCTTATGCAAGGATTGATTGTGTATCTCAAATAGAAAACAATTACTGTTTATATGACACTAAAGACGACATGTCTTCAGTATATTAATTTAATATACTTATAAAACGAACTATAAACTGAACGTAAGTGTTACGGACACATTGGGTAGTGATGGATTAAGAAGCACCGTATTGCTTGAATAGAATACGTGATAGCTAATATAATAAGATAAGAGATACAAATTATCTCTAATATATAGCGGTAATAAATTGATACCAGAACAGTACTTTGAGATATTGAAGTTATTGAGAGACGCGAGCGGCTGATCAACGTAGACAGTCTAATTGAGATATCCTTGATTGTATATTGAAGATTAAAGATGTAATCCAATTATCGACAGGGCGGTGATCTAATAAAGACACTAGCAATTAATGAGGCTTGAAGTGACTATGATATAGATAAGAGATCAGAGATTCACGAGATGTGAATAAACGAAATAGAAGATAATAAAAATAGACGATAGAGTTAAATAGATAGAAAAGAACTTTGTGTTACGTTATTATTGAACTGATAGAAAACTGAAATATACCCCTGGACAACCGACCAGAGAGTTTATATAGCTTAATCCTTGGAAAGAGCCATACATAGACCAGACGTAGAGTAAGAGCAGACGAGGGGGGACACCACACTGCCTTCGGTGGCTTGTGGTAATGGTATTTCACGATGTTATTGATTATTTATTAGATTGTCGTTTGCGACTGCCTTCGGTGGCTTGTGGTAATGGTATTCACGATGTTATTATTTATTAGATTGTCGTTTGCGACTGCCTTTGGTGGCTTGTGGTAATGGTATTTCACGATGTTATTGACTATTTATTAGATTGTCGTCTGCGACTACCTTCGGTGGATTGTGTTAATGGCAATAAGCATTTAAATGGTACATGCTACACAGACGGAGAGTTTCTTGGATTGTGGAATACAACAAGGTTCGCTGAGATCACTGGCAGGAAACGTGTTTCCCCGTCAGAAGAATATTATAAGTATGTTTTATCTAGTAATAATTACAACCTCTTGATATTCTGATTGGCTGATACAGCCCATTTGATCGCCGCTCATAACTCAATGAATTGCAATATACTTATATTCTCATTAATACGCATAGCGGACTACATTTTGTGTGATGTGACGAATCAAAATGTCAACTTGTTTAATAATTTATAAAATTTGGTTATAATTATTGCAACACAATGTTCTTCTTCTGCGTTTCATCGAGGTATAAAATGTCAGATGTGTACACCTAATTTGCACTCCACCTTTTATGGCTCTCGTTATAGTATTCCAGTGAGTATGTTCTTGGAATCAGTGATGTTCTTGTTGTATTAGTGCAGTGAGTATGTTCTTGGAATTAGTGATGTTCTTGTTGTATTAGTGCAGTGAGTATGTTCTTGGAATTAGTGATGTTCTTGTTGTATTAGTGCAGTGAGTATGTTCTTGGAATTAGTGATGTTCTTGTTGTATTAGTGCAGTGAGTATGTTCTGGGAATCAGTGATGTTCTTGTTGTATTAGTGCAGTGAGTATGTTCTGGGAATCAGTGATGGTCTTGTTGTATTGGTGCAGTGAGTATGTTCTTGGAATTAGTGATGTCCTTGTTATATTAGTGCAGTGAGTATGTTCTTGGAATTAGTGATGTCCTTGTTATATTAGTGCAGGAGTATATTCTGTGAATCAGTGATGTTCTTGTTATATTAGTGCAGGAGTATATTCTGGGAATCAGTGATGGCCTTGTTATATTAGTGCAGTGAGTATATTCTGTGAATCGGTAATGTATTTCGTTGTATTATTGCAGTGGGTATATTCTTGGAATCAGTTCGGGCATCGATGAAGTAGGATCACCCCGCTGGCAGAATGTTCTAGTCTTACTATTGGCGTGGACCATATGCTTCTTCTGTCTCATCAGAGGCATCAAAACCACCGGCAAGGTAAACTTCTTCTGCCCCATCAGAGGCATCAAAACCACCGGCAAGGTAAACTTCTTCTGTCTCATCAGAGTCATCGAAACCACAGGCAAGGTAAACTTCTTCTGTCTCACCAGAGACATCAAAACCACCGGCAAGGTAGACTTCTTCTGTCTCAACAGAGGCATCAAAACTACCGGCAAGGTAAACTTCTTCTGTCTCATCAGAGACATCAAAACTACCGGAAAAGTAGACTTCTTCTGTCTCATCAGAGGCATTAAAACTACCGGCAAGGTAAACTTCTTCTGTCTCATCTTACCTAACAACACATTTCCTGGGCAGACTCCAGCGTGTAACCAGTACTTGGTGCACCAACCTCCGTAAGAAACTGCCAACTTTTTCATATAAAGAGACACGATCAGAGCGGGGCTCGAAGCCGTGACCATCAGTGATGATAGATTACAGTGGTTTAAAAGTCAGACAGATTAACCACTCGACCATGGAGGTGGACATTTGGGAAGCAAATAAGGATATAGCAATCAGATGATGTGAAAGTTCTAACAGCATTTTGATATACGGTAATCCAAATTCAATGGTGTTTGGGGCAATATGCGTTTTGGTAAGTAAAGTATATAATGTACGGTTGTTTTGCTGGCAATATGCGTTTTGGTGTAGTATATATACAAGGGTGTTTGGGGGGGGGGGAAATACTGCGTTTTTTGGTTGAGGGAAATGGATAGTTTGCATACCGATCATCAATATGCTCAGTGGAGTGTTTTTGGAATGGTTGTACACTGTTTTATAACACGTATATAGAGTACAATTGCTATTTATTATATTTCAAAGTAAATGTATAATTTTGATCGACAATTGATTTTCAGGTTGTCTATTTCACAGCTGTGTTTCCATATATTTTACTGTTGATATTGTTTGTCCGTGGAGTGACGTTAGAAAATGCAGAGGAAGGAATCAAGTTCTACATCTTGCCAGAATTTAAAAAGCTTCTTAACGCGAAGGTATCCACCACTGTTTGTTGTATTAGTTTAAAACATGTTTAGTATATCTAACTTGTGAAATTATGAAACAGTTTTTTTGAAATATTGTTATTTTTGTGACGTCATGCATGCGTCATGCTTGTCAATGTTTTGTATGGTAATTGGTGGGGCGTGGTTATTGTACATAATTAGCACATTTAATTTAATTTAATATTCCAATTACCTGTTATTTGATTCCACTATCTAAATATTTCAAGTAACAAATTGAAACTATATTATTGATTTGCATGTAAGTTATATTTGCACAATTCAACAGTAACCATGGCAACCACCTTTTGGTGTCATGAAATGCATGCAACATCATTTATAAAGCTGATACAATGGTATAATCGGGCTTCTTGGTTAGGTATGTCATGATGCATGATGCTGGCGTGCATGTGTTAGGTATGTCATGATGCATGATGCATGATGCTGGCGTGCATGTGTATGGGGGGGGAGGCAAACTGAAAGCATTATGTACTATGACATTCTATGTTCTTGGTTAGGTATGTCATGATGGGGGGGGGGGGGGGGGAGGCAAACTGAAAGCATATGTACTATGAATTCTTGTCTTGTTAGGTATGTCATGATGGGGGGGGGAGAGGCAAACTGAAAGCATTATGTACTATGACATTCTATGTCTTGTTAGGTATGTCATGATGGGGGGGGGGGAGGCAAACTGAAAGCATTATGTACTATGACATTCTATGTTCTTGTTTAGGTATGTCATGAGGGGGGGGGGGGGGAGGCAAACTGAAAGCATTATTACTATGACATTCTATGTTCTTGGTTAGGTATGTCATGATGGGGGGGGGGGGGGGAGCAACTGAAAGCATTTATGTACTATGACATTCTATGTTCTTGTTTGGTATGTCATGATGGGGGGGGGGGAGGCAAACTGAAAGCATTATGTACTATGACATTCTATGTTCTTGGTTAGGTATGTCATGATGGGGGGGGGGAGAGGCAAACTGAAAGCATTATGTACTATGACATTCTATGTTCTTGGTTAGGTATGGAGAGATGCTGCCGTCCAGATATTTTATTCCATGGGTCCTGGATGGGGCGGTCTCATAGCATTGTCGAGTTATAACAGGTTTCACAATAATATAGTCAGGTAGGTAATGCAGTGCAGGTACATCAGGATTGTGCTATTAATAAAAGTTAGCATGTGGATATTTTAAGATAAGGAATGAGTTTTCAATTGTACTGGATTTCTTGACTTAACTTAACCCCAGATATTTAGGTTAATATACTATTATATCTTCATACAAACGACAGCCAATTAACCCTTTCCTTCATAGAGATTTAGGTTAATATACTATTATATCTTCATACAAACGACAGCCATTTAGCTATTGTACAGTGGAGAAGTAGTCGCCATATCTATCCCACCTCCATGGATATTACTGGGACTACATAGAGATTCAGGTTAATATACTATTATATCTCCATACAAACGACAGCCATTTAGCTATCATACAGTGGATAAGTAGTCACCATATCTATCCCGTTTTCTATGTCCTCTAGTATATAATGTAGGTGTGCGTTTCCTATGTCCTCTATTATATAATGTAGATGTACGTTTTCTATATCCTCTAGTATATAATATATGTGCGCGTTTTCTATGTCCTCTAGTATATAATGTAGGTGTGCATTTTCTATGTCCTCTAATATATAATATAGGTGTGCGTTTTCTATGTCCTCTAGTATATAATGTAGGTGTGCGTTTTCTATGTCATCTAGTATATAATATAGGTGTGCGTTTTCTATGTCCTCTAGTATATAATGTAGGTGTGCGTTTTCTATGTCCTCTAGTATATAATGTAGGTGTGCGTTTTCTATGTCCTCTAGTATATATAATGTAGGTGTGCGTTTTCTATGTCCTCTAGTATATAATGTAGGTGTGCGTTTTCTATGTCCTCTAGTATATAATGTAGGTGTGCGTTTTCTATGTCCTCTAGTATATATAATGTAGGTGTGCGTTTTCTATGTCCTCTAGTATATAATGTAGGTGTGCGTTTTCTATGTCCTCTAGTATATAATGTAGGTGTGCGTTTTCTATGTCCTCTAGTATATAATGTAGGTGTGCGTTTTCTATGTCCTCTAGTATATAATGTAGGTGTGCATTTTCTATGTCCTCTAGTATATAATGTAGGTGTGCGTTTTCTATGTCCTCTAGTATATAATGTAGGTGTGCATTGTCTATGTCCTCTAGTATATAATGTCGGTGTGCGTTTTCTATGTCCTCTAGTATATAATGTAGGTGTGCATTGTCTATGTCCTCTAGTACATAATGTAGGTGTGCATTGTCTATGTCCTGTGCTGTATTAGTTATGTCAGGAATTGCATATTTCAGAGATTCCTTGATAGTATCCTTGGGAAATTGTATGACGAGTATTTTTGGTGGTTTTGTCATATTTTCGTATATTGGTTTCATGGCTGGACAACTTGGGGTGAAGGTCGACGAAGTTGCAACAAGTGGTATAATGCTTTATAATTGTTTCGTTTGAATTATTTCAAAGTAAAACATTGTATTATTGTACTAACAATCATTGTACTTTTCTATAAGCTCGTATATTACAATTATTCGTATAGTATAGTATTTGGAAATGTGTGATTACATTTATCGTCGCTACCGGTTGCCCATTTGAGCGACGTCTCCTGAAGAAATTGGTCATTTTATATGTTTGGAGGATAGTGCAATGATACAGACAGAGAAAAATTCCAGAGTCTCCTCTGGTTCTTTTGCGTGCACGGTGTACAGCACCGACACGAGACCTCGGTTCAGCGTCCCATCTGAGACTGATAATTTTATTAGGGTCAGACGGGGATTGAACCCGCGATCCCTGGATTACCAGTCCAGTGTGTTACCATTGGACTACAGATTCGTCTGTGTATTTGGGAATCATAAAATTGTTTTTTTATGTACTGTCGTCTAGTGACAAAACTATAAGAATCCTTAAATATGGTAAGAGTAGGTGTTGTATGGCTTAATCGTTGTATATGACTACGTGTCTGTAACGCGGAATGTTACATAATTAAGAGAAATGTAAATGTGCTGCCATGCCACAAGTAGTATTATAATTATATGCAATTACATTTTAGGTCATAAACTTTATTTTTCATTTTTTAAAGGTGCTGGGCTTGTATTTGTGATATATCCAGAGGCACTCAACAACTTACCGGGCTCCACATTCTGGGCTATCATATTCTTCTTTATGCTCATTACACTAGGCCTGGACAGTCAGGTACAACATTTACACTAGGCCTGGACAGTCAGGTACAACATTTACACTAGGCCTGGACAGTCAGGTACAACATTTACACTAGGCCTGGTCAGTCAGGTACAACATTTACACTCGACCTGGACAGTCAGGTACAACATTTACACTAGGCCTGGACAGTCAGGTACAACATTTACACTAGGCCTGGAAAGTCAGGTACAACATTTACACTAGGCCTGGACAGTCAGGTACAACAGTTACACTAGGCCTGGACAGTCAGGTCCAACATTTACACTAGGCCTGGACAGTCAGGTACAACATTTACACTAGGCCTGGACAGTCAGGTACAACATTTACACTAGGCCTGGACAGTCAGGTACAACATTTACACTAGGCCTGGACAGTCCGGTACAACATTTACACTAGGCATGGACAGTCAGGTACAACATTTACACTAGGCCTGGACAGTCAGGTACAACATTTACACTAGGCCTGGACAGTCAGGTACAACATTTACACTAGGCCTGGACAGTCAGGTACAACATTTACACTAGGCCTGGACAGTCAGGTACAACATTTACACTAGGCCTGGACAGTCAGGTACAACATTTACACTAGGCCTGGACAGTCCGGTACAACATTTACACTAGGCATGGACAGTCAGGTACAACATTTACACTAGGCCTGGACAGTCAGGTACAACATTTACACTAGGCCTGGACAGTCAGGTACAACATTTACACTAGGCCTGGACAGTCAGGTACAACATTTACACTAGGCCTGGACAGTCAGGTACAACATTTACACTAGGCCTGGACAGTCAGGTACAACATTTACACTAGCGCTGGACAGTCAGGTACAACATTTACACTAAGCCTGGGCAGTCAGGTACAACATTTACACTAGGCCTGGACAGTCAGGTACAACATTTACACTCGACCTGGACAGTCAGGTACAACATTTACACTAGGCCTGGACAGTCAGGTACAACATTTACACTAGGCCTGGACAGTCAGGTACAACATTTACACTAGGCCTGGACAGTCAGGTACAACATTTACACTAGGCCTGGACAGTCCGGTACAACATTTACACTAGGTCTGGACAGTCAGGTACAACATTTACACTAGGCCTGGACAGTCAGGTACAACATTTACACTAGGCCTGGACAGTCCGGTACAACATTTACACTAGGTCTGGACAGTCAGGTACAACATTTACACTTGGCCTGGACAGTCAGGTACAACATTTACACTAGGCCTGGACAGTCAGGTACAACATTTACACTAGGCCTGGACAGTCAGGTACAACATGTACACTTGGTCTGGACAGTCAGGTACAACATTTACACTAGGCCTGGACAGTCAGGTACAACATTATCACTTGGTCTGGACAGTCAGGTACAACATTTACACTAGGTCTGGACAGTCAGGTACAACATTTACACTAGGCGTGGACAGTCAGATACAACATTTACACTAGGCCTGGACAGTCAGGTACAACATTTACACTTGGTCTGGACAGTCAGGTACAACATTTACACTAGGTCTGGACAGTCAGGTACAACATTTACACTAGGCGTGGACAGACAGGTACAACATTTAAACTAGGCATGGACAGTCAGGTACAACATTTACACTAGGCCTGGTCAGTCAGGTACAACATTTACACTCGACCTGGACAGTCAGGTACAACATTTACACTAGGTCTGGACAGTCAGGTACAACATTTACACTAGGCGTGGACAGTCAGGTACAACATTTACACTAGGCCTGGACAGTCAGGTACAACATTTACACTTGGTCTGGACAGTCAGGTACAACATTTACACTAGGTCTGGACAGTCAGGTACAACATTTACACTAGGCGTGGACAGTCAGGTACAACATTTACACTAGGCGTGGACAGTCAGGTACAACATTTACACTAGGCCTGGTCAGTCAGGTACAACATTTACACTCGACCTGGACAGTCAGGTACAACATTTACACTAGGCCTCGACAGTCAGGTACAACATTTACACTAGGCCTGGACAGTCAGGTACAACATTTACACTCGACTTGGACAGTCAGATACAACATTTACACTAGGCCTGGACAGTCAGGTACAACATTTACACTAGGCCTGGAAGGTCAGGTACAACATTTACACTAGGACTGGACAGTCAGGAACAACAATTACACTAGGCCTGGCCAGTCAAGTACAACATTGATGCTCCGTAATCTATAGTTATAAACATTAATCGCTTCACTGTGGTGTAGCTAATGTTATAGTTAATAAGAACGTGTACTTTGCACGTGCAGTTGTGGAACACTATTGGCTGATGATATTTGCACGTGTAGTTGTGGAACACTATTGGCTGATGATATTTGCACGTGCAGTTGTGGAACACTATTGGCTGATGATATTTGCACGTGTAGTTGTGGAACACTATTGGCTGATGATATTTGCACGTGTAGTTGTGGAACACTATTGGCTGATGATGTTTGCACGTGTAGTTGTGGAATACTATTGGCTGATGATATGTGCACGTGTAGTTGTGGAACACTATTGGCTGATGATATGTGCACGTGTAGTTGTGGAACACTATTGGCTGATGATGTTTGCACGTGGAGTTGTGGAACAGTATTGGCTGATGTTTGCACGTGCAGTTGTGGAACACTATTGGCTGATGATATTTGCACGTGCAGTTGTGGAACACTATTGGCTGATGATATTTGCACGTGCAGTTGTGGAACACTATTGGCTGATGATATTTGCACGTGCAGTTGTGGAACACTATTGGCTGATGATATTTGCACGTGCAGTTGTGGAACACTATTGGCTGATGATGTTTGCACGTACAGTTGTGGAATACTATTGGCTGATGATGTTTGCACGTGCAGTTGTGGAACACTATTAGCTGATGATGTTTGCACGTGCAGTTGTGGAACACTATTGGCTGATGATATTTGCACGTGCAGTTGTGGAACACTATTGACTGATGATATTTGCACGTGCAGTTGTGGAACACTATTGGCTGATGATATTTGCACGTGCAATTGTGGAATACTATTGGCTGATGATATTTGCACGTGGAGTTGTGGAACACTATTGGCTGATGATATTTGCACGTGCAGTTGTGGAACACTATTGGCTGATGATAGTTGCACGTGCAGTTGTGGAACACTATTGGCTGATGATGCTTGCACGTGCAATTGTGGAACACTATTGGCTGATGATATTTGCAAATATGAACACATATTTTAGTTGATTGTTTGGGGTTCAAAGTTGCGCTAACAGTATCCAGCTAAATTATTGGCGGAGGAAGACACCGGGTGCCCCTCCAAGCAGTACATTGATAGAGTATTGTTCCAACATGTACATTTATATTAACATTATTCCCCGTGAAGCTTAGCATCCTTGAGCACCTCCATCAATATAATTGTAATACTTTATCTGAGTCTAAACCCCTTGCCCATTATTGGCGGTATTGGTAAGATGGTCGCCAGATCGGACAGGTGGGTTTACTCCGGTTACTCCGGTCTCCTCCCACACGAATGACCACTTATACGCTTTCATCCGAGCCAACGAGAATGATTAATATAAGTTGTAAAATAAATAAAGTATAAAAAAACAACCTCTTGAACAATATTTGTTGCTACATAATATTACATATGTTTAACCCATTCAACACCAAGTAACTGACATGGACTGGTCCATGATATTTTTAGACCAATAAATTAATAACAAAATTACATTTGGATCAGTTCATTTATCAAAATGGGTAAAAAAAATTCTAAAAATAGTTATATTACTTGAAAAAAGTGCAGATCCTGATGAGACGGCTCGTCACGAGCCGGCTCATCTGGATCTACACTTTTTGTAAGCCTATATAGAGGTATGTGGTGTTGAAAGGGTTAATGCTATATTTCCTATATTTATCTGCAGTTTGCAACCGTGGAAACTATTCTAACCGGCATATGTGACTCGTTCCCTGACATCCGCCAGTATAAATCCCCCGTTATTGGCGGTATATGTATCATATCATTTTTACTGGGGCTACCAATGTGCACACCGGTAAGTCACTGTAACGTAGTTTTATATAAGTGTTCGTAAAACAAATCGTTTAAAGCAGTTTAAGTGGTTCATATAGTTATCTGGGTGTATTATTCAATAAAGACAGTACGTCATATGGTTGTAATATATACAGTCAACCCTGTGTTAGTGGCCATCTTGATTAATTTAAAACAGTATAAAACTTTTTATGTTTTTGGTTGCTCTCTTGTGGTTGCTCTCTTGTGGTTGCTCTCTTGTGGTTGCTCTCGTGTGGTTGCTCTCTTGTGGTTGCTCTCGTGTGGTTGCTCTCTTGTGGTTGCACTCGTGTAGTTGCTCTCGTGTGGTTGCTCTCTTGTGGTTGCTCTCGTGTGGTTGCTCTCTTGTGGTTGCTCTCTTGTGGTTGCTCTCGTGTGGTTGCTCTCTTGTGGTTGCTCAGATCATTATGAATTCTGTTTATGACACTGAGGCTATCAGTACACTTGAGATTCGATATTATAGAAACGAAATGCTATGTTAATTATGTAATGCACACGACTTGGAAGATGAGTTTCACTTCCGTCTTAAGTGACAGGTATATAGCGCAATAAGAAAAAGGTATAGCAAACATTTTACTTGTAATCGACCAAGTATGTTCATATGTTAATAATAATATATATAATTTACAGGGTGGTGTATACATTCTACAAGTGTTTAGATTACTACCTGGCAGGAGGGTCACTTCTGTTGGTATATATATGAACATATATATATGTGTGTATGTTTACAGGGTGGTGTATACATTCTACAAGTGTTAGATTACTACGTGGCAGCATGGTCACTTCTGCTGATTGGACTCACAGAATCAATAGCTGTTACTTACGTTTATGGTAATGTACATGCTTTCTTTAAATTGACTTGCTACAAAATACATTCTACCAAATATCATATATAGATATGAACTTTGTCTTTTATTTGTTCCGTGTATGGCATCTTTTGTGCGCTACGTTCTTCGTTACTATGCGAACTACTTTCCCGTGTACATTTCCACTGTTGGAACATGATCCTCGGTTTTTCTAAAAGATGTGTGTCTTGGGCAGAGCCAGCTAGTTATGAATATGACCCACTGACTATGTGTGCTTTGTGTGAAGCGATCGTTTCTCCCATAAACGTGTTACATATATGAACACACTTCCTATTACGGTCTTACTATTCACACAACTATATATTCTCATTAGCAACGAGGACAATAGCATTAGTAGGCCATCACGTATAGTGAAGCTTAGAAGCTTTGTTGAAGGCCCCAATGATGATTAATTAACCAGGTTTATTGTTTAATCATAGTTTGTGTTGCTCTATTACGACAAATAATATACATACAATATATACAAAGAAAGCAAGAAAGTGTCGAGCAACAAGTTCTTACAACACTAGAGACGGCTCTTCCCAAATACTAGAACACACAAAACAGCTATAAACAAGTTCATTATAGAGCAACACTAATGGTGAATGTGTTGATTGCTAGTTACGATAAAGTTAACATTACATTTGAAAAGAACGTATTTAATTCTCTATGAATAAATAAATATAATAAAACAATTATACATAATGACCTGTTTATTTATCTTTCGACGACATGTTTCAACTTAATGTTTGCTTCATTCAGGATGGCAAAGATTCTGCTGTGATATTCAGCTAATGACCGGAAGTCAGCCGTCTATTTTCTGGAAGCTTACTTGGACTATTACCTGTCCGGTCGGAATCACGGTAGTGTGTTTATACTTTAACCGAGTCATCTGAACATTGATTTGATAGTACAATGTATAAGTTAGATTATAAATGTTCTACAGTAATAGCTGTATGAATTAATTAGTTCATTAAATTACAATAGTAACATATATTGTCAAGTGGTTAACGGGTGTTCTAGACACTTCACCACTGCGTATTCGTCTTCTATTGGCGCGGAACTTCTTTTTGTGTGTGTTTTACGTTTATTTATCGTCGCTATCGGTTGCCCATATGAGCGACGCCTCCTGAAGAGATTAGAGATTTTAGATGTTTGGAGGATAGTGCAGTGATACAGAGAGAGATCCATTCCAGAGTCTCCTCTGGTTCTTTTACATGCACGGTGTACAACACCGACACGAGACCTCGGTTTAAAGTCTCATCTGAAAGAATGTTAATTGTATTATGGTCAGATGGGGGAACCTGCGATCCCTGGATTACCAGTCCAGCGTGTTACCATCATGTCCCGGAAACAATGATTGATAATAATAATAATAAAGACTTCATTTTACGAGAGAACTCATTTAACAAAAGTTAACTACCATGAAGCAACAAATACATACTTATTTAGATGTAAATTGACGCCAACTAATATATGTGATTTTTGTAACATGCGTGTCGAAAGTATCGAACATATGTTTTGGGAATGTGCATACATCCAACAATTATGGAATAACCTATCTCAATTTTTAATATCCAGGAATATTACTGTTGTGTTCAACCTAGCAGACATATGTGTTGGTAGAACACAACATTCTAAATCATACAGATGTATAAATTACATTATTATTTTGTGCAAATTTTTTATTTTTAGAATGAAGTATATGAAAACTATTCCGCATTTCGAGCATTTTAAAAGATACTTAGATATAAGAATTAATCTAGAAAAGGCTATAGCACTGGAAAGAAACACATTAGAGCAACACAATCGGAAATGGTCTCTTTTTTCTTAAATCATGCACTGAACCCCGAGTTTAAAAAGATAGTACATTAATATTGTCAAATAGAAACGATCACTTATACCCAACTACGTTTATGCTTTTTGCTGTTTGTTTTTCTCCTTGCATTTGTCCATCTATCAAAATGTTAAGGAATGTTGGTACTCTTTCTGTCAAGGTACATTATTCTCAATCAAAAACATTTCTAAAATACATATATATATATAAATAACTAATAATACATGTAATGCTTAACAATATGTGATATCAATGTATGTATAGATGTAATGCATGTATAATATGTATGTATGAATGTATGTATAGATGTAATGCATGTATAATATGTATGTATGAATGTATGTATAGATGTAATGCATGTATAATATGTATGTATGAATGTATGTATAGATGTAATGCATGTATAATATGTATGTATGAATGTATGTATAGATGTAATGCATGTATAATATGTATGTATGAATGTATGTATAGATGTAATGCATGTATAATATGTATGTATGAATGTATGTATGTTATATATGTATCAAAATAAAGGAGGTTACCCGATAGGGGCCTCACAAAATAAAAAAATAAAAAACTACCATGAAGCCCTGAACATATATACAAATCAAATGCAATTTAAAGATAGGACTATAAGTGAGAACTGCACATTGAGATTATATAGTAATGTTAAAGTTGAAAAGTAGAGAAACTATATATAATATGTAATAGAACATGATGATATATAAAAAAGGGGAATGAGACAATTAATGACAATAAATATATACAATAATGTGTAGATATGACTTACAAGGGTATCTTGAGAATAATTATGAAATCAGCTTTAAGACAGCAATTCTCAGAATCTAGTAAATATAGCAACTGTAATACACACCTTACATGTGATAAGACTGTGTACACTATCATCTGAAGTAATAATAGCAGAAATATCTACGTGGACAACTTTAATTCTCCTTGGTCAAAAGGTGTTGGAAAAGTGTCTACATTAAGTTTTAACTAGGATGACTCGAAATACATACAATACCCCCAAACTCTGTATTTTGGTCATTTCAGTTTATTTTATTTTTTGCGTGGCTGGACTACTCGTCCGTTACATATGGTGACTACGTGTATCCAGGCTGGATAGATGCGGTTGGTTGGATCCTGGCTCTCTCCTCTGTAGTGTCTATACCCGCCGTGATGATATATAAACTGTACAAGGAAGATGATGGCGACACTATTTTAGACGTTAGTATTTTTTATTATTTATTTACTGCGTTCGCGCTATCCCTGGTAAAAGAAGGAAGAAGAAAAAACAGAGAAAACAAAAGTATTTTATTTATTTTTATGATAAATGGTGTGATATAGTCCATAGATTGTTGGACTTGTTTGGAACACCGCAGGCATTCAAGTGAAGCAGTCCATGTTTTATGCTGTCATGCCGGAGATATACACAATACGGGTGGCATATGTAACATATAGTGTTACTATTGGAATCAGTTGTTTATTTTGCATATTTACATTCAAATTTACTGAGTTTTGCTCTCCCTCCCTCTCTCTCCCGGCCTGCTTCCCTTCCTCCTCCTCCATCTCTTCCTCCCCTCCCTCCTCCCCTCTCCCTCCCTCTCCATCTATGTCCGTCTATCTTCTAATCTAGGCATGTATACATATAACGTGTAGGGTTCACACCATATGTGGAGAGAATCCAATAATCTATTAGCTTTCATTCCAATCCTCTTGTATTTATTGTAAATTATGTTATATAATGTCGAATAAATATGTTTAAACCGACAGCATATCATATAACTCGTACTTTACAGAAATTGAAGCTGTTACTCTCGCCATCCCGATCATGGGGACCAGCACTGGTGAAGCACAGAGAACTCGTGGACTACGTGGATGGGTACGTCGTCGACCCTTTCACCGAAAAGGCATACCTAAATAGAGGTTATTCGGGTACATCCATTAATTACGGACATACACAAATACGGGTAAGGCGTATACAATTCCGCTATGTCAAAGTCGGTTATGTCGAATTATCCGGTTATCTCGAAGTCCCGTTTCAGATACTATCATTTTACATATAACTGGCTCTGTTTATATCGAATTTCGCTAAGTCAAACTTCAGTTATGTTGACTTATTTTGTTCGGTCCGACGGGATTCGACATAACGGATGTAGACTGTATAATTATATAGATATATATTAAAACACCGACACGAGACCTCGGTTTAACGTCCCATCTGAAAGACTTGTTAATGTTATTATGGTCAGACGGGGGATCGAACCTGTGATCCCTGGATTACCAACGTGTTAACCACTGGACTACAGATCCGTCTGTTATATTATGTTAATTTTGTAATAGCTCTTATAAAATTATAATAATTTATGCATCATTTTATGAATTGATATACAGCTAACACTGTATTAAGCAGCCAGCCAAGGGAATTGCGCAACGTGGCTGCTTAGCAGAGGTAACTGCTTAATATAGGGCACACGTATAATAACACATGTATGTTTGCTATAAACACACTTATGTTGATTGTTGCATATTTCTTTTAATTTCAGAGATCAATCAGCAAAGGGTCAATGTCTGCCAGCATGAAGTCGTACTCGACAAATAAATCCAATATTTCAATAGTTTCTAAGATGACGTTTGAATCAGCAGTATGAAATCAAAGATGTCAGTAAAATCCAATATCAGGTATCAATCCGACATGTAATGGAACGTGTGCAGTATACAAATCAATGTGTGTACATAATTAGTGAGTTGCATGATGCAGCCATGCTGTGTGACACCTCAGATTATCAGTTATACACACCAAGACCAAACTGTGAATTATTTCGAAATACATTTGCATTTTTAGGATCATCTATTTGGAATGCATTGCCTCACTCAGTTCAAAAATGCTTCAACTATCCAACCGTTCAAAATTCTCTACTTAAGGTGGAACAATAACAATATAAACTAATCACATAGTTCTACTATTATTACTTCAGATGATATTGTACACATTCGTTAGCATATTTAAGCATTACCATTGCATAGTTACTAGATTCTTTAAACGGCTGTATTTAAACTGATTTCATACTTATTTTCAAGATACACCTATACGTCATATCTGCACCTTGTTATATAGTTGTATTATCAATAATTGTCTCATTCCCAATGTTCTACACTACTAGACAATTTCATATATCATCATATTCCATAACATATTATATATAGTTTCTCTACTGTTACTGTTGTTTAACATTACTACACAATGTATATAATTACAATATGCAGTTTTCACTTATAGTCCTATCATTTGATTTGTGTATGTGTTGAGGGCCTAATGGTAGATTAACTTTTGTTAAATGAGTCCTTATTATAATTATTATTAATTTATTATTACTAGTACTTATTCTACAAACAATAGCTGCCAAATAGAAACCATATAGTGTGTAAAACAATCAATCAATCAATCTGTATTAGCAATTGGTGGCCATTTACAAATGATATTGATGTGAAATATTTTATACACATTTATTTTAGCTCGATTGTGAAACAAGTTCTTACAACTTATATTAATCACTCTCGAGACCTCATTCCTGATGGAATCCATCGCCACGAGGGAGCGAGAAGAGGCAACGTGGAATTTAAATGCCTTGCCTAAGGGCACAATCATAACGGCTCCAGCGGGGCTCGAACTCCCAGTGAGGGGCGTTGATAAAACTTAGTTTAAACATATTTTATTGCCAATACAAGTACACATACAATAATATAATACACCACAAACAACAACATCGATAATGGCAAATGGGTCGGGTCACAAGTTCTTAAAACATTAGATTCGACCCTTCCCAATTGGTTCATTAATTTTACAACATTTCAATATGGCAGATTAGATACCTTATACGAGTACATGGCAATATAATACAGAGTAATCGGTGATGCAATACATGTAGTTACAATGTAACAGTCAGAAGCTGAGAGAATACTATTGATAGAAGAAACAAGAGTGATTAACTAAGTGTTGGAGAATGAAGAGAGACGAGAGTGAAAGAACTGTAGTGTGTAGTGTCACCTAGCCCCTGGAGCAGCCACAGAGGGAGCTACTTAGTTTGATCAAAACGTTTTGTATCTCTTATATACACTTGAACAGCTTGAAAGACACCAATATTGTCTTCATATGAGAGTTCACAATCACCATGAAGTAAGAAGTGGCAGTTCGAGGGATGAAAACGACGGGTTGTGATGAATAATTGAGACCTTTGCGCAATATAATTTGTGCAATTAAAGAAGTAATGTGCTGCTAAAACTTGTGGCCCACACCATTTGTATGTTCATGCTATGTATTTCATTTATATGCATTTATGTGTATGACATATGTACTATTGATTTGCAATAAAATATGATTAAATAAAATAAAAGACTTTCTCCGTATAAATATAAACATGCTCTTGTTTAATAATTTTGTTCTATGTGGGATTCCCTTCTTGTCATTTCAAGTTTGAATTTACTGAATTGATTCTTTAATAGTCGCCGATTGTGGATACAAATTTATTTTAGCTCGATAGCGAAACAAGTGATTTCAACTTATATTAATCACTCTCGAGACCTCATTCCTGATGGAATCCATCGCCATGAAGGAGATAGAAGAGGCAATTATATTGGGAACATATTTGTCTTGTCGTTGTTGATCTGTGAATAAACCATGGCTTATGGTGGTTAATTACTACGTATCAGAACGACAAATAATGGTTTATTCGCAGATAAACAACGCCAAGACAACAATTATTTCCATTCAAACATGACCCGATATTATGCTATAAACGAATAAATGTGTGTGTTATTGTGTCTCCCTGTCTGTTATTTTGCTGATGGCTTTACAAAATACCTCCCTGTAAAATAATTTCTATATTCCAGTGGCACTAAATATCACCACCCAGCTATCAGCATGTATGGCTGGTTACCAACACAACAAATCAGGCTCAATCTCTGTACTAACGTCCAAAATTGTTAAAAGTTGTGCATATTTACGTTCATAAATAAGTTGTTTTTATATAGGGGAGCCAAATTCAACAGCCTTAATCGTGATTTATAGCAGATTGGACAACGGTAGACGTATTCTGCTATGTATACCATGGGTATGAATAGATTCTATATAAAGCATAGGAATATAACATTATACCTGAATTTTAAACATATACCAATTACGCTAGATACATTACCGTTCTAGCTCTATTAGACTCTGGTCTAACCACGTCGCATCTGATATCTAGGTGTTTACTATGGGATTTGCTGTGTCCATATCCTATTACGGGGACTTCGCTAACGTTGGCGGCCTCTATATCCTTCCTGCTTAGTACCAACGGTGGTGGCAATTGAACTGTGTCTAATAGTTCTAGAATAGCAACATTGAGTTCGTCATCAAGAAATGTTGCAAGTTGATACAAGCGAAACCTCTGGGCATTTGGAGACGTACATGGTGAAGCAAAGGTCAGGTATATTGCCGGATCCTCGAGCGCAGACCCGTCCTCTCTGGATCTAAAACTGCACTGTATTGTAATAAGATTAAGACGTTTAAATACAGTTTCCTGGTTCGATTTTAGTTAAATTTACAAATACAGGTAAACTTATGCTAAATACAACCAGTGTCTGAGACACCTATTTATATCTGCAATCGTGTCATTACCAAGTCGTGATAGAGTAGTGGTAGAGCGTTCGGGTGCTCAGGTGCTACAGGCCCGATGTTTGAGCCCCGCTGGAGCCGTTACGATTGTGCCCTTAGGCATTTGAACAATTAACCCTTTCCTTTATAGAGATTTAGGTTAATATACTATTATATCTCCATACAAACGACAGCCATTTAGCTATCATGCAGTGGATAAGTAGTTACCATATCTATCCCACCTCCATATATATATTATTGGAACTACATGAGATTCTGGCCTTTATTATAAACATTGGTTTTGCTACTACACGGTCAATGTATGTCGTATTGGTACTGTCGTCAAGAGGTGCTTCTATGAGGAAAAGGGTCAATCTACCATGAGGCCATCAACAAATTAAAACATGAAATAGCACAATGTCGTATTGGTAATGGCGTCAGTAGGTGCTTCTATGAGGGAAAGGATCAATCTACCATGAGGCCATCAACAAATTAAAACATGAAATAGCACAATGTCGTATTGGTAATGGTGTCAATAGGTGCTTCTATGAGGGAAAGGGTCAATCTACCATGAGGCCATCAACAAATTAAAACATGAAATAGTACAATGTCGTATTGGTAATGGTGTCAATAGGTGCTTCTATGAGGGAAAGGGTCAATCTACCATGAGGCCATCAACAAATTAAAACATGAAATAGCACAATGTCGTATTGGTAATGGCGTCAATAGGTGTTTCTATGAGTGAAAGGGTCAATCTACCATGAGGCCATCAACAAATTAAAACATGAAATAGCACAATGTCGTATTGGTAATGACGTCAATAGGTGCTTCTATGAGGGAAAGGGTCAATCTACCATGAGGCCATCAACAAATTAAAACATGAAATAGTACAATGTCGTATTGGTAATGGTGTCAATAGGTGCTTCTATGAGGGAAAGGGTCAATCTACCATGAGGCCATCAACAAATTAAAACATGAAATAACACAATGTAGCATACCATCATTGACCAATAATACAGACTGGCATTGGTGCCTCATGAGCTAATGCCTATATACATGTATACTTATAATATGTCAGTTTATTAGGTTATCTGTTTGTTCTTTGCAGCGCCTCATATATAAAGTATTGTCCAGAACAGAATATGGTATTTAAACTTGTTTGTGTTAATGTGATAAAGGAGAGAGTTCCACAAATGTGACGCTGGATATAAACATTATTCTCTAAAAAGTCCACTATTTGGAATGGATCCTACCGACTATATCACGGACAGTATGCGCCGCTGTCATCACGTATTTCGAGCCGACCCTGAACGCCGTTGCCGACATGTTATTGTAGCAGATGGCGCCGTCGGATTGCAGCAGATGACCGAGAATTAAGCAAATAGGGAACAAAAAGCTATGAAAATAAAAAGAATGTGATCACGTGTTCGCGCCCTGCTGTATCCGTTACGATTGTGCCCCTAGGCAAGGCATTTAAATCCCACATTTCATCTTCTCTCTCCTTCGTGGCGATGGATTCCATCAGGTATGAGGCCTCGTGAGAGATTAATATAAGTTGTAGGAACTTGTTTTGCCATCGAGCTAAATTTGTATAAACTAAACTCACAAACAAATAATCAAACTACAACATACAGTTGATCAAAATAAGGAAGACTGGGGATTACCCATACCTGTACCACCTTTCTGAGCAGCAGGCACACTGACAGCTGTGGCAGGCGTTCTTTCGTTATGGTTACTTCACTAGGCTGTTTGCTATCAGCTACCTCTGTGAAGAGAAATTCAATAGGCTTTTAGCTTTCATTTCAATCCAATTGTATTTATTGTGTATATAATTATTTGTAGTAAATTATGTTATATAATGTCGATTAAAACACTGTCGTGACGTCATACCTTTTGTACTTGCAGTCCATTATTATTAATATTGGACTGGTGTCAAAAGGTCATTATAGTAGTAGTATAGTATTATATTAAATCCTACGTGTACATGTACGAAATTAACAATTGTAATTAAAACACTCGTGACGTTAGTGTGGCGTCCGTGATCCAGTGGTAGAGCGTCGGATTTGGAATCGAACGGTCCCGGGTTCGATACTCGGTCAGACCACGTATGTAATGTCATTGAGCAAGGCACCTCACACACATTGATTAGTATTGGTTAACCACTTAGGTCGGCTAAGCATGCCCAGGAAAACATGTCTAAGTCCCCGCAAGGGGTTTGACATTAATGGAACATACATACATACATACATACATACATACATACATACATACATACATACATACATACATACATACATACATACATACATACATACGACATACATACATTCATAATACATCATAATGGACTACATAATACATACATACATAAATACATACATACATACATACATACATACATACATACATACATACATACATACATACATACATACATACATACATACATACATACATACATACATACATACATACATACATACATACATACAGACAGACAGACAGACAGACAGACAGACAGACAGACAGACAGACAGACAGACAGACAGAAAGACAGACAGACAGACAGACAGAAAGACAGACCCCTCGACAGCCAGACAGAAGACAGACCAGACAGGACAGAAAGACAGGCAGAAAGAACAGACAGATCAGACAGAACGACCGACAGACAGCAGACAGAAGGACCGACAGACAGACAGACAGACAGAAAGAAGGACAACAGAAGACCGACAGACAGAAAGACAGACAGACGACAGGACGAAGAAGACAGAACAGACAGACAAGACAGACAGACCGAAGACAACAGACAGACAGACAGACGCCGACCGACATACAGACAGACAGACATACAGACAGACAGACAGACATACAGACAGACAGACATACAGACAGACAGACAGACAGACAGACAGAAATACAGACAGACAGACAGACATACAGACAGACAGACAGACATACAGACAGACAGACAGACAGACAGACATACAGACAGACAGACAGACAGACAGACAGACAGACAGACAGACAGACAGACAGACAGACAGACAGACAGACAGACAGACAGACAGACAGACAGACAGACAGACAGACAGACAGACAGACAGAAAGAAAGACAGACAGAAAGACAGACAGACAGACGACATTGACAGACGACAGACAGACAGAAGACAGAAAGACAGAAAGACAGAGAACAGGACAGACAGACAGCAGACAGACGAAGACAGACGACAGACCGACAGACAGAAGACAGACAGACAGACAGACAGACAGGACAGACAAGACAGACAGAAAGCAGAAGTCAGACAGACATGACAGACGACAGAAGACAGACAACAGCCAGACAGGACAGACAACGACGACAGACAGACAGACAAGACAGACGACAGACAGACGAAGACAGACAGACAGACAGACAGACAGACAGACAGACAGACAGACAGACAGACAGACAGACAGAAAGACAGACAGACAGACAGACAGACAGACAGAAAGACAGACAGACAGACAGACAGACAGAAAGACAGACAGACAGACAGACAGACAGACAGACAGACAGACAGACAGACAGACAGACAGACAGACAGACAGACAGACAGACAGACAGACAGACAGACAGACAGACAGACAGACAGACAGACAGACAGACAGACAGACCGACAGACAGACAGACAGACAGACCGACAGACAGACAGACAGACAGACAGACAGACAGACAGACAGACAGACAGACAGACAGACAGACAGACAGACAGACAGACAGACAGACAGACAGACAGACAGACAGACAGACAGACAGACAGACAGACAGACAGACAGACAG
>CM026398.1:42935922-42957597 GCA_014843695.1 Archivesica marissinica | reverse complement strand
AACATGCTGGCGTGATTAAAACCGTGAATTAAAACCGTTATAACACAAGTCTGAACCACTAGTCGGAAGTGGTTTTATTTAATTGGTAATGTAAAAGCATGCCGGTTGACAAATGAATGATCTGATAGTGAGTGACAACAGTGGTATCATAGCGGTTGTAATATGATCAATTCAATTAGCCGTACACAATGCCTGGTCCATTGCGGTGGTAATATGATCAATTCAATTAGCCGTACACAATGCCTGGTCCATTGCGGTGGTAATAAGATCAATTCAATTAGCCGTACACAATGCCTGCTCCATTGCGGTTGTACTATGATCAACTCAATTAGCCGAACACACTGCCTGGTCCATCGCGGTTGTAATATGATCAATTCAATTAGCCTAACACACTGCCTGCTCCATTGCGGTTGTAATATGACCAATACAATTAGCTGTACACACTGCCTGCTCCATTGCGGTTGTAACTTGATCAATTCAATTAGATTAGCCGTACACACTGCCTGCTCCATTGCGGTTGTAATATGATAAATTCAATTAGCCGTACACAATGCCTGGTCCATTGCGGTTGTAATATGATAAATTCAATTAGCCGTACACACTGCCTGCTCCATTGCGGTTGTAATATGATACATTCAATTAGCCGTACACAATGCCTGGTCCATTGCGGTTGGAATTGATCAATTCCATTAGATTAGCCGTACACATGCCGCTCCTTGCGGTTGTAAGATGATACATTCAATTAGCCGTACACAATGACTGGTCCATTGCGGTGATATGATAAATTCAATTAGCCGTACACAATGCCTGGCCATTGCGGTTGTAATATGATAAATTCAATTAGCCGTACACAATGCCTGGTCCATTGCGGTTGTAATATGATAAATTCAATTAGCCGTACACACTGCCTGCTCCATTGCGGTTGTAATATGATCAATTCAATTAGCCGTACACACTGCCTGCTCCATCGCGGTTGTAATATGATCAATTCAATTAGCCGTACACACTGCCTGCTCCATCGCGGTTGTAATATGATCAATTCAATTAGCCGTACACACTGCCTGCTCCATTGCGGTTGTAATATGATCAATTCAATTAGCCGTACACACTGCCTGCTCCATCGCGGTTGTAACTTGATCAATACAATTGATAGAAGGCAAGCATTTAAGCAATAAAACAATTGAATAAAACATGAAACACACAGCACATAACAGTTAGAAGTTGGAAATAACGTGTTGATGTGGGAGTTACTGTGCATGTGTTAACAACACATTGTGCTTACATTATGTATGCCCGCTAAAACTAACACACATGATTACAGTAGTTATACAAACACACTACAATAGTCCACTGTCTGTCCGATTAGCGCAGTGGTTAGCGCGCTCGCTTCTCACCAATGCAAACCTGGTTCGATCCTCGGTCGAGGTCGCCAGATCTGACAGATGGGTTTTCTCCGGGTACTCCGGCTTCCTACCACACGAATGACCACATTTAAGTTTTCATCCGCGCCAACGAGAGTGATTAATATAAGTTGTTAAAGCTTATTTCGTAATCGGTGTAAAATAAATAAAGATTACACTAATATCCCTCTAACATAGCCACATCTGGCGGATACATAGTTTTATATAATAATAAAGACTTTATTTAACGAGATAACTCATTTGTGAACAATTAAGTCAATCTACCATGAGGCCTTCAACAAATTAAAACATGAAATAGTGTAATGAAACATGTAAACAGTAACCAGTAAAACTTTCATAGGAAATAAGATATAAGCTGCAAGAACTAATACTTATATTCATGTATAATTGTATAGTATCAGTTTATTAGGTTATTGGTATGTTCTTTGCACCACCTGATATATAAAGCTTTGAAGTGTGGAACAGACTGTGTTGTTTTGATGTGATAAGGGAGGGAATTCCACAAGTGTGACCCTGAATATAAGAAAGATTTCATAAACACATCAGTAGTTGGCTTAGGAGGGTAAAGTTGGAGATTGGCGGATGATCGCACGTTTTGAGTTCGAACATCGGAAGTAAATCTGAATGACTCTTGCAGATAAAAGTATGGGCTACATTTTGCAACTGTGATAAGTATAACCATATGGCTTGGTTTGAAAACGCGGCATTAATCACCAGAGTAATCACCAGATACGACTGGAGTCACAGATCTATATATTAAGTACACTAATTCCATGAACATTGTTCACTGATATTGAATGCTTTTATCATTATTTATTATTTTCAAGTTTCAAGTTTATTGGCATTATCTGCAATACAGGACTTTGGCCATGTACATAAGGCTGGAAACTAGGGCACAGACAGACACAAAGGAAAGACATACCATCCAGACAGACAGACAGACGAAGACAGACAGACAGACAGGACAGCAGACAGACAGAAAGACAGACAGCAGACAGAGACATACAGACAGACAGATCAGACAGAGCAGACAGACAGAAGAAAGAAGGACAGACAGACTAGACAGAAAGAGCAGAAACGACAGACAGACAGACCGCCGAACACAGACAGCCAGACAGAAAGACAGACAGACAGACAGACAGACAGAAAGACAGACAGACAGACAGACATACAGACAGACAGACAGACAGACAGACAGACAGACAGACAGACAGACAGACAGACAGACAGACAGACAGACAGACATACAGACAGACAGACATACAGACAGACAGACATACAGAAAGACAGACATACAGACAGACAGACATACAGACAGACAGACATACAGACAGACAGACAGACAGACATACAGACAGACAGACAGACAGAAAGACAGACAGACAGACAGACAGAAAGAAAGAAGACATACATACATACAGACAGAAGAAAGCCATACATACATACATACAACATAAATACATACAACATACATAAATACATACATACATACATAAATACATAAATACATACATACAACATACATACATACATACATACATACATACATACATACATACATACATACAACATACATACATACATACAACACCATAAATACTAAATACATTACATACATACATACATACATACATACGACATACATACATACATACATACATACATACATACATACATACAAATCATACATACATACCATACATACATACATACATACATACGACATACAGACCACATACATACATAACATAATACACATACATAAATAACATACATACAAAACATACATGACATACATACTGACATACATTACAGACATACATACATACACACATACATACATACATACATACATACATACATACATACATACATACATACATACATACATACATACATACATACATACATACATACATACATACATACATACATACCTACATACATACATACATACATACATACATACATACATACATACATACATACATACATACCTACATACATACATACATACATACCTACATACATACATACATACATACATACATACATACATACATACATACATACATACATACATACATACATACCTACATACATACATACATACATACATACATACATACATACATACATACCTACATACATACATACATACATACATACATACATACATACATACATACCTATACATACATACATATAATACATACATACCTACATACATACATACATACATACATACTACATACATACATACATACATACATACATACATACAACATACCATACATACATACATACAATACATACAACAACTACATACATACATACATACACATACATACATACATAATACATACATACATACATACATACATACATACATACATACATACATACATACATAAATACATACATACATAAATACATACATTCATACACATTTTAAGAAACAGTGATATTATCTAGGGTATTTTTTCTTAGTAACATAGATTCCTTTATATACTTAGATAGTTTTAACAATTCTATTTTATTCTTAGAAGACATGATATTATTGAATTTCTGTACACACGGCCACGATCTATTACCAAGGTATTTAGTTCTTAAACTTGTGTATGGCACGTACAACAATTATTAATCGTTTATGTGCTATCGGGTCCACATCATCGAGCGAAGCTTCTGAAATATATGTGTTGTTTTATCATTTATATACAATTAGATAGAGCAATATACAGACGACGATCCAATTACAACAACATCCAACTTGAAGGTTATATCAAGACATATTACATAGTAGGACGGGGGGGGGGATTGAACTCAAGACACCTGTATTTCCAGTCCGACGTAATAACTACTAATCTGCCCCTACCATCCCTTCAGAAATATAACATCTGGTGGATTCGTGGCAATGAGAGACATTGGTCGGTTACTGTCCTCAGAATACACTTTAAGAGATTTAATTGGATATCCTCTGTTTTCATAGTAGTAGTTTCGCTTACATCCAATGCTTGTCAATTTACATCCGTTTTCCCATCTTATAATTATTAGGAAATGTGTCTAATGTTTAATGTTAGCCCTGATATTCAAGTACATGTACATTTCACAAAATCGAGCTGAAACCCTTTCTATACTGGAGCCATATATATATAATGATGATGATGGTGATGATGATGCTGCTGCTGCTGATGATGGTGATGCTGCTGCTGCTGCTGATGATGATGATGATGCTGACGACGACGACGATGATGATGATGATGACGACGACGACCATGATGATGATGATGACGACGACGACCATGATGATGATGATAATAATAATAATAATAATAAAGACTTATTTTACGAGAGAACTCATTTAACAAAAGTTAATCTACCATGAGGTCCTCCACATACATCCAAATCAAATGCAATCAAAAGATAGGAGTATAAAACTGTATAATGAGGTGTTGTTAGTCGACGCCTCACGACACTAAAATAAGACATTTTAACACCATCCCCGATTGACTGACACCCTTTACACACACGGTATAATTACTAGTAATCATGTTACGCGTATATAAGTATGTGGTTTTGACTGGAATCAGCACGCACGCCTCATTTGGAGACAGGAAATTGTTCTTTCCGCTTGTATGTATTGTGCAAATTATTTCCAATCATGATTTCTATTCGCGGAAATGCGGTATCATTTGCACTCTTTGATTAAATAACAGGCATTCACATAATGCGTTCTGTCTTCCTCCGGTCTTTTGTTAGTCGTTTAGCTGAATAATATTCCATTTAATAGTTTACATGTTTAGTATTCATATAGAGTCTCGTACTTTTCATTAAAGTGGATTAGGCAAATGGGTTTGTCAACATGTTTTAGCTGGTCTTGTCGTGTCAGACAATACGTAATATGTGCAATACACAGTTGTGTGTGTTTTTTATGTTTATTTATCGTCGCTACCGGTTGCCCATATGAGCGACGCCTCTTGAAGCGATTAGTCATTTTAGATTTTTGGAGTATAGTGCATGATACAGACAGAGACCCATTCCAGAGTCTCCTCTGGTTCTTTTACGTGCACGGTGTAAAGCACCGACACGAGACCTCGGTTTAACGTCCCATCTGAAATATTGTTAATTTTATTATGGTCAGACGGGGGATCGAACCTGTGATCCCAGGATTACCAGTCCAGCGTGTTGCCACTGTACTACAGATCCGTCTGGTGATCAGTTATGTTTTATTTTATATTTTCAATGTACATGTATGTATCTTAAGTACTCTAACAATAGATTGACACTATTAAATGCTGACCAGCAGCCATAACGGGAAAACATGCGGCTGTTATGATAAGATAATTATATATTTATAGAAAGAGGGTGAGCTGTTTAGGTATCAGCTATTGACAGATTATGTTATATATGCAGATTATGTCGTGGACAGGACCTGGGTTGCGTGTCGATAATTTGTTACAATACTAGTAACACAAATGGGTCTCGAATATATCATATAAATGCATGGATGAAGATTATAATTAAACGGTAAACTGTTTGTGTTATTCCATTGTTTTGTCAAAAGTATAATACGCTCACGACGGACTGAGATTATATTATACAACGGTACGTGGTAGCAGGTCTATTAATCTATGTAATATAGGGAATCACTGGGCAACCAAATGGACTACGTCACACAGAACAAGAACATTTCACAACATATTATAGTATACAGTCAACCCTGTCTTATGCAGCCAGACAAGGTTGTCAGAGAAAGTGGCTGCTTAGCACAGGTGGCTGCTTAATAGAGGTCAAATGTATAGTAAAACAACATATAGGGAATCTTGAAACTGGCTGCTTAATACAGGTTGGCTGCTTAATGGAGGTGACCACTAACACAGGTTTAGCTGTAGTTGCACATAATCATGTCAGAATGCATGACATAGGATTCAAAACGTTACAGCTGCATTTACAATACAGATGACCAAATAGTAGTACATGCCTATTCAGAATATGCCAGATATGCCAGTGGATATCACCATACAGATAACCCAAGAATATGCTTAATGTCACAGAGCACGGACTATTCAGATCATACAGACTGCACGCACCATACAGATAACCCAAGACTACTCTTAATGTCACAGAGCACGGACTATTCAGAACATACAGACTGCATGCACCATACAGATAACCCAAGAATATGCTTAATGTCACAGAGCACGGACTATTCAGAACATACAGACTGCACGCACCATACATATAACCCAAGAGTATGCTTAATGTCACAGAGCAAGGACTCTTCAGAACATAAAGACTGCACGCACCATACAGATAACCCAAGAATATGCTTAATGTCACAGAGCAAGGACTCTTCAGAACATAAAGACTGCACGCACCATACAGATAACCCAAGAATATGCTTAATGTCACAGAGCAAGGACTCTTCAGAACATAAAGACTGCACGCACCATACAGATAACCCAAGAATATGCTTAATGTCACAGAGCAAGGACTCTTCAGAACATAAAGACTGCACGCACCATACAGATAACCCAAGAATATGCTTAATGTCACAGAGCAAGGACTCTTCAGAACATAAAGACTGCACGCACCATACAGATAACCCAAGAATATGCTTAATGTCACAGAGCAAGGACTCTTCAGAACATAAAGACTGCACGCACCATACAGATAACCCAAGAATATGCTTAATGTCACAGAGCAAGGACTCTTCAGAACATAAAGACTGCACGCACCATACAGATAACCCAAGAATATGCTTAATGTCACAGAGCAAGGACTCTTCAGAACATAAAGACTGCACGCACCATACAGATAACCCAAGAATATGCTTAATGTCACAGAGCAAGGACTCTTCAGAACATAAAGACTGCACGCACCATACAGATAACCCAAGAATATGCTTAATGTCACAGAGCAAGGACTATTCAGAACATAAAGACTGCACGCACCATACAGATAACCCAATAATGTTTAATGTCACAGAGCAAGGACTATTCAGAACATACAGACTGCACGCACCATACAGATAACCCAAGACTACTCTTAATGTCACAGAGCAAGGACTATTCAGAACATAAAGACCGCACGCACCATACAGACAACCAAAGACTACTCTTAATGTCACAGAGCAAGGACTATTCAGAACATACAGACTGCACGCACCATACCGATAACCCAAGACTATTCTTAATGTCACAGAGCAAGGACTATTCAGATCATACAGACTGCACGCACCATACAGATAACCCAAGACTACTCTTAATGTCACAGAGCAAGGACTATTCAGAACATACAGGCTGCACGCACAAACAAAACCCAAACACCAACACAACAAACACAAACAAACCACCACATACAGATAACCCAATACTACTCTTAATGTCACAGAGCAAGGACTATTCAGAACATAAAGACTGCACGCACCATACAGATAACCAAAGACTACTCTTAATGTCACAGAGCAAGGACTATTCTAAGCATACCGGCTACATATTTCATTTAGAGGCCCAATATCGGACGTCGTATTATGTCACAGAGCAAGAAATATTTAGAATATGCTATGCTAGCTATAAGCATCATCCATATGGGGCAATGGTTGGGGATACTCAGAACAGTCCATCTCATCTACAAACAAACTCCATTCAGATTGCCGAATAGATATTCTACGCGTCATGGCACATACCAAGGACAGTACAAGACATACAAACTGCAGACAAAATTCAAACCTTTCTGTTGCTAGCAGTAACACCGTAAGATCTTAATTCCATTGCGCATTTATGGGATTTGTTGACGGAAATGGCTACACGACACAATGCTAGCCTGCATCCTTCCACGAGGCGTATAACTATGACGGAGTTGCAGCCCGAGGACATGGGAGGGAATACAATGATTTACTTCAATCCTTGCTATATCAGGGACTGGGGATTAATAAACTGAAGTGACTTTCCGCACATGCTATATGAGGCAACATTTGTTCATGGCTCATTTTTGACCGGAATTCTGTTCTTGTTCAAAGCATTACTACTCTTTCATCCGTAGGATGATTCATACGCAGTGGAGTAGAAACTATTGGGCCATGCAAAGCCGGGCTTGCAATTGTTTCGGAAAGTAAACAGAAATGTCAAAAGAATGCAATACAATTCGGAGGATTTTAGTAAACAGTTCAATATTTCCAAATTTGAAAACCGACAACTCGTGAAATGTTACAGTGTGCGTTTTACATTTCTTTATCCTCGGTACCGGTTGCCCATATGAGCGACTCCTCCCGAAGCGATTATATTTTTGGAGGATAGTGCAATGATACAGAGACCCATTTCATAGTCTCCTCTGGTTATTTTACGTGCACGGTGTACAGCACCGACACGAGACCTCCGTTTAAAGTCCCATCTGAAAGACTATTAATTTTATTAGGGTCAGACGGGGGATCGATCTTACAGCTTGCAAGTCCATATAACATGAAGTCACGAACATGAAACCCGTAAATACAATAACATTATCGATAGCTATGTTTGCAAGGCAGTAAATTACAAAATTGCATTTTCGATATCTCCCTTGGACCATGTCTAATGTGCGATGTTTGGTGAAGACAAGCGCAGTGTTCTTGCGGACGCATGTCATGGAGAACTCTTCTCCAATCTCAAACTCAGTCTCAAGCTTCTGATTGGTTCAGCTGAGCTTAAATATTAGATTGAACCAATCAAATCACTTGAGGTCGAGTTTGAGTAATATACATAATAGTTTTATAACCTCGGGCCCAGGTCTACGTGCAGGGAGCACCACATGCAGGGAGTGAATACCACGTGCAGAGAGTACGAGGTTCCATCAACTTATAAATAAAATTATTCAAAATATCTGTCACAATTTCTATAATGTTTATTTGTCCTGTCTTCGTTGTCGTTTGTCCTCTCCATAGCTCCATTTCCGCTTACAAATCATAATATTATATGTTGCATGCTTGCCCCTACCATTGAACTATCCTTCATGTTCCTCTATCTATCATTACTCCTTTCTTCTGAGTCAATATCAATTGCTATCCAAAAGACTGTCCGATCAGCGCAGTGGTTAGCGCGCTTGCTTCTCACCAATGCAACCCGGTTTCTATCCTCGGACCGTGAAGTATGTGAGATGGTACGTATGGTTGTCGCCAGATCGGACAGGTGGGTTTTCTCCAGGTACTCCGGATTCCTCCCAAGCGAATTACCACATTTACGCGTCCATCCGCCCCAACGAGAGTGATTAATATAAGTTGTTAAAACTTGCGTCACAGTCATTGTAAAAGAAATCAAGTTTAAACTTTAAATATCAATTGCACATTCTAGTATAATATTCTATTTAACCTTCTCAATCAATTACTATATGCATCTGTTTCACCTTAGTATTCTCTGTATCGTATTACTATTCAAATGTACAGTTCTTTATTCAAACGTTAACTTACATGACATTATTTTGTCTCTGTATGTCGTATTTCACATTATTAATTGTTATGTGTCTACATGTCTTATTTAACATTATGTAAATAAATTGAGTCCTTCGCGGCAGGAAAATAAAACAAAACCCCCCAAAAACATTAACTTACAACTATTTCAATTTGACAGTAATAGTTTAGAAAATAATACGACTTCCATTGGACAGTATTGACAATATACGGACTACTGGAACACAGAGAAGCGTATATAATAAAGAGAATGGTTATGGCAGGCAATCTATTTTAAGTACTCCATGGCTGGTACATATTTATTGGAATAAGACAATGACGAATGTGGATAGACTAACCTTGTCATAGCATTGTATACAGTAACCACGTCCCTGCTCTATGTAAAAAGGGCAACATGGGAGTCCAATTGACATTCTGAATGAGCAATACGTCATATTTATTCGTTTATTGGATTTAGAAATACGCAACAACTAAACTCATAATTGGATTATGTAACTTCAGCCCAGTATTAGACATATACAAGCAATTCTAGAAAAGAGTCTCCCGACGGCTGTTTGCTTAACAGATTGTCGAGGAATGTTCCCCAGAAACAATAGCTATATTTGTTAGAAATGTTGTAGGATCTAACCGACGTACCAGATTTCTAAAGACATATTTGATAGATCCAGTAACAATATTAAAATCGAAATATGTAACAATCAGCCTCTCCGAGTATGAATGAAATTAGGAACTCTTTTTCTATCATTCTTATCATTCTGCTGCAGTGTCGTTTCTGAATTGGCGGCGTTTCAAACATCGTTTGCAGCGTGTATCATTTTGCAGACATGTTGGTTATCAGACAGACACAAGTTCGATGCATATTATAAACTACAACTCAGCAACGTCGTCTTGGTATAAATATCAAGATCCATCGATTTACATTGTTGGTCGTTGTTCAATTAGTTAAAATAGCTGTCAAGCAAGAAGAACATTAGATAATTTGGATATTTGTAATGTGTATTCCTAATTGTAAATTAGGCTTCCACTAATTGGCGTAACCAGAAACTTAGCTTGGAATTGATTAAAGCAAGCACGAAAATGGTATAGCACACAGAAGTAGGAAGATGTTATTTCCGTTCATGAACTGAGTTTTATAGTATTTATTTCTGTGACATATCGGCATAGTTTTTCATCGGAATTATATTATATGTGCTTTAACGCCACTCATGCACATACACCATTCACACACATACACCATTCATGCACATACACCTCTCACACATACACCATTCACACACATACACCACTCATGCACATACACCACTCACACACATACACCATTCACACACATACACCACTCATGCACATACACCATTCATGCACATACACCATTCACACACATACACCACTCATGCACATACACCATTCATGCACATACACCACTCACACACATACACCATTCACACACATACACCAATCATGCACATACACCACTCACACATACACCACTCATGCACATACACCACTCATGCACATACACCATTCACACACATACACCACTCTCACACACATACACCATTCACACACATACACCACTCTCACACACATACACATTTCACAAACATACACCATTCACACACATACACCACTCATGCACATACACCACTCACACACATACACCTCTCACACACATACACCATTCACACACATACACCACTCTCACACATACACTACTCTCACACACATACACTATTCACACAAATACACCACTCATACACATACACCACTCATACACATACACCATTCATGCACACGCACCATTCACACACATACACCATTCACACACATACACCACTCATGCACATACACCACTCACACACATACACCATTCACACACATACACCATTCACACACATACACCATTCACACACATACACCATTCACACACATACACCACTCTCACACATACACTACTCTCACACACATACACTATTCACACAAATACACCACTCATACACATACACCACTCATACACATACACCATTCATGCACACGCACCATTCACACACATACACCATTCACACACATACACCACTCATGCACATACACCACTCACACACATACACCATTCACACACATACACCATTCACACACATACACCATTCACACACATACACCATTCACACACATACACCACTCTCACACATACACTACTCTCACACACATACACTATTCACACAAATACACCACTCACACACATACACCACTCACACACATACACCATTCATACACACACACCACTCACACACATACACCATTCACACACATACACCTCTCATACACATACACCACTCATACACATACACCACTCATACACCATTCATGCACATACACCTCTCATACACATACACCACTCACACACATACACCATTCATGCACACACAACATTCATGCACATACACCATTCATGCACATACACCATTCATGCACATACACCATTCACACACATACACTACTCATGCACATACACCATTCATGCACATACACCATTCATGCACATACACCATTCATGCACATACACCATTCACACACATACACCACTCATGCACATACACCATTCATGCACATACACCATTCACACACATACACCACTCATGCACATACACCATTCACACACATACACCACTCATGCACATACACCACTCATGCACATACACCATTCACACACACATACACCACTAATGCACATACACCATTCACACACACACATACACCACTCATGCACCACTAATGCACATACACCATTCACACCACACATACACCACTCATGCACATACACCACTCATGCACATACACCATTCATGCACATACACCATTCATGCACATACACCATTCACACACATACACCACTCATGCACATACACCATTCATGCACATACACCATTCACACACATACACCACTCATGCACATACACCATTCATGCACATACACCATTCACACACACATACACCACTCGCACACATACACCAATCATGCACATACACCATTCATGCACATATACCACTCATGCACATACACCACTCACACACATACACCACTCTACACACATACACCACTCACACACATACACCATTCACACACATACACCATTCACACACATACACCACTATCATACATACACCATTCGCACACATACACCACTCTCACACACATACACCATTCACACACATACACCATTCACACACATACACCATTCACACACATACACCACTCTCACACACATACACCACTCTGACACACATACACCATTCACACACATACACCATTCACACACATACACCATTCATACACATACACCATTCACACACATACACCACTCTCACACATACACCATTCATGCACATGCACCATTCATGCACATACACCATTCACATACATACACCACTCTCACACATACACCATTCATGCACATACACCACTCATACACATGCACCACTCATACACATGCACCATTCATGCACATACACCATTCACACACATACACCACTCATGTACATACACCATTCACACACATATACCACTCATACACATACACCACTCACACACATACACCACTCACACACATACACCATTCACACACATATGCCATTCACACACATACACCACTCATACACATACACCATTCACACACATACACCACTCACACACATACAACACATACACCACTCATACGCCATTCATACACATACACCATTCATGCACATACACCACTCACACACATACACCACTCATGCACATACACCATTCACACACATACACCATTCACACACACACCATCACACACACACACACACACACACACACACACACACACACACACACCACACCACACACACACACACACACACACACAACACACACACACACAACAACACCACAACACACACACACACACACACAACCACACACACACACACACCACACACACACACACACACAACACACACACACACACCACACCACAACCACACACACACACAACACACACACACACACACACAACCACACACCACACACACACACACACACACCCCACACACACACACACACACACCACACACACACCACACACACCACACACACACCACACACACCACACACCACACCATTCACACACATACACCACTCTCACACACATACACCATTCACACACATACACCATTCACACACATACACCACTCACACACATACACCACTCTCACACAGATACACCACTCTCACACACATACACCATTCACACACACACCATTCACACACATACACCATTCACACACATACACCACTCTCACACACATACACCACTCACACACATACACCATTCATACACATACACCTCTCATACACATACACCACTCATACACATACACCACTCATACACCATTCATGCACATACACCTCTCATACACATACACCACTCACACACATACACCATTCATGCACACACAACATTCATGCACATACACCATTCATGCACATACACCATTCATGCACATACACCATTCACACACATACACTACTCATGCACATACACCATTCATGCACATACACCATTCATGCACATACACCATTCATGCACATACACCATTCACACACATACACCACTCATGCACATACACCATTCATGCACATACACCATTCACACACATACACCACTCATGCACATACACCATTCACACACATGCACCACTCATGCACATACACCACTCATGCACATACACCATTCACACACACATACACCACTAATGCACATACACCATTCACACACACACACATACACCACTCATGCACATACACCACTCATGCACATACACCATTCATGCACATACACCATTCATGCACATACACCATTCACACACATACACCACTCATGCACATACACCATTCATGCACATACACCATTCACACACATACACCACTCATGCACATACACCATTCATGCACATACACCATTCACACACACATACACCACTCGCACACATACACCAATCATGCACATACACCATTCATGCACATATACCACTCATGCACATACACCACTCACACACATACACCACTCTACACACATACACCACTCACACACATACACCATTCACACACATACACCATTCACACACATACACCACTATCATACATACACCATTCGCACACATACACCACTCTCACACACATACACCATTCACACACATACACCATTCACACACATACACCATTCACACACATACACCACTCTCACACACATACACCACTCTGACACACATACACCATTCACACACATACACCATTCACACACATACACCATTCATACACATACACCATTCACACACATACACCACTCTCACACATACACCATTCATGCACATGCACCATTCATGCACATACACCATTCACATACATACACCACTCTCACACATACACCATTCATGCACATACACCACTCATACACATGCACCACTCATACACATGCACCATTCATGCACATACACCATTCACACACATACACCACTCATGTACATACACCATTCACACACATATACCACTCATACACATACACCACTCACACACATACACCACTCACACACATACACCATTCACACACATATGCCATTCACACACATACACCACTCATACACATACACCATTCACACACATACACCACTCACACACATACAACACATACACCACTCATACGCCATTCATAAACATACACCATTCATGCACATACACCACTCACACACATACACCACTCATGCACATACACCATTCACACACATACACCACTCACACAAACATACACCATTCATGCACATACGCCACTCATACACATACATCATTCATGCACATACACCATTCATGCACATACACCACTCACACACACCCATACAACATTCATGCACATACGACACTCATACACATACACCATTCATGCACATACGCCACACACACATACACCATTCATGCACACATACCATTCATGCACATACACCACTCATACACACATACACCACTCATGTACATACACCACTCATGCACATACATCATTCATGCACATACGCCACTCATACACACATACGCCACTCACACACATACACCACTCACACACACATACGCCATTCACACACATACACCATTCACACACATACACCACTCATACACATACACCATTCATGTACATACGCCACTCATACACATACACCATTCATGCACATACACCACTCACACACATACGCCATTCATGCACATACGCCACTCATACACATACACCATTCATGCACATACGCCACTCATTAACATACACCATTCATGCACATACACCATTCATGCACATACACCATTCATGCACATACATCACTCACACACATACACCACTCATACACATACACCACTCATTAACATACACCATTCATGCACATACATCACTCACACACATACACATACACATACACACACACATACACACACACCACCACACACACACACACACAACACCACACACACACACAACACAACACACACACACACACACACACACACACACACACACCACACACACACACACACACACACAACACAACACACACACACACACACACACACACACAAACATACGCACACGCACACGCACATACACACGCACACTCACACACATGCGCACGCGCACGCAACTCATGCATCACTCATACACATACCATTCATACACATACACCATTCATACACATACACCACTCATACACATACATCACTCATACATCACACATACACATACACCATTCATACACATACATCACTCATACACATACACCATTCATACACATACATCACTCATACACATACATCACTCATACACATACATCGCACGCACGCACGCACGCACGCACGCACGCACGCACGCACGCACGCACGCACGCACGCACGCACGCACGCACGCACGCACGCACGCACGCACGCACGCACGCACGCACGCACGCACGCACGCACGCACGCACGCACGCACGCACGCACGCACGCACGCACGCACGCACGCACGCACGCACAGTCCAACCTGTGTTAGTGGTCACCTCTATTAAGCAGCCAACCTGAATTAAGCAGCCAATTTTCAGATTACCAATATTGTGTTTTACTATACGTTTGACCTCTATTAATCAGCAACCTGTACTAAGCAGCCAGTTTCTGTGATTACCTTGGTTGGCTGCTTAAGACATGGTTGACTGTATTTGTATATGGATATTATCAGGTGTATGTATGTTAGAAACGTGAATGTTATTGTGATATGTTTCCAAAAAAAGTTTTATTTGTTTAAATCCAGAAGGTCTCAGACCCATGTGTCATACATGTACATATAAACAAATATGGCGACAGCAATTCACTATGTCAATATATCTAATTAATTATGTAACACTAAAGCAAATATTTATATGTGATAATATGTGATAATATAGAAGAAGAATGCTTTAATAACATATGCATGACATGTTAACTTACTTTAAATGCTTTTATTTTTTATAAATAACACACCAAACATCGTTCATGCAATTATTAAGAATGTATTAAGTAAATATTAAATTTATATATATGTAGTTGTAAATTGTTTTCCTCATTTGTGAAAAAGTTTTCAATAAAATATTATTAAATTATATAAGATATAGCTAAACAAGCTCTTTTGTGTGAACTGTTTTAAGACACATTAAACAGACACTAATAAACACCCACCAAATTTCACGACACATGATTGATATACTATAATAAATACATGCACATATTCAAACAAAGATAATACTAAACATACTACTCACACTTTCTCATCTTTCTTTATATTTAACACACATACCATTTAACATAAACATGTGTACTGTACAATTGTGGATATATATGCATCAAATAGAATACAGAGAAACGAAAGATACTGTCAATGCTGTAATACTCTGGATGTGGAAGATGAGTTTCATTTTATCTTAACATGTTCATGCTATATAGATTTGAGGAAACGTTATATTACTAAAAGATTGTATACAAGACCAAGTATGTATACATTTTTGAAATTGTTAAGCTCTGATAACAGAAGTGACCTGTATAATTTGGCTCTTTACATTAAAAATGCTTTAAACAAACGAAATAATATATTAAATACCTTGACTTCTTAGATTTAAATATGATATTAGAGTTTATCCTCCGTGCTACATGACAACATTCGTAGCACTTGTATATAATGGCTATTACATTGATTGATTGTGATATGTAATTATGTTTTTATGTGTGGATATATATATATATATATAATTATGTATATATATCTATATGCATGTATGTATATTTCTATTAATGTCTATGTACTTATGTATACGTCAAAATAAACATATGTTCTGTTCTGTTCTATATATAGTTTGTAACTCTCACGTACATGCTTTTATAATTAACATAATTTTATTATAAAACATTTTATACAGCTACCTAACATGCCGTGCCAAGTCCACCATCAGATGTATAACACCATTTGATCAATAATTTTATTCATTTCAATTTAATCTGTTGTACATACAATTGAATTAAGATAGAGATGTTGAGATAATCCTATCTAGTATCTCTAATAACACTCTCACACTGGAAACATTTTAATCAACATGTATAGCTACCATCATTCTAACACTCTTCATATAAAAAAGTATACCTCTTCGTATGAACATCAGTACTTCCCGAATCCTATGCTTGCATGCCAGACTGGTAGGCAATCAGTAACCATTATTTAACTGGCTGGCGGCTCACCAAGCGGCCATATCAGAACGAACGCCTGACGAGGTTCGAAGCCTCGACCTCCCGCTCCGTAGGCGGACGCCTTAACCACTAGGCCACGGAGACGATTGATATATTTATGACTTTTATTAGTTTTAGTTTCATGCAGTAGTATAATTATGTATTATTATAGATGATGAGCTATGCAATGCTTACGTGTAATAAACAATATGTTCTGTTCTATAGCTATAAGCAGATGTTGGACGGTGTTCATTGAATATCACGTGACAGTCTCCAGCAGATTTATACTACGCTAAGCGCAGTTATTGTATGTATAGATGCTCCAATTCTAGTTTGCTGAGGGGAATCCCTTGATCCTTCGGAGGGGAATCCCTTGACGATCCTACTGAGGGGAATCCCTTGACGATCCTGTTGACGGGAATCCCTTGACGATCCTGCTGAGGGGAATACCTTGACGATCCTGCTGAAGGGAATCGCTTGACGATCCTGCTGAGGGGAATCCCTTGACGATCCTGCAAAGGGGAATCCATTGACGATCCTGCTGAAGGGAATCCCGTGAAGATACTGCTGAGAGAAATCCCTTGACTATACTGCTGAGGGGAATCCCTTGACACTACTGCTGAGGGGAATCCCTTGACAATACTGCTGAGGGGAATACCTTAATGCTCCTGATAAAATGGAGAAAGGATAGCTGATTCAAGTATATTGACTTACTGACTTACTACAGCTGTCAAACGTATCGCTAGAGAACTTGTATCATCTCAAAATAATGAAAACAACATAAATAAAGTAACTGTTGACAATGTTGATTGGTAGGGCACGTTTATTTCCAGACAAAAGTACACAATATAGATATGTTGGAGATCTGACAACAGTGCAATGAGATACCATGACAAAGTATTTACCCAAAATGTCATGCAGACTGTTTCATAATCAAGCACGACAGGGAACTAAAAACGCTTCATATTAAGTCTCGAAAAGCTGTCATGAAAAGTCGAACCGGCATTTCGTCTCCAACACAGATTACAGTATACCCTGTGTCTCGGTAAGAGTATGTCCTGCGTCTCGGTAAGAGTATGTCCCTGTGTCTCGGTAAGAGTATGTCCTGCGTCTCGGTAAGAGTATGTCCCTGTGTCTCGGTAAGAGTATGTCCTGTTTCTCGGTAAGAGTATGTCCTTTGTCTCGGTAAGAGTATGTCCTGTTTCTCGGTAAGAGTATGTCCTCTGTCTCGGTAAGAGTATGTCCTGTGTCTCGGTAAGAGTATGTCCTGTGTTCGGTAAGAGTATGTCCTGTGTCTCGGTAAGAGTATGTCCTGTGTCTCGGTAAGAGTATGTCCTGTGTCTAGGTAAGAGTATGTCCTGTTTCTCGGTAAGAGTATGTCCTGTGTCTAGGTAAGAGTATGTCCTGTTTCTCGGTAAGAGTATGTCCTGCGTCTCGGTAAGAGTATGTCCTGTGTCTCGGTAAGAGTATGTCCTGTGTCTCGGTAAGAGTATGTCCTGTGTCTCGGTAAGAGTATGTCCTGTGTCTAGGTAAGAGTATGTCCTGTTTCTCGGTAAGAGTATGTCCTGTGTCTAGGTAAGAGTATGTCCTGTTTCTCGGTAAGAGTATGTCCTGCGTCTCGGTAAGAGTATGTCCTGTGTCTCGGTAAGAGTATGTCCTGTTTCTCGGTAAGAGTATGTCCTCTGTCTCGGTAAGAGTATGTCCTGTGTCTCGGTAAGAGTATGTCCTGTGTCTCGGTAAGAGTATGTCCTGTGTCTAGGTAAGTGTATGTCCTGTGTCTCGGTAAGAGTATGTCCTGTCTCTAGGTAAGAGTATGTCCTGTGTCTAGGTAAGAGTATGTCATGTGTCTAGGTAAGAGTGTGTCCTGTGTCTCGGTAAGAGTATGTCCTCTGTCTCGGTAAGAGTATGTCCTGCGTCTAGGTAAGAGTATGTCCTGTTTCTCGGTAAGGGTATGTCCTGTGTCTAGGTAAGAGTATGTCCTGTTTCTCGGTAAGAGTATGTCCTGTGTCTAGGTAAGAGTATGTCCTGTGTCTAGGTAAGAGTATGTCCTGTGTCTCGGTAAGATTATGTCCTTTGTCTCGGTAAGAGTATGTCCTGTGACTCGGTAAGAGTATGTCCTGTGTCTCGGTAAGAGTATGTCCTGTGTCTAGGTAAGAGTATGTCCTGTGTCTCTGTAAGAGTATATCCTGTTTCTCGGTAAGAGTATGTCCTGTGTCTCGGTAAGAGTATGTCCTGTTTCTCGGTAAGAGTATGTCCTGTGTCTAGGTAAGAGTATGTCCTGTTTCTCGGTAAGAGTATGCCATGTGTCTAGGTAAGAGTATGTCCTGCGTCTAGGTAAGAGTATGTCCTGTTTCTCGGTAAGAGTATGTCCTGTGTCTCGGTAAGAGTATGTCCTGTTTCTCGGTAAGAGTATGTCCTGTGTCTAGGTAAGAGTATGTCCTGTTTCTCGGTAAGAGTATGCCATGTGTCTAGGTAAGAGTATGTCCTGCGTCTAGGTAAGAGTATGTCCTGTTTCTCGGTAAGAGTATGTCCTGCGTCTAGGTAAGAGTATGTCCTATGTCTAGGTAAGATTATGTCCTTTGTCTCGGTAAAAGTATGTCCTGTGTCTAGGTAAGAGTATGTCCTGTGTCTCGGTAAGAGTATGTCCTATGTCTAGGTAAGAGTATGTCCTGTGTCTCGGTAAGAGTATGTCCTGTGTCTCGGTAAGAGTATGTCCTGTTTCTCGGTAAGAGTATGCCATGTGTCTAGGTAAGTGTATGTCCTGCGTCTAGGTAAGAGTATGTCCTATGTCTAGGTAAGAGTATGTCCTGTGTCTAGGTAAGAGTATGTCCTGTATCTAGGTAAGAGTATGTCCTGTGTCTAGGTAAGAGTATGTTCTGTGTCTAGGTAAGAGTATGTCCTGTGTCTAGGTAAGAGTATGTCCTGTGTCTCGGTAAGAGTATGTTCTGTGTCTCGGTAAGAGTATGTTCTGTGTCTAGGTAAGAGTATGTTCTGTGTCTAGGTAAGAATATGTCCTGTGTCTAGGTAAG
>CM026398.1:42877217-42933919 GCA_014843695.1 Archivesica marissinica | reverse complement strand
ACATACATACATACATACATACATACATACATACATACATACATACATACATACATACATACATACATACATACATACATACATACATACATACATACATACATACATACATACATACTACATACATACATACATACATACATACATACATACATACATACATACATACATACATACATACATACATACATACATACATACATACATACATACATACATACATACATACATACATACATACATACATACATACATATATACATACATACATACATACATACATACATACATACATACATACATACATACATACATACATACATACATACATAAATACATACATACATACATACATACATACATAAATACATACATACATACATACATACATACATACATACATACATACATACATACATACATACATACATACATACATACATACATACATACATACATACATACATACATACATACATACATACATACATACATACATACGTCATATCTTTGTACTTGCAGTCCATTATTACTAATAATGGATTGCTGTCAAAAGGCCAGAGTATTATAAATGGACGAAATTAACAATTTTAATTAGTAGGATCTTGTTGTATAAATGTGTGTTTTAAGTAAGACATAAGCCTCAAACGGATCCAATATGTAAACTATTGGTACTGTCTTCGGCGATACGCGCCTCACACAGTCCAATATTTTACATATTGGATCGTTTCCGGCTTATATCCTATCATTGACTGTCCAATTAGCGCAGTGGTTAGCGTGCTCGCTTCTCGACCAATGCAACCCGGGTTCGATCCTCGGGCCGGGAATAATGTGAGATGGTACGGTGGTCGCCAGATCGGACAGGTCGGTTTTCTCCGGGTACTCCGGTTTCCTGCCACACGAATGGCCACATATACGCTTTCATCCGCGCCAACGAGAGTGATTAATATACGTTGTTAAAACTTGCTTCGCAATCGTTGTAAAATAAATAAAGTTTAAACTATATCCTATACATAAATATGCTTACACCAACTACGTCTGAATGGAAGAATCAACGGAACATGTTGGGACAGCAACAATTACAGGGTGCTACATAAATACATATATATATATATAGTTAAATAAATTTACAAACTCTAGGCTAGATATGAATGGTGTTTATCAATGTCGTCTGACATCTTCAATGAACAACAATTAAAGTCATGTTTACTGGTTGTTAGTGCATAGTTCTTAACATTTCAATCAATACTCACAATAAGTTTGCCACTTAAGAAAAGCAACAACATATTACATATCTTCATAATACCCACCCCAGGTACACAACAGAGATACGAGAAATGCAAGCGAAGTCGGTTTGTTTCTCCCTCCTTCCCTCTCCCTCCCTTCTCCATCTCCCTCCCTCTTTCGCCCTCCCTCTCTATCGCCCTCCCTCTCTCTCTATCGCCCTCCCTCTCTCTCGCCCTCTCTCTCTCCATTTCTCTCTCCCCTCTCGCCTTCCCGCCCTCCCCCTCTCTCTCTCTTCAATTAATATGTCCCTATCTTCCACTCTAAGCTTGATAATTTACCTACTATGGTTATCCATGTTATCTCTAGAACACACGCCGCTTGAAACAGCTAAGACAGTTAGCGTTAACATCCGAATAACATTAACGAGCTGGTTGTAAACAAGTGTGTTTCTGTTACTAACCAACATAAAATGTACGTATGCATGAGATCTATATTACTTACCAAATGCCCATCTTCTACTGAGAATGTTCTCTATTTCAGTGATGCCTTTGTTTATATCAATCTTGGCCGCTTTCTCGTCGACATCGACAGCGTCCGCAAACATGCTAGTATAGCCGGTGAGAATGTCTTCCACCGTGTTCATAGTATTGTTGATGGTTTCATAAGGTTGATAAGTCTTCACGAATTCTACCTTACCATTCAATGCATCGATTGCTTCTGTTTTCTGTTCAGTTAAGCTGGCCTTCAATCATACGGACTATTAAATGATTGTACTGCCCTAAATAAAATATCCGTATATGTTTCTTTGAGATGGAAAAATACAATTCTGAATCATATGCAAATGTCTCCCACTGTTAACATTATTTACGGAGTTATTTGTGATTGTGACGTCAAATCACTAGCCGCTCACTACTGTATGTTCAAATCCCACCGGGAAGGCTATTTAATTATTCCATGTACGGAAGCTATCCAGCTGGCTTGTGGAAAGTCAGTGGTTGTACCGGGGTGTCGGTCCATGCCCGACATACTGCTCGGAGGGGCACTCCGGTCTTGTTCCATACTTAGCAGCTACAGGTTTCCTCCCACACGAATGACCACATTTACGCTTTCATCAGCGCCAACGAGAGTGATTAATATAATGTTAAAACTTACTTCGCAATCGTTGTAAAATAAATAAAGTTTAAACAAATAAGACAAAGTTCATAACTATATATGTGATATTTGGAAGAACGTAATTTGAAATTAGCAAATTTAAAGGAAGCGTATACATTACCATAAACGTTTAAGCGAACAGCAACAGGTGCGGCTCTAAGCCCAACATACAATCAAACAAAGAGCAATACTACATTTGATTTACCTGCATTACATAGCTGCAATACAAATTTTAATGCTTTTAATGATGGTGAAAAAAAATTCTTACCTACTTTCTAATCCAGATATTGTATTTTTAAGTGCCAAAACCTGTTTTAATATTTTAAATAGAAGAAAAACATTGTTGTATAACTGAAGATTTTAACATATTGTACTTTTTCTTAGAAAGGTTTGCATGATGAAAGTTTCTATATTATGTAAGTATATGTATCATGTAAAGTGAGACTACATATACTGAGTCAAAAAAGAAACGATACCTGGTGTTTATGTGTCTATAATTTCAACATTTATTAAGAAAATTCTTTGAAAATTCATAAGATGATAGTCCAACATGTTTGAAAGAGGAGCACATAAAGCATAATGAGCCTCCGAAACTGTCTGCTGCGTGATGACGTAATTCGTCGGACAGGGGTCTAATGGAGTTTTCACACAGACGTCAATACCGAGTATGGGCACCAGTTGCGTCTCTCACTGCAATGCACCGCCGTCGCATCGAACGGAAGAGTGTCTGAATCTCTTGCTGGTCAATATGTGTCCACTCCTGACGCAAAACATCCCTCAGTTGGTTTAACGTTACCGGCTGACGTCGTCTGACGCGGCGGTCTAACGTATCCCACAAATGGTATATGGGTGACAAGTCTGGTGACAAAGCAGGCCACGGCAGGGTTTCAATATTGTTCTGCTCCAATAATGTGGTGGAAATCCGAGCAGTATGACACCTGACGTTGTCCTGTTGGAATAGTGTGACGTTTCTGTTGGCGTTAAAGAACGGCACAACAACTGGCGCAAGGATCTCATCACAGTACCGCTGGGCGTTTAGGTTCCCGTCCACCACTAACAGTTCAGTGCGACTGCCGAAGGTGATACCGCCCCACGCCATAACGCTTCCGCCCCCGAACAGATCGACCTGAGGTACACATGCGTCGGCGTAACGTTCACCGCGTCTGCGATATACCCGCTCTCTGCCATCCGCTCGACGCAAACAGAACCGCGATTCATCGCTAAACATCACCGAATTCCACTGTAACCGAGTCCAGCGAGCACGTTCCGTCGTCCATTCCCGCCGTACGTCACGGTGACGTCGTGTCAGGATGGGTCCAACGTATGGCCGATAGGCACGAATGCCACGTTCACCGAGCCGGTTCCTGACTGTTTGTGCACTGATGCGATTGTTGGTCATCCCAGGAGTAACGGCAGCTATGTGCGTAGCAGGTAGGAACCGGTCACGTAAATGTGACGTCCGAATGTGACGGTCCTGTTCACGCGTCGTCACACGTGGTCGACCAGATCTTGGACGGTCGTCCACCGATCCATGTGTTCGATAACGTCGAAATAGACGTGTTATCGTGATCCGCGTAACCCCGAGTCGATTTGCGACGTCACACTGACGTAAACCGCCGTCAATCATGCCAATGGCACGCATTCTCTGTTTGCGGTTTAGCCTAGGCATTTTGTTAGAGGTAACAATGGGTATGTAAGGTGTGTTTTTCCTCGATGATAATGCAATACCAGTACAATAAACCGGTTTTCCGATTTGTACATGTGCAGGAAGTTGTCTTTGTTGAGGAGCACGTGCAAATCGGAAATTCGGCGTTCCAGGATTATCGGGTGTTTATTTACCTGTGTTTATGGTTGGCTGACGTTGCAATAAGATACCCGGTACTGATACGTAATAATATATTAAACCTTTCTATGGTTTTATCCGTTTTACGTCATTTTTAGTTTGGTATCGTTTCTTTTTTGACTCAGTATATAATAAACATATCTTATCTTATCTTATCTTACAAATCCACTTGTCTCTGGCGACATTTGTCCAGTTTGTTCTGAATGAGATCAATCTGTTCGATGAGCTTCAGCAACTGTTTCCCCTTGCACGTCAGCAACTGTTTCCCCTTGCCCTTCAGCAACTGTTTCCCCTTGCCCTTCAGCAACTGTTTCCCCTTGCCCTTCAGCAACTGTTTCCCCTTGCCCTTCAGCAACTGTTTCCCCTTGCCCTTCAGCAACTGTTTCCCCTTGCCCTTCAGCAACTGTTTCCCCTTGCCCTTCAGCAACTGTTTCCCCTTGCCCTTCAGCAACTGTTTCCCCTTGCCCTTCAGCAACTGTTTCCCCTTGCCCTTCAGCAACTGTTTCCCCTTGCCCTTCAGCAACTGTTTCCCCTTGCCCTTCAGCAACTGTTTCCCCTTGCCCTTCAGCAACTGTTTCCCCTTGCCCTTCAGCAACTGTTTCCCCTTGCCCTTCAGCAACTGTTTCCCCTTGCCCTTCAGCAACTGTTTCCCCTTGCCCTTCAGCAACTGTTTCCCCTTGCCCTTCAGCAACTGTTTCCCCTTGCCCTTCAGCAACTGTTTCCCCTTGCCCTTCAGCAACTGTTTCCCCTTGCCCTTCAGCAACTGTTTCCCCTTGCTCTTCAGCAACTGTTTCCCCTTGCCCTTCAGCAACTGTTTCCCCTTGCCCTTCAGCAACTGTTTCCCCTTGCCCTTCAGCAACTGTTTCCCCTTGCTCTTCAGCAACTGTTTCCCCTTGCTCTTCAGCAACTGTTTCCCCTTGCCCTTCAGCAACTGTTTCCCCTTGCTCTTCTCGTCACGCTTCAGTGTGTTCACGACATTCAGCTTGGTCTCGGCATTAGCTATGTTACCCGTGGTTTCAATGACACGACGTGTGATACGGCATTGTCGGTGGGTGGCGCACTCTATACACGTGCTACATAGGTACACCTGGTGGATCTCACACAAACAAGTGTACATTTAATATATTATACAAATTTATTTTAGGTCGATTGTGAAACAAGGTCTTAGTTACAGCATTGGATTAGTCGCTCCCGAGACATAATTCCTGGCGGAATCGGCATCGCCATCAGGGATATAGAAGAGGCAATGGGCAATGTGGACATTGCCTAAGGACACCAGGACAATGGTTCTGACGGGGCTCGAATATGAAAGTTGAAATTGTCCCCTTGTCATAGATTATTATATAGAGAGTTAGCAATAAACACCCGTGACCTAGCCGTTAAGAGTGCAAGAACATGTATCTTATCAGTGTCTACGAGTATGCACCACGTGGTCAGAATATGTTGTCAGAAACACGACAGAGTGTCCATTCTGGCGGCATGTTCTGGCCAATCGGGTGAATAACCGTGTCGCGCACCAGTGCATATGAAGAATGTTCTTAATCTGAGAGTGATAATTTTATGGGTAATTGATAAATATCCGTTTGTCCATTTGAAATCCATCACTGATGGTCACGGGTTCGAGCCCCACTCAGACCATGTCTTATTTATATGAAAATGTTGGCAGTTTCTTACGGAGGTTGGTGCACACAAGTACTGGTTAACCGCTGGAGCCTGCCCAGGAAAGGTGTTGTTAGGTAAACTGCCCGCCGGCAATATAGCCCAAAATGGTGCTGATGCAGGCGTAAAACCCGAAATATAACATAACATAACCATTTGAAATCAACGGAGGTTCAATACATGTGTGGCTGTCAGTTCAGAAGAGCGTGTAAGAGGTAACCATATAAGCAAGTTGCTTTCTCCTCAATCCTACATGTATGTACATATTATGTATACCAGACAAGAAATAAATATTGTTTAAACTAAGAGCGTGTAAGCATTTGTTGATGCTGTTGGATATCCAAACCAATGATATGCGTACATATCCAAACAAATGATATGCGTACATATCCAAACAAATGATATGCGTACATATCCAAACAAATGATATGCGTATATATATTCAAACAAATGCTATGCGTACATATCCAAACCAATGATATGCGTACATATCCAAACAAATGATATGCGTACATATCCAAACCAAAGATATGCGTACATATCCAAACAAATGCTATGCGTACATATCCAAACCAAAGATATGCGTACATATCCAAACAAATGATATGCGTACATATCCAAACCAATGATATGCGTACATATCCAAACAAATGTTATGCGTACATATCCAAACCAAAGATATGCGTACATATCCAAACAAATGATATGCGTACATATCCAAACACATGACATGCGTATATATATTCAAACCAATGCTATGAATGCATGTCTCAATGCTATTGAAGGGTGACCTCGGCATTTGCGTTCCAATAAAAATCCTCTGATCTATAATACTGCAGGCAGGTAGGCATTTGGTTAGACAAGGTATCCCTCATACATGACAAAGCTACAGCCCAGACACGAACATGCGACGGACGTACGGACATACGGTCAGTATACGTTATATATATACTCGTATCGTGTTAGTTTATACAAATTTAGTTAGCTCGATTGCGAAACAAGTTCTTACAAGAGTTCTTATCGTGTTTAACATAGACCCGTTGGTACACATTTACTAATGGATACACCATGATGCCTGTACTTGGTCATGTAATCACACTTTAAGGACACAATATACCATATGTATTATACATCACAGACAGGTACGTCGGTTATCAACACACCGCACGCCATGCACGCTCGATCGATCTAGTAAGTCAGTTTTCAACACACCGCACGCACTCGAGCGCAGGCACGCTCTGGTAATAACGTATACGTGTTTTACGTTTATTTATCGTCGCTACCGGTTGCCCATATAAGCGACGCCTTCTGAAGAGATTAGTCATTTTAGATTTCTGGAGGATAGTGCAATGATACAGACAGAGACCCATTCCAGAATCTCTTCTGGTTCTTTTACGTGCACCGACACGAGCCCTCTGTTTAAAGTCCCATCTGAAAGACTGTTAATTTTATTAGGGTCAGATGGGGGATTGAACATGCGATCCATGGATTACCAGTCCAACGTGTTAACCTCTGTACAGATCCGTCTACAGATAACGTACACAATGCGATAGACGAGATTTATAACAAAACAGAGCGTGAAAACTAGCAGACGACTTTGATTACTTCCCTTATTTGGATTATTTACCTGTACTGAACGCGCACCTGTGTCACGTGACATAATTTCAACATTCATAAGTATATGCACCGAACACAATCATGCGGAAATAGTTATCACATTCACTGACAATGGACGGTGGGGTATGTACTATTAAATTTAAGATTGTCTTTTTATTATAAACATTAAAGGAGGTCATACATAGACAAGTGTGTATACGTATTGGTTATATATACAGTATGATCACATATTTATTTAGTTCCACAGTGTGTATTGATCTGACAGTGGCATTGATCAGTGTACATGTCTTCATGTAATGTTTTGAACACATCTCGTTTTAGATATTTATATTAATTAATCTAGTTTGTACATACTAGAAAGAGACATGAACACGTGACCATATTACAAGCCCCGTTGTCACACAATCTTGTTATTGTAGTCTAGTCTATAACATTCATTTTTATATCACATACATATATAACTATACTGTCATTTTACCTTTTACTCTCTGAAGTTACAATTATGTAAATTACCAGAATGACGATACGTGCCTAATTGTTTCCATGACAATAGTGTTATCACATTCACAAACCATGTATGAGGCATCAAAAATCCACAACCGCTATCTTAGGACATCCTCTCTCTCTCTCACTCTATATATATATATATATATAAACTATACACCCTCTCTTTTTTATTTAAGTTTATCTAACGTCACTACCGGTTGCCTATTTGAGCGACAGGCAGTTTGCCTAACAACACCTTTCCTGGACGTGCACCAACCTGGGTATGCTCCAGCTAACCCCACCAACCACCCACGTTAACCAGTACTTGGTGCACCAACCTAGACAGGCTCCAGCGGTTAACCAGTACTTGGTGCACCAACCTGGACAGGCTCCAGCGGTTAACCAGTAATTGGTGCACCAACCTGGGTATGCTCCAGCTGTTAACCAGTACTTGGTGCACCAACCTGGACAGGCTCCAGCGGTTAACCAGTACTTGGTGCACCAACCTGGACAGGCTCCAGCGGTTAACCAGTACTTGGTGCACCAACCTGGACAGGCTCCAGCGGTTAACCAGTACTTGGTGCACCAACCTGGGCAGGCTCCAGCGGTTAACCAGTACTTGGTGCACCAACCTGGACAGCCTCCAGCAGTTAACCAGTACTTGGTGCACCAACCTGGGCATGCTCCAGCGGTTAACCAGTACTTGGTACACCAACCTGGGCAGGCTCCAGCGGTTAACCAGTACTTGGTACACCAACCTGGGCATGCTCCAGCAGTTAACCAGTACTTAGTGCACCAACCTGGGCAGGCTCCAGCGGTTAACCAGTACTTGGTACACCAACCTGGGCATGCTCCAGCGGTTAACCAGTACTTGGTGCACCAACCTGGACAGGCTCCAGCGGTTAACCAGTACTTGGTGCACCAACCTGGACAGGCTCCAGCGGTTAACCAGTTCTTGGTACACCAACATTGGCATGCTCCAGCGGTTAACCAGTAATTGGTGCACCAACCTGGACAGGCTCCAGCGGTTAACCAGTACTTGGTGCACCAACCTGGACAGGCTCCAGCGGTTAACCAGTACTTGGTACACCAACCTGGGCATGCTCCAGCGGTTAACCAGTACTTGGTACACCAACTTGGGCAGACTCCAGCGGTTAACCAGTACTTTGTACACCAACCTGGACAAGCTCCAGCGGTTAACCAGTACTTGGTGCATCAACCTGGGCAGGCTCCAGCGGTTAACCAGTACTTGGTGCATAAACCGTAAGAAATTGCCAACTTTTTTCATATAAACAGACAGATATGGTCTGAACGGGACTCGAACCCGTTGTCATCAGTGATGATCGGCTACAGTGGTATGTATGCAAGTCAATGACCGTAACCACTCGACCACGGAGATTATATATAGAGAAATTGGTGACTTATGGATAAAATCTCGTGTTCCTGTGGTGTTACGTTACATATTTATTTTATAAGACTACATAGTTTGCCAATGTGTTATGTGACCTGGATATAGGCTACACTAGGTACTAATGTTTACAGATGAAAGCAATGTGTTATGTTACTGGGATATAGGCTACACTAGGTACTAATGGTTACAGATGAAAGCAATGTGTTATGTTACTGGGATATAGGCTGCACTAGGTACTAATGTTTACAGATGAAAGCAATGTGTTATGTTACTGGGATATAGGCTGCACTAGGTACTAATGTTTACAGATGAAAGCAATGTGTTATGTTACTGGGATGTAAGCTACACTAGGTACTAATGTTTACAGATGGAAGCAATGTGCTATATGTGATATGTGACCTGGATATAAGCTACACTAGGTACTAATGTTTACAGATGGAAGCACTGTGCTATATGTGATATGTGACCTGGATATAAGCTACACTAGGTACTAATGTTTACAGATGGAAGCAATGTGCTATATGTGATATGTGACCTGGATATAGGCTACACTAGGTACTAATGTTTACAGATGAAAGCAATGTGTTATATGTGATATGTGACCTGGATATAGGCTACACTAGGTACTAATGTTTACAGATGGAAGCAATGTGTTATGTTACTGGGATATAGGCTACACTAGGTACTAATGTTTACAGATGGAAGCAATGTGTTATGTTACTGGGATATAAGCTACACTAGGTACTAATGTTTACAGATGGAAGCAATGTGTTATGTTACTGGGATATAGGCTACACTAGGTACTAATGGTTACAGATGGAAGCAATGTGTTATGTGACCTGGATATAGGCTACACTAGGTACTAATGTTTACAGATGGAAGCAATGTGTTATGTGACCTGGATATAGGCTACACTAGGTACTAATGTTTACAGATGAAAGCAATGTGTTACTGGGATATAGGCTGCACTAGGTACTAATGTTTACAGATGGAAGCAATGTGTTACTGGGATATAGGCTACACTAGGTACTAATGTTTACAGATGAAAGCAATGTGTTACTGGGATATAGGCTACACTAGGTACTAATGTTTACAGATGGAAGCAATGTGTTATGTGACCTGGATATAGGCTACACTAGGTACTAATGTTTACAGATGAAAGCAATGTGTTATGTTACTGGGATATAGGCTACACTAGGTACTAATGTTTACATATGGAAGCAATGTGTTATGTTACTGGGATATAGGCTACACTAGGTACTAATGTTTACATATGGAAGCAATGTGTTATGTGACCTGGATATAGGCTACACTAGGTACTAATGTTTACAGATGAAAGCAATGTGTTATGTTACTGGGATATAGGCTACACTAGGTACTAATGTTTACAGATGAAAGCAATGTGTTATGTTACTGGGATATAGGCTACACTAGGTACTAATGTTTACAGATGAAAGCAATGTGTTATCTTACTTGGATATAGGCTACACAAGGTACTAATGTTTACAGGTGGAAGCAATATGTTATGTTACTGGGATATAGGCTACACTAGGTACTAATGTTTACAGATGAAAGCAATGTGTTATGTTACTGGGATATAGGCTACACAAGGTACTAATGTTTACAGATGAAAGCAATGTGTTATGTTACTGGGATATAGGCTACACCAGGTATTAATGTTTACAGATGAAAGCAATGTGTTATGTTACTGGGATATAGGCTACACTAGGTACTAATGTTTACAGATGAAAGCAATGTGTTATGTTACTGGGATATAGGCTACACTAGGTACTAATGTTTACAGATGGAGGCACTGTGCTATATGTGATATGTGACCTGGATATAGGCTACACTAGGTACTAATGTTTACAGATGAAAGCAATGTGCTATGTTACTGGGATATAGGCTACACTAGGTGCTAATGTTTACAGATGAAAGCAATGTGTTACTGGGATATAGGCTACACTAGGTACTAATGTTTACAGATGAAAGCAATGTGTTATGTTACTGGGATATAGGCTACACTAGGTACTAATGTTTACAGATGAAAGCAATGTGTTATGTTACTGGGATATAGGCTACACTAGGTACTAATGTTTACAGATGAAAGCAATGTGTTACTGGGATATAGGCTACACTAGGTACTACTGTTTACAGATGAAAGCAATGTGTTACTGGGATATAGACTACACTAGGTACTAATGGTTACAGGTGAAAGCAATGTGTTACTGGGATATAGGCTACACTAGGTACTAATGTTTACAGATGAAAGCAATGTGTTACTGGGATATAGACTACACTAGGTACTAATGGTTACAGGTGAAAGCAATGTGTTACTGGGATATAGGCTACACTAGGTACTAATGTTTACAGATGAAAGCAATGTGTTATGTTACTGGGATATAGGCTACACTAGGTACTAATGTTTACAGATGAAAGCAATGTGTTATGTTACTGGGATATAGGCTACACTAGGTGCTAATGTTTACAGATGAAAGAACCCTTAGTGTTCAATGAGGACCTGCCGGATGGTATTGCTTGTCATTTACATTCGGAAGAAGGGCTCTCTCCCAGTGCGATAGAGAATGTTACATTGACAAACGGGACCCACAGAACGGAGGATACGTTGATTGTGAGCAGTGTACAACCCGGCATATATTCCGTGAGTAACCTTGGAAAACGATATTGTTTCAGATAAATTTTGTAATAATGGTGATGTTCATGTGTACATTGTTCTGTTTCTCTGTTAGTGACAAAAACCTGACAACACAGTTTACTAGTTTGTTAATGTCTGCTGTGATTGTAATTTAGCTCAATATGTGAACGCTGTTTCACATTTCTCCATCTTGATCATTTGTTTATCGTAATGGTGTGACCTGACAATATGGTGATCTGACAACATATTTGTCATTTGGAATAGAGAGGTTACCTCCAGACAACCGTTTCTTCATTTGCATGTTCAACCCTCAAATTTAAGTCATAAGTTATGATCAATCATCAAATTTATTTTACAAACTGAAATTAAATTAAATTTCACGTTACCTCGACAGCACGATGTAGGACCATCAAATGTGAAAATTGTGATATCTGTGGTCATGACTATGAATACACCGGTAGACGGATCTGTAGTCCAGTGGTTAAAACGCTGGACTGGTAATCCAGGGATCTCAGGTTCGATACCCCGTCTGACCCTAGTAAAATTAATAGTCTTTCAGATGGGACTTTAAACTGAGATCTCGTGTCGGTGATTTACACTGTGCACGTACAAGAACTAGAGTAGACTCTGGAATGGGTCTCTGTCTGTATCATGCACTATCCTAAACAAATCTAAAATGACTAATCGCTTCAGGAGGCGCCGTTCATATGGGCAACCAACCGATCGCGACGATAAATAAACGTACATCACCCACATAATGTTCCAAACTTACAGTACGTGAATTAGGAGCAGCACTATCCGATACAATACGACATAATCAGAACGTTACATTAATAATAATAATAAAGACTTTATTTAACGAGAGAACTCATTTGAACAATTACGTCAATCTACCATGAGACCCTCAACAAATTAAAACATGAAATAGCAGAATGAAACATGTAAACAGTAACCAGTGAATCGTTCATAGGAAATAAGATATAAGCTGCAAGAACTAATACTTATATTCGTGTATAATTGTATATTATTTTTATCATTACACTGTCTACTTTACTCATTACGTAGGTTGTATGTTAATCCTTCAATCAATTCATTTCAGGGTTTCACGCATGACTCCAACGGTAAACCTCGTAGTGGGGTATGGACCACCAAGCAGACATTCGGGATAGACGAGAACAAAGAACGTGGTAACTGGAATGGCAGGTTCGAGTACATACTCTCCATGCTAGGATATGCTGTAGGGCTTGGCAATATCTGGCGATTCCCTTATCTTTGTTATAGGTAAATTAAATAGTTGTGGCACATTTATAATTTGTATATTACGTTGATATTCCTAGCAATTCTTATCCGTGGCTCAAGGGGTATACCCGCATGTTTTCTATGTGGTTACACGTGTTTATGTGTGGTTCCGCGTGTTTAGGTGTGGTTCTACCACGTGCTTATGTGTGTTTCCGCGTATGTATGGTTGGTTACACGTGTTTATGTGTGGTTCCGTGTGTTTATGTGTGGTTCTACCACGTGCTTATGTGTGTTTCCGCGTGTTTATATATGGTTGGTTACACGTGTTTATGTGTGGTTCTGTGTGTTTATGTGTGGTTCTACCACGTGCTTATGTGTGTTTCCGCGTGTTTATATATGGTTGGTTACACGTGTTTATGTGTGGTTCTGTGTGTTTATGTGTGGTTCTACCACGTGCTTATGTGTGTTTCTGCGTGTTTATATATGGTTGGTTACACGTGTTTATGTGTGGTTCTGCGTGTTTATGTGTGGTTCTACCACGTGCTTATGTGTGTTTCTGCGTGTTTATATATGGTTGGTTACACGTGTTTATGTGTGGTTCTGCGTGTTTATGTTTGGTTCTACCACGTGCTTATGTGTGTTTCCACGTGTTTATGTATGGTTGGTTACACGTGTTTATGTGTGGTTCTGCGTGTTAATGTGTGGTTCTACCACGTGCTTATGTGTGTTTCCACGTGTTTATGTATGGTTGGTTACACGTGTTTATGTATGGTTCCGTGTGTTTATGTGTGGTTCTACCACGTGCTTATGTGTGTTTCCGCGTGTTTATGTATGGTTGGTTACACGTGTTTATGTGTGGTTCCGCGTGTTTATGTGTGGTTGGATACACGTGTTTATGTGTGGTTCTACCACGTGCTTATGTGTGTTTCCGCGTGTTTATGTATGATTGGTTACACGTGTTTATGTATGGTTACACGTGTTTTATGTATGGTTACACGTGTTTATGTAGGATTACACGTGTTTTGTATGGTTACACGTGTTTTATGTATGGTTACACGTGTTTTGTATGGTTACACGTGTTTATGTATGGTTACACGTGTTTATGTATGTTTCCACGTCCTTATGTATGGTTACACGTGTTTATGTATGGTTACACGTGTTTATGTATGGTTACACGTGTTTATATATGTTTCCACATCCCTATGTATGGTTACATGTGTTTATGTGTGGTTACACGTGTTTATATATGTTTCCACGTCCTTATGTATGGCTACACGTGTTTATGTATGGCTACACGTGTTTATGTATGGATACACGTGTTTATGTGTGGTTATGCCACTTGCTTATGTGTGTTTCCACGTGTTTATGTATGGTTGGTTACACGTGTTTATGTATGGTTCCGTGTGTTTATATGTGGTTCTACCACGTGCTTATGTGTAATTCCGCGTGTTTATGTATGGTTGGTTACACGTGTTTATATATGGTTGGTTACACGTGTTCATGTATGATTCCGTGTGTTTATGTGTGGTTCTACCACGTGATTATGTGTGTTTCCGCGTGTTTATGTATGGTTGGTTACACGTGTTTATGTGTGGTTCCGCGTGTTTATGTGTGGTTCTGTGTGTTTATGTGTGGTTCTACCACGTGCTTATGTGTGTTTCCGCGTGTTTATGTATGGTTGGTTACACGTGTTTATATGTGTTTCCACGTGTTTATGTGTGGTTCTGTGTGTTTATGTGTGGTTCTACCACATGCTTATGTGTGTTTCCGCGTGTTTATGTATGGTTGGTTACACGTGTTTATGTGTGGTTCCGCGTGTTTATGTGTGGTTGGTTACACGTGTTTTGTGTGGTTCCGTGTGTTTATGTGTGGTTCTACCACATGCTTATGTATGTTTCCGCGTGTTTATGTATGGTTGGTTACACGTGTTTATGTATGGTTACACGTGTTTATGTATGGTTACACGTGTTTATGTAGGATTACACATGTTTATGCATGGTTACACGTGTTTATGTATGGTTTCACGTGTGTTATGTATGGTTACACGTGTGTTATGTATGATTCCGTGTGTTCATGTGTGGTTCTACCACGTGCTTATGTGTGTTTCCGCGTGTTTATGTATGGTTGGTTACACGTGTTTATATATGGTTGGTTACACGTGTTTATGTATGATTCCGTGTGTTTATGTGTGGTTCTACCACGTGCTTATGTGTGTTTCCGCGTGTTTATGTATGGTTGGTTACACGTGTTTATGTGTGGTTCCGCGTGTTTATGTGTGGTTGGTTACACGTGTTTATGTGTGGTTCCGTGTGTTTATGTGTGGTTCTACCACGTGCTTATGTGTGTTTACGCGTGTTTATGTATGGTTGGTTACACGTGTTTATGTGTGGTTGGTTACACGTGTTTATGTATGGTTGGTTACACGTGTTTATGTATGGTTGGTTACACGTGTTTATGTATTGTTACACGTGTTTATGTATTGTTACACGTGTTTATGCATGGTTACACGTGTTTATGCATGGTTACACGTGTTTATGTATGGTTACACATGTTTATGCATGGTTACACGTGTTTATGTATGGTTACACGTGTGTTATGTATGGTTACACGTGTGTTATGTATGGTTACACGTGTGTTATGTATGGTTACACGTGTTTTGTATGGTTACACGTGTTTTATGTATGGTTACACGTGTTTATTTATGGTTACACGTGTCTATGTATAGCTACACGTGTTTATGTATGGTTTCACGTGTTTATGTATGGTTTCACGTGTTTATGTGTGTTTCCACGTCCTTATGTATGGTTACACGTGTTTATGTGTGTTTCCACGTGTTTATGTATGGTTACACGTGTTTATGTGTGTTTCCACGTCCTTATGTATGGTTTCACGTGTTTATGTATGGTTACACGTGTTTATGTATGGTTACATGTGTTTATGTATGGTTACACGTGTTTATGTATGGTTTCACGTGTTTATGTATGGTTTCACGTGTTTATGTGTTTTTCTACAACGTGTTTATGTATGGTTACACGTGTTTTGTAGGATTACACATGTTTATGCATGGTTACACGTGTTTATGTAGGATTACACGTGTTTATGTATGGTTACACGTCCTTTTGTATGGTTGGTTTCACGTGTTTGTGTGTGTTTCCACGTCATTATGTATGGTTTCACGTGTTTATGTGTGTTTCCATGTCCTTATGTATGGTTTCACGTGTTTATGTATGGTTACACGTGTTTATGTATGGTTACACGTGTTTATGTATGGTTACACGTGTTTATGTACGGTTACACGTGTTTATGTGTGGTTACACGTGTTTATGTATGGTTACACGTGTTTATGTATGGTTACACGTGTTTATGTATGGTTGGTTACACGTGTTTATGTATGGTTACACGTGTTTATGTATGGTTGGTTACACGTCCTTATGTATGGTTGGTTACACGTGTTTATGTATGTTTCCACGTCCTTATGTATGGTTACACGTGTTTATGCATGGTTACACGTGTTGATGTATGGTTACACGTGTTTATGTATGGTTACACGTGTTTATGTATGGGTACACGTGTCTATGTATGGTTACACGTGTTTATGTATGGTTACACGTGTTTATATATGTTTCCACGTCCTTTTGTATGGTTGGTTACACGTGTTTATATATGTTTCCACGTCCTTATGTATGGTTGGTTACACGTGTTTATGTATGGTTACACGTGTTTATGTATGTTTCCACGTCCTTTTGTATGGTTGGTTACACGTGTTTATATATGTTTCCACGTCCTTATTTATGGTTGGTTACACGTGTTTATGTATGTTTCCACGTCCTTATTTATGGTTGGTTACACGTGTTTATGTATGTTTCCACGTCCTTTTGTATGGTTGGTTACACGTGTTTATATATGTTTCCACGTCCTTATTTATGGTTGGTTACACGTGTTTATGTATGTTTCCACGTCCTTATGTATGGTTGGTTACACGTGTTTATGTATGTTTCCACGTCCTTATGTATGGTTGGTTACACGTGTTTATGTATGTTTCCACGTCCTTATGTATGGTTGGTTACACGTGTTTATGTATGGTTAAAGTTTAAACTTAAACACCAACAATCAAAGAGAACAATTGACTGTACATTCTTTATGTTGATATTACAGACACGGCGGTGGAGTCTTTCTCATTCCTTACCTGTTCTTTATGACGTTTGTTGGAATTCCTCTCTTTTTTCTGGAATCTGCTCTTGGTCAGTTTACCAGCTCTGGACCTACTACCTGTTGGTCATTTGCACCACTCTTTCAAGGTAAGGGATTCGGTATCAAGACAGACATTATATATTAATTAACCACGGTTATTTCCTAGTACTTTAACGAGAAGAACTCTAAACTACTTACAAAATCCACCCCAGGCACGTGATAGTTTTGTTGCCAAGTATTTATTATGTGTTCAGCAATACGAGTTACGATTGTGGATTTTGTTTAATTTAGTATAATTGTATTGCTCGATTCATTTTACACAATATATAATACAAAACATGAGAATTTCAAGATGTCCTATTTGTTTTTATTGCATTTGATGTTAAGATGGTAGATTAAATTTTGTGTTAAATAAGTTCTCTCGTAAAATAAAGTTTTTATTATGATTATGAGTATTATGATGACGACGACGACGACGACGACGACGACGACGACGACGACGACGACGACGACGACGACGACGACGACGACGACGACGACGACGACGACGACGACGACGACGACGACGACGACGACGACGACGACGACGACGACGACGACGACGACGACGACGACGACGACGACGACGACGACGACGACGACGACGACGACGACGACGACGACGACGACGACGACGACGACGACGACGACGACGACGACGACGACGACGACGACGACGACGACGACGACGACGACGACGACGACCGACGACGACGACGACGACGACGACGACGACGACGACGACGACGACGACGACGACGACGACGACGACGACGACGACGACGACGACGACGACGACGACGACGACGACGACGACGACGACGACGACGACGACCGACGACGACGACCGACGACGACGACGACGACGACGACGGACGACGACGACGACGACGACGACGACGACGACGACGACGACGACGACGACGACGAACGACGACGACGAACGACGACGACGACGACGACGACGACGACGACGACGACGACGACGACGACGACGACGACGACGACGACGACGACGACGACGACGACGACGACGACGACGACGACGACGACGACGACGACGACGACGACGACGACGACGACGACGACGACGACGACGACGACGACGACTCAATCACTCGGATTCTCTATCCGGTTATTTAGCAGATATGTACCATAGAATGATTAGTTTTCTCACGTAGAAGTTTGTTATTTTCAGGCATCGGCATTACTATGATGATCCAGTCGTTCATTACATCCGGGTACTACTGCATGATTATAGCCTGGTGTCACTTCTACTTCTTCGCTTCCTTCACGAGTCATCTCCCGTGGGCCAACTGTGGCGAATGGTGGAATACAGAATGTAATCATATATACAGTTGTCGGACATGTAACATTTAACTAACCATTGTCGGACATGTAACATTTAACTAACCATTGTCGGACATGTAACATTTAACTAACCATTGTCGGACATTTAACTAACCATTGTCGGACATGTAACATTTAACTAACCATTGTCGGACATGTAACATTTAACTAAACAGTGTCGGACATGTAACATTTAACTAAACATTGTCGGACATGTAACATTTAACTAACCATTGTCGGACATGTAACATTTAACTAACCATTGTCGGACATGTAACATTTAACTAACCATTGTCGGACATGTAACATTTAACTAACCATTGTCGGACATGTAACATTTAACTAAACAGTGTCGGACATGTAACATTTAACTAAACATTGTCGGACATGTAACATTTAACTAACCATTGTCGGACATGTAACATTTAACTAACCAAATTGTCACACGAGCATTGATGTAATTGTGTAGCAATGTGTAAAGTGGACATGAAACGGTAATCGTTGCAACGTTTTGTTTTTTACATCTACGTTATACTGCCGATCAATCAATTCTGATTATGACTGGCATGCTCCTTAAAGACAAGGTCACACTTAAAGCGACACTACATCAGTGAAAACACACATTTCTACAGAATGTATGTTCCTATTATATGGTATAATTGTTTTCCAAATATTTGCCTCACATACTGAGTATTTCAACTAATAAACAAACGTCGTATACATGGTTTGTTGATATAACAAAATAATGTAAACATTCATGCGCAATACAACTAGTGTATCCTGAATAACATTTATGGTACAGATTTACCTTATATCTCACATGTGTGCCTATTTATTTGTAGACTAGTCTTAGTTAAATGATCTCTAAACGACATTATCTAGCGTTTAGTATTGACTCCGATGACAAACAAAAGTCAATTCAGGAGCATGGATGGCCGTTATATGAAATTATACTTTCAATCCACAAAAACACTGTTTATTGATTCTATGTTAGTGTTCGAATGTATTCGGACGAATTTGTAGTAGCAATACATTTATACGTGAAAAAATGCATTATAAAATTATTTGGTTTTTGCGATGTAATGTCGCTTTAATAGAAGTCACATTTAAAATAACCAATTCATTACAGTTTCAGCGTTATTATATTATTCAAATATTAATAGAGTTGTGGAACCTATGCTCGGTGTAAACCCCGCATATAATGACCAGTATAAAATGTTAATTGCAATTGCCGTATATTATTATTTTCTTAAGTCATGAAAACAACTTTCAAAAAACTCTTTGTTGACAGTTTGAGCTTCATCACATGACCATGCTGCTCAATACAGCTATCGCAACGGTGTCGGGTCGGCACCCGTTTATGTGGGGAACTCAATACTTCAGGGCACCTATGCACGGCGTACTTGGTATTTTTTATTTATCCACCAGAACGTGTTGAATATCTTATTTTGATATAGTACATCATTGAGTAAAAACACTTATTGGTCTTAATCAGAAATGGTATAGTGACTATTTTTCGGGTTAGGTGTAGATTTTTTTACATTCGGATAGCTACCTGAATTGCTCATACACCGTATCAGTTTTGGTGGAAATATTCTCCCAATTATTTGTTGTATTTATATTCGTCTGCTGGACCAGTCACGTGACAGTTGCATCAGGCTAACGATACACGTAACGGAATGCTATTGAACTATGCTTCAGCTCTGTCAGCGAAATTAACCTAGAACTATATAAATGTTTTAAATACGGATGTAAATGGACAAATACGCCGAGCATAGGAATACGCCGAGCATAGGAATACGCCGAGCATAGGAATACGCCGAGCATAGGAATACGCCGAGCATAGGAATACGCCGAACATAGGAATACGCCGAGCATAGGGATACGCCGAGCATAGGAATACGCCGAGCATAGGAATACGCCGAACATAGGAATACGCCGAGCATAGGAATACGCCGAACATAGGAATACGCCGAGCATAGGAATACGCCGAGCATAGGAATACGCCGAACATAGGAATACGCCGAGCATAGGAATACGCCGAGCATAGGTTCCACCACTGTGTGTGTGTTTTACGTTTATTTATCGTCGCTAACGGTTGCCCATATGAGCGATGCCTCCTGAAGAGATTAGTTATTTTAGATTTTGGAGGATAGTGCATGATACAGACAGAGACCCATTCCAAAATCTCCTCTGGTTCTTTTACGTGCACGGTGTAAAGCACCGACACGATACCTCGGTTTTAACGTCCCATCTGAAAGACTGTTAATTTTATTAGGGTCAGACGGGGGATCGAACCTGTGACCCCTGGATTACCAGTCCAGCGTGTTACCACTGGACTACAGATCCGTCTGTTTCCACCACTCTATTATGTTCTCGCGATATAAACACAAGCGTTTTATGGCATATTTTCATCGGTCTGTTCCCCCTCTCATTACGTGTGATTGAGTGTCATAAATATCATTATTTAAATTCAATAAACAGACTTACTTTTCCGTTACTGGTTCATAGACTGCAGTGAGAGGTTACCCGACGTGACTTGTGATGGTGCGTACGACGTGCAGCAAGCGAATGGTACCTGCTACAGTCACAGTAACTTCACCGGACTTTGGGACTATAAAATATTCCAGAACGTGACGGGAAGACAGAGAATAGCCCCGTCCAAGGAGTACTGGGAGTATGTTACCCTATATATAATTTAAAATGATTAGAGAGAGAATGAGGGAGAACGAGGGAGAGGAGAATGATGGAGGGTGAAGAAGGAATGGAGACGGAAGAAGCGTGGGAGTTAGAGAGAGGAGTACAGTTATAGAGATTGAGGAGGGAGATATGGATAGATGGATGGACGATAGTGAAGGAGCGAGATAGACTGTGGCTGGGACGGAGGGTATTATCATGGAAGCAATGAATATTGGTACAACCTTTACATGATTTGTTCAATGTTTTATTTCAACATAAATACAGTATTGCTGTTCCAGCATGGCTATTTCATATACAATAGCTAGTACGTCCTGTACCGGTTGAATATACTATATTATGTACCTTATTAATTCTTTCAAACGAGTATACGACCTTACTTTATTCTACTAGAACAATATAAATGTTCTATAAAGGTTTGTATAATATGCCAGATAATTGTTCATTGTAAAGTGGATATGCTACACATATCAGTTATATGCTACACATATCCGTTATATGCTACACATATCCGCTATATGCTACACATATCCGCTATATGCTACACATATCCGCTATATGCTACACATATCCGTTATATGCTACACATATCCGCTCTATGCTACACATATCCGCTATATGCTACACATATCCGCTATATGCTACACATATCCGCTATATGCTACACATATCCGTTATATACTACACATATCCGCTATATGCTACACATATCCGCTATATGCTACACATATCCGCTATATGCTACACATATCCGTTATATGCTACACATATCCGCTCTATGCTACACATATCCGTTATATGCTACACATATCCACTCTATGCTAAACATATCCGCTATATGCTACACATATCCGCTATATGCTACACATATCCGCTATATGCTACACATATCCGCTATATGCTACACATATCCGCTATATGCTACACATATCCGCTATATGCCACACATATCCGTTATATGCTACACATATCCGCTATATGCTATTTTCTTATCATATTTATGCCAATGTGAAGCGCAAAATGCACATTTGATCTGCGTGAGATATTATATTTATTGTTTCAGAAACTATGTATTACGTGTTGGTGACGGTATTGAAACTACAGGTGTGCCACAATGGCGCCTTGTCCTGTGCTTGTTGTTCTCGTGGACCCTTGTGTTCCTGTGCCTCATTAAGGGCATCAAGTCTGCAGGAAAGGTATCACACTAAACAGTACTACGGTGTAGTCCGTTCGACTACCAGTTGAAGTCATATGTGTTAGAGGTTATAACACTTTTCTCAAATTTTCAAACTCCAGCTCGAATGGTTGATTGGTTGATTTTGAGATTTATTCACTACTGAACTAATCGAAAGCTTGAGACTGAGTTTCAGATTGGGGATAAGTTATATAACATCGAGGCCATCGTGGCCCAGCATTAACTGTCGTTTCCCGTCTGTGATGTAGTACTTACAGTGTCCAATAAACTGGGCACCAAGTAACGCTGTAGCATTGAACAAAGTAATATTTATTGCATCATTTGAAGAAAAATAAATGAAGGAAATGTGTTCTTACTAATATAGAAGTGAATTATATTTCACCGAATGAAATTTTGAAAGCAATATTATAATGAGTGCAACATGCCACGAGATGTAAACTGTTTTTGCTTTGTTGAGACATGAAGCGCCTATAGTACGATGTGATGTTACCCATAGCCTAATTTATTGACGGCAATGTCCGTCCATACAATAAATACGAAAACAATGCATATTGTTACTATATTACTGATATGGAAAACATTTTAGCGGTTTAAACGGATAGGTATTTTAGTCTGCGATTGAACGGTTATGTTTAGATGATATTCATAAAGCAAGCAAAGCCTCGATCTACCATATCGAAAAAAGTATACAGATGGCGCCCAACACGCATAATTTGATTAATATGATATCAAATTACTCTTAACTCATTTACATGTTACCTTGCAGGTTGTGTATTTCTTAACTCAGTTCACTGTTACCTTGCAGGTTGTGTATCTCTTTAACACATTTCAATGTTACCTTGCAGGTTGTGTATCTCTTTAACACATTTACATGTTACCTTGCAGGTTGTGTATCTCTTTAACACATTTCAATGTTACCTTGCAGGTTGTGTATCTCTTTAACTCATTTACATGTTCCTTGCTGTTGTGTATATCTAACTCAACAGTTACCTTGCAGGTTGTGTATTTCTTAACTCATTTCAATGTTACCTTGCAGGTTGTGTATTTCTTAACTCATTTACATGTTACCTTGCAGGTTGTGTATTTCTTAACTCATTTACATGTTACCTTGCAGGTTGTGTATTTCTTAACTCATTTACATGTTACCTTGCAGGTTGTGTATTTCTTAACTCATTTACATGTTACCTTGCAGGTTGTGTATTTCTTAACTCATTTACATGTTACCTTGCAGGTTGTGTATTTCTTAACTCATTTACATGTTACCTTGCAGGTTGTGTATTTCTTAACTCATTTACATGTTACCTTGCAGGTTGTGTATTTCTTAACTCATTTACATGTTACCTTGCAGGTTGTGTATTTCTTAACTCATTTAAATGTTACCTTGCAGGTTGTGTATTTCTTAACACATTTCAATGTTACCTTGCAGGTTGTGTATTTCTTAACACATTTACATGTTACCTTGCGGTTGTGTATTTCTTAACCAGTTCAATGTTACCTTGCAGGTTGTGTATTTATAACACATTTCAATGTTACCTTGCAGGTTGTGTATTCTTACACATTTAAATGTTACCTTGCAGGTTGTGTATTTCTTAACACATTTCAATGTTACCTTGCAGGTTGTGTATTTCTTAACTCATTTACATGTTACCTTGCAGGTTGTGTATTTCTTAACTCATTTACATGTTACCTTGCAGGTTGTGTATTTCTTAACTCAGTTCAATGTTACCTTGCAGGTTGTGTATTTATTAACACATTTCAATGTTACCTTGCAGGTTGTGTATTTCTTAACACATTTAAATGTTACCTTGCAGGTTGTGTATTTCTTAACACATTTCAATGTTACCTTGCAGGTTGTGTATTTCTTAACTCATTTACATGTTACCTTGCAGGTTGTGTATTTCTTAACTCATTTACATGTTACCTTGCAGGTTGTGTATTTCTTAACTCAGTTCAATGTTACCTTGCAGGTTGTGTATTTATTAACTCATTTAAATATTACCTTGCAGGTTGTGTATTTCTTAACACATTTCTTCTTCTTCTTCTTGTCGTTCGCGAATCACATGGACAAGCCGGCAGCAAACACGAAATGGGCCGTCCTCCTCAGATCCTCCCGGCAGCCATGTAACTTCGTCTGGGAGAGAAGTATCTGTTGCCCAGGTTGTTTTCCTCAGCCCATGAAGATTGGGACACTGCTGGAGGATGTGTTCTGCAGTCTGGTCCCCTATTTTGCAGCTGCAGGCAATTGATGGAGCTAGTCCAAGCTTCCGACACATATGGAAGTTCAGGCGGTTATGCCCTGTTCTAAGCCGGAATATCGTGACTTGCTCCTGTCTGGTGAGAAGGTGGTAGTCATCCTTCTCGACTGTTGGCTTTGATGCAGATTTGATTATGGTGCATTTTTCCTTGTAAGTCAAATCTTTGTCTGGTGCCTCTCGGTAGAACCTTGCTTGGCAAGCTGGTCAGCGGCTTCATTGCCAGGAATGCCTATGTGTGCAGGTACCCACAGTTCTTTTACTTACGCTGACTGTTCGAAGGGCTTCCATCAGGTGGGGTTCTTTGTTGTTAGACAGGGCATGCAGAACTGAGAGCGCATCAGTCAGGAAGACAACCTAGGCACACTCCACAGTGTTGTGTACTAGAGATGCTGCTGTTTCAAGGGCCTGTACTTCTGCCCCATAGTTGCTGCAGTGTACTCCAGTAGGTAGAGCAACTGACTGTGTGTGTCCATCTGGGTGTCGGACATACACGCCTGCTCCTCCGTTTGCTACTGCTCTTGTGGCTGAACCATCTGTGTAGACGTATAGCCATGCTTCTCCAGGATAACTCTTGTCGATGTGTGCAAGTGTGAGGGAACGTTTGACATCATCATGTTGTCTATCTCTGGATGTCATGTATGGGATTGTACTGCAGATGGTAACCTTGGATTCATCGCTAGTCAACCATGGCTTGGATAGAAATGTCGTTGGAGGCAATGTCTTGGCTGGGAGGTGGCTGGTGTGCTTTCGAGCAAGCTTCTTGGACTGGTGGATGAAACTGCTTCGCTTTAGACGATTCTTCGTTAGTGCCTCAACTCTCTGCTTCATCGGTTGTTCTTCCTGACATCGAAACTTCTCTGTCTGTAGAAGAATTCTTGTGTCGCGACGTTCTTGCAGTGGCTGGATGGAAGTAATTTTCTCCATGGCCTTGATTGGAGTGCTCTTCATTGCACCTGTGATCAGCCTGAGGGCCTTGTTCTGAACCTAGTCGAGTGTCTGTTGGTTGGTCTTGGCTGATGCTGTCCAGGCGGTGGATCCATATTCCAGGTGAGGCCTGACCACACCTTGGTATATAGTCTTCAGGATGTGATCATTGGCACCCCATGTGGTGCCAGCAAGCTTCCGAAGGATTGCAAGCTTGCGCTTGGCTTTGGCCTCTGCTTTCTGGATATGTGGCTTCCATGCCTGCCGTCTGTCAAATGTCACCCCCAAGTATGTTGGCTCGTTGTCCGTCTTCAAGGCAGTTCCACCGACTTTGATGGTTCCAGCTTTCTGTTTGGTGGAAAGTGTGAAGAGTGTGGTTGACGACTTCTCCTGATTAATAGAGATGCACCAGTCTTCTGCCCATGCTGTGAGCTTGTCTGCGGCCATCTGCATTCTGTATGTGGCAGTCGTTGCATGTTCTTCAACACACCACATGACCAAGTCGTCAGCATAGAGTGCTGCTTTGATACCTTTTGGGAGCTCTGCAAGCAAGTCATCGATGAAGATGAGGAACAGCGTAGGCGAGATCACTCCTCCTTGAGGAACACCGTGTCGGATGAGGAATGTCTTGCTCTTCTGGTTGTCAACAAGTACTCTGGCTCTGCGATTGTGTAGGAAGGATTTGGTCCATCGGAGCATCTAGTCGGCAATTCCGCATCGTTGCATCTTGACCAGCAGCCCATCAGTCCAGACTTTGTCAAAAGCCTTCTGGAGGTCTATCCAGGTTGCAAAAACTACCTTCTGGCCTTGGATTACATCCTCAACTTCCTGAGCGAGGTATGTTGCCTGGTCCTCTGTGCATCTGAACTGTCGGAATCCTGCTTGTTCCTTGGATAGGAGGTTTTCTGTCTCAAGGTACCACATGAGTCTCTTGTTAACTATCCTCTCCATTGTCTTGACCACACAGCTAATGAGACTAATATGGCGATAGCTGGAAGCTTTCTTTCTATCTTTGCCGTTCTTGTAGATTGGGATAACGGTGGCTTCCTTCCAGATCTGCGGAACTATGCCTTCTTCCCAGCTAAGATTGAAGATGTCAAGAAGTTTCAGCATGGCTGAGCATCCAAGATGAGTTAGCATCTCATTGGAGATTCCATCAGGTCCTGGTGACTTCCTCTTCTTCAGTTGTCTGAGCGCTGTGTACAGTTCCTTGTATGTAAGTGGAAGTTTCATTGAGTCTTGTTCCGTATGTCTTTTACTTCTATCCTTCTGTTCTTTCTGTGCCTCTCTTTGCTGTTGGCGTGTGACTTTGATGTTGCCCTCTTTCTGGTAGGCTTTGGCGAGACAGTCTGCAGTCTCTTTGCCGGTCAACAGTTTCCCATCCTCATCCAACGTGATTTTCTGTCTGCTATTTTCTTCATCATTTAGCTGTTTCGTGAGCCTCCACAACTTCCTCCCGTCCTTCTCAAGGTTCAGGGCAGCAGTTTACTCCCTCCAACTTCGTCGTGTAGCTTCCAGTTTAGATTTTTGAAACTGTGCCTTTGCTTTCTGAAGTTGTTCATGGTGTTCTTGTGATGGCTGTTCTTCTGCCCTGTTCCTTGCTTCAGTGAGTTCATCTTGGAGGGTCTGAACTGATTGGTCCAGTAGGGCTTGTATTCTCTTCTCGCACCTCTAGGGATGGTTTCATGGGCAGCTTTGAGTATGCAGCTGTTGAACTCTTTCACCACGTTGTTAACATCTCTTCCTAAGAGAATTGGACCGAATAGCAAAGAGACTCCACTTGGCTTTCTTGTAGTTCCATCTAGGGTAGGGATGGTCTGTATCACTTCACTGCTGAGTGTGAGGAACACTGGTTTGTGGTCACTTCCACCAAGTTGATCGCCAACATCTCTAACCGTACCTTTCTGGATGTCCTCTGTGCAGAATGCTAGATCTGGAGAGGTAGTGTGCCATCGCCTAGAGTAGAAGGTTGGTACATCATAGGGCTGGTTGACAAGAATCAAGTTGTGCTCATCCTGCCAGTCCTCGACTTCATCCCCACGCCTATCAGACTGTGAATATCCCCATCTCTGGGAATGACTATTGAAGTCACCAACAACCATGTATCGACTGTCTGAAGCTCCAATAGTGTCACGGGCAAGGGCTTTGTCATTTGGGCAGTAGTAGTTGACGAGGTTCAACTCAGTTTATTTGGTCTTGATCTTGAACTCCTGGTATTCTGCTCCTTCAAGGTAGATTTTCACTTCGCTCGCATTGATGTTGTTCCGGACTAGAGTGAGCACACCACCCTTGTGTATGTCTTGTCGGTCTGCTCGGAGGCACTGGTAGCCTCGTATTTTGAACGTCTTGTCTTTGTTCAGGTGTGTTTCCTGTATGCAGCAAACACTTACCTCTTTGTCCTGTAGTACTTGCTCCAGTTCAGTCTTTTTGTTAAAGACTCCTTCAGCATTCCACTGCATGAGCACACGAGGTTTCTGCTTCACGTTTCGGCCAGTAGCTGTCCTTCGCCGTCCCCTGGCTCCACAGGACCGCTTAGGGTGACCTCCAGTAGCTAAGGATGGGTTCCTTCAAGGTATGGAACCCGGCTACCTGCCTGGCGGGTCTTCACAGGTCCAGCACCATCTCAGTTTACTCTTTCTGTCATTGTGATTCATTTTGCGTTTATGCGTAGTACCGTGCAGGTTGTGTATTTCTTAACACATTTAAATGTTACCTTGCAGGTTGTGTATTTCTTAACACATTTCAATGTTACCTTGCAGGTTGTGTATTTCTTAACACAGTTCAATGTTACCTTGCAGGTTGTGTATTTCTTAACTCATTTCAATGTTACCTTGCAGGTTGTGTATTTCTTAACACAATTCAATGTTACCTTGCAGGTTGTGTATTTCTTAACACAGTTCAATGTTACCTTGCAGGTTGTGTATTTCTTAACTTATTTCAATGTTACCTTGCAGGTTGTGTATTTCTTAACACAGTTCAATGTTACCTTGCAGGTTGTGTATTTCTTAACTCAGTTCAATGTTACCTTGCAGGTTGTGTATTTCTTAACACATTTCAATGTTACCTTGCAGGTTGTGTATTTCTTAACTCATTTCAATGTTACCTTGCAGGTTGTGTATTTCTTAACTCATTTCAATGTTACCTTGCAGGTTGTGTATTTCTTAACTCATGTCAATGTTACCTTGCAGGTTGTGTATTTCTTAACACATTTCAATGTTACCTTGCAGGTTGTGTATTTCTTAACACATGTCAATGTTACCTTGCAGGTTGTGTATTTCTTAACTCATGTCAATGTTACCTTGCAGGTTGTGTATTTCTTAACACATTTCAATGTTACCTTGCAGGTTGTGTATTTCTTAACACATTTCAATGTTACCTTGCAGGTTGTGTATTTCTTAACACATTTAAATGCTACCTTGCAGGTTGTGTATTTCTTAACACATTTAAATGCTACCTTGCAGGTTGTGTATTTCTTAACTCAGTTCAATGTTACCTTGCAGGTTGTGTATTTATTAACACAGTTCAATGTTACCTTGCAGGTTGTGTATTTCTTAACACAGTTCAATGTTACCTTGCAGGTTGTGTATTTCTTAACACATTTCAATGTTACCTTGCAGGTTGTGTATTTCTTAACACATTTCAATGTTACCTTGCAGGTTGTGTATTTCTTAACTCAGTTCAATGTTACCTTGCAGGTTGTGTATTTCTTAACTCATTTCAATGTTACCTTGCAGGTTGTGTATTTCTTAACACATTTCAATGTTACCTTGCAGGTTGTGTATTTCTTAACACATTTCAATGTTACCTTGCAGGTTGTGTATTTCTTAACTCATTTCAATGTTACCTTGCAGGTTGTGTATTTCTTAACACAGTTCAATGTTACCTTGCAGGTTGTGTATTTCTTAACTCATTTCAATGTTACCTTGCAGGTTGTGTATTTCTTAACACATTTCAATGTTACCTTGCAGGTTGTGTATTTCTTTAACTCAGTTCAATGTTACCTTGCAGGTTGTGTATTTCTTAACTCAGTTCAATGTTACCTTGCAGGTTGTGTATTTCTTAACACATTTCAATGTTACCTTGCAGGTTGTGTATTTCTTAACTCATTTCAATGTTACCTTGCAGGTTGTGTATTTCTTAACTCATGTCAATGTTACCTTGCAGGTTGTGTATTTCTTAACACATTTAAATGTTACCTTGCAGGTTGTGTATTTCTTAACTCATTTCAATGTTACCTTGCAGGTTGTGTATTTCTTAACACATTTAAATGTTACCTTGCAGGTTGTGTATTTCTTAACTCAGTTCAATGTTACCTTGCAGGTTGTGTATTTCTTAACTCATTTCAATGTTACCTTGCAGGTTGTGTATTTCTTAACACATTTCAATGTTACCTTGCAGGTTGTGTATTTCTTAACTCAGTTCAATGTTACCTTGCAGGTTGTGTATTTCTTAACTCATTTCAATGTTACCTTGCAGGTTGTGTATTTCTTAACACATTTAAATGTTACCTTGCAGGTTGTGTATTTCTTAACTCAGTTCAATGTTACCTTGCAGGTTGTGTATTTCTTAACACATTTCAATGTTACCTTGCAGGTTGTGTATTTCTTTAACTCATTTCAATGTTACCTTGCAGGTTGTGTATTTCTTAACACATTTAATGTTACCTTGCAGGTTGTGTATTTCTTAACTCATTTCAATGTTACCTTGCAGGTTGTGTATTTCTTAACATTTAATGTTACCTTGCAGGTTGTGTATTTCTTTAACTCATTTCAATGTTACCTTGCAGGTTGTGTATTTCTTAACTCATTTCAATGTTACCTTGCAGGTTGTGTATTTCTTAACACATTTAAATGTTACCTTGCAGGTTGTGTATTTCTTAACTCATTTCAATGTTACCTTGCAGGTTGTGTATTTCTTAACTCATTTCAATGTTACCTTGCAGGTTGTGTATTTCTTAACTCATTTCAATGTTACCTTGCAGGTTGTGTATTTCTTAACACATTTCAATGTTACCGTGCAGGTTGTGTATTTCTTAACACATTTAAATGCTACCTTGCAGGTTGTGTATTTCCTCAGTTCAATGTTACCTTGCAGGTTGTGTATTTATTAACACAGTTCAATGTTACCTTGCAGGTTGTGTATTTCTTAACTCAGTTCAATGTTACCTTGCAAGTTGTGTATCTCTTAAAACATTTAAATGTTACCTTGCAGGTTGTGTATTTCTTAACACATTTAAATGTTACCTTGCAGGTTGTGTATTTCTTAACACATTTAAATGTTACCTTGCAGGTTGTGTATTTCTTAACACAGTTCAATGTTACCTTGCAGGTTGTGTATTTCTTAACACAGTTCAATGTTACATTGCAGGTTGTGTATTTCTTAACACATTTCAATGTTACCTTGCAGGTTGTGTATCTCTTAACACATTTCAATGTTGCCTTGCAGGTTGTGTATTTATTAACTCAGTTCAATGTTACCTTGCAGGTTGTGTATTTCTTTAACTCATGTCACTGTTACCTTGCAGGTTGTGTATTTCTTAACACATTTCAATGTTACATTGCAGGTTGTGTATTTCTTAGCTCATGTCAATGTTACCTTGCAGGTTGTGTATTTCTTTAACTCAGTTCACTGTTACCTTGCAGGTTGTGTATTTCTTAACACAGTTCAATGTTACCTTGCAGGTTGTGTATTTCTTAACTCAGTTCAATGTTACCTTGCAGGTTGTGTATTTCTTAACACATTTAAATGTTACCTTGCAGGTTGTGTATTTCTTTAACTCAGTTCAATTTTACCTTGCAGGTTGTGTATTTCATAACTCAGTTCAATGTTACCTTGCAGGTTGTGTATTTCTTAACACATTTAAATGTTACCTTGCAGGTTGTGTATTTCTTAACTCAGTTCAATGTTACCTTGCAGGTTGTGTATTTCTTAACTCATGTCAATGTTACCTTGCATGTTGTGTATTTCTTAACACATTTAAATGTTACCTTGCAGGTTGTGTATTTCTTAGCTCATATCAATGTAAACTTGCAGGTTGTGTATTTCTTTAACTCAGTTCACTGTTACCTTGCAGGTTGTGTATTTCTTAACACAGTTCAATGTTACCTTGCAGGTTGTGTATTTCTTAACTCAGTTCAATGTTACCTTGCAGGTTGTGTATTTCTTAACACATTTAAATGTTACCTTGCAGGTTGTGTATTTCTTTAACTCAGTTCAATGTTACCTTGCAGGTTGTGTATTTCTTAACTCAGTTCAATGTTACCTTGCAGGTTGTGTATTTCTTAACACATTTAAATGTTACCTTGCAGGTTGTGTATTTCTTAACTCAGTTCAATGTTACCTTGCAGGTTGTGTATTTCTTAACTCATGTCAATGTTACCTTGCAGGTTGTGTATTTCTTAACACATTTAAATGTTACCTTGCAGGTTGTGTATTTCTTTAACTCATTTCAATGTTACCTTGCAGGTTGTGTATTTCTTAACACATTTAAATGTTACCTTGCAGGTTGTGTATTTCTTTAACTCATTTCAATGTTACCTTGCAGGTTGTGTATTTCTTAAGACATTTAAACGTTACCTTGCAGGTTGTGTATTTCTTTAACTCATTTCAATGTTACCTTGCAGGTTGTGTATTTCTTAACTCATGTCAATGGTACATTGCAGGTTGTGTATTTCTTAACACATTTAAATGTTACCTTGCAGGTTGTGTATTTCTTAACACATTTCAATGTTACCTTGCAGGTTGTGTATTTCTTAACTCATGTCAATGTTACCTTGCAGGTTGTGTATTTCTTAACTCATTTCAATGTTACCTTGCAGGTTGTGTATTTCTTAACTCATGTCAATGTTACCTTGCAGGTTGTGTATTTCTTAACACATTTCAATGTTACCTTGCATGTTGTGTATTTCTTAACTCATGTCAATGTTACCTTGCAGGTTGTGTATTTCTTAGCTCATGTCAATGTTAACTTGCAGGTTGTGTATTTCTTTAACTAAGTTCACTGTTACCTTGCAGGTTGTGTATTTCTTAACACAGTTCAATGTTACCTTGCAGGTTGTGTATTTCTTAACTCAGTTCAATGTTACCTTGCAGGTTGTGTATTTCTTAACTCATTTCAATGTTACCTTGCAGGTTGTGTATTTCTTAACACATTTCAATGTTACCTTGCAGGTTGTGTATTTCTTAACTCAGTTCAATGTTACCTTGCAGGTTGTGTATTTCTTAACACATTTAAATGTTACCTTGCAGGTTGTGTATTTCTTAACTCAGTTCAATGTTACCTTGCAGGTTGTGTATTTCTTAACTCATTTCAATGTTACCTTGCAGGTTGTGTATTTCTTAACACATTTAAATGTTACCTTGCAGGTTGTGTATTTCTTAACTCAGTTCAATGTTACCTTGCAGGTTGTGTATTTCTTAACTCATGTCAATGTTACCTTGCAGGTTGTGTATTTCTTAACACATTTAAATGTTACCTTGCAGGTTGTGTATTTCTTTAACTCATTTCAATGTTACCTTGCAGGTTGTGTATTTCTTAACACATTTAAATGTTACCTTGCAGGTTGTGTATTTCTTTAACTCATTTCAATGTTACCTTGCAGGTTGTGTATTTCTTAAGACATTTAACCGTTACCTTGCAGGTTGTGTATTTCTTTAACTCATTTCAATGTTACCTTGCAGGTTGTGTATTTCTTAACTCATGTCAATGGTACATTGCAGGTTGTGTATTTCTTAACACATTTAAATGTTACCTTGCAGGTTGTGTATTTCTTAACACATTTCAATGTTACCTTGCAGGTTGTGTATTTCTTAACTCATGTCAATGTTACCTTGCAGGTTGTGTATTTCTTAACTCATTTCAATGTTACCTTGCAGGTTGTGTATTTCTTAACTCATGTCAATGTTACCTTGCAGGTTGTGTATTTCTTAACACATTTCAATGTTACCTTGCAGGTTGTGTATTTCTTAACTCATGTCAATGTTACCTTGCAGGTTGTGTATTTCTTAGCTCATGTCAATGTTACCTTGCAGGTTGTGTATTTCTTAACTCAGTTCAATGTTACCTTGCAGGTTGTGTATTTCTTAACACAGTTCAATGTTACCTTGCAGGTTGTGTATTTCTTAACACATTTCAATGTTACCTTGCAGGTTGTGTATTTCTTAACTCATTTCAATGTTACCTTGCAGGTTGTGTATTTCTTAACACATTTCAATGTTACCTTGCAGGTTGTGTATTTCTTAACTCATTTCAATGTTACCTTGCAGGTTGTGTATTTCTTAACACATTTCAATGTTACCTTGCAGGTTGTGTATTTCTTAACATATTTAATGTTACCTTGCAGGTTGTGTATTTCTTAACACATTTATGTTACCTTGCAGGTTGTGTATTTCTTAACACAGTTCAATGTTACCTTGCAGGTTGTGTATTTCTTAACACAGTTCAATGTTACATTGCAGGTTGTGTATTTCTTAACACATTTCAATGTTACCTTGCAGGTTGTGTATCTCTTAACAATTTCAATGTTGCCTTGCAGGTTGTGTATTTATTAACCAGTTCAATGTTACCTTGCAGGTTGTGTATTTCTTAACTCATTTCAATGTTACCTTGCAGGTTGTGTATTTCTTAACTCATTTCAATGTTACCTTGCAGGTTGTGTATTTCTTAACTCATTTCAATGTTACCTTGCAGGTTGTGTATTTCTTAACTCAGTTCAATGTTACCTTGCAGGTTGTGTATTTCTTAACACATTTCAATGTTACCTTGCAGGTTGTGTATTTCTTAACACATTTCAATGTTACCTTGCAGGTTGTGTATTTCTTAACTCATTTCAATGTTACCTTGCAGGTTGTGTATTTCTTAACACATTTAAATGTTACCTTGCAGGTTGTGTATTTCTTACCATTAATGTACTTGCAGGTTGTGTATTTCTTTAACTCATTTCAATGTTACCTTGCAGGTTGTGTATTTCTTAACACATTTAAATGTTACCTTGCAGGTTGTGTATTTCTTTAACTCATTTCAATGTTACCTTGCAGGTTGTGTATTTCTTAACACATTTAAATGTTACCTTGCAGGTTGTGTATTTCTTTAACTCATTTCAATGTTACCTTGCAGGTTGTGTATTTCTTAACACATTTAAATGTTACCTTGCAGGTTGTGTATTTCTTTAACTCATTTCAATGTTACCTTGCAGGTTGTGTATTTCTTAACACATTTAAATGTTACCTTGCAGGTTGTGTATTTCTTTAACTCATTTCAATGTTACCTTGCAGGTTGTGTATTTCACGGCCATATTCCCCTACATCGTTTTAGTCATCTTGTTCTTTCGTGGAGTGACCTTAGATAATGCTGGTGAAGGCATTAAGTATTATATAACACCAGACTTTACGAAACTAGTGGACATCAATATATGGAAAGCTGCCGCTGTCCAGATATTCTACTCCATGGGTCCTGCTTGGGGCGGAATCATTGCCCTGTCCAGCTATAACAGATTCCATAACAATGTTCTCCGGTAACTTTGCTAACATTCTAGATAGGGGTATTGCTTCTGTTAGTCTCGTGCTAATAGTATCAACATACTCGTACATATAGGATCGTACATGAGTGCTGATTTGATTATACCATATTTTATGAAAGGAGTTTAATAGCAAAATTCTAAAACAAATTTCAGAAAATATGGTCTGAAATCACGAGTGTAAGATACTGTCAGCACTAATTGTCATGACTAATTTGTCATAAAGTCACTAAATTATCATGACGTCACTAAACAAAGCAGCGTTTATTTATGTTTTTAAACAGTGTTATAATTTCATAATTTCGTCAAGACATCTCTTACAGGCGCATTGGTTTATAATAGCCGACTATTGACCATTTCCCAAAACAATTTATGTTCCGGGGCAGAACTAATCTATGTAAGAACTTTGCATTTACCTCATATGCAGACACCGTTATTCGAAGTATAATCATTTTAGTAACCAATCCAAATACTACATTCTATTACTTAAGTCAAAGCTTAGCATCTTTCATGAAACCAGCCCTTAATCTGCAATTTTAGGGATTCGCTGATTGTGTCGCTTGGGAATTGCATGACGAGCATATTTGGTGGATTTGTGATATTTTCTTATGTTGGTCACATGGCTGGTCAGCTCAACGTCACAGTCAATCATGTAGCTGACGATGGTAAGTCAACAGTCGATCATGTAGTTTACGATGGTAAGTCGACGGTCGATCATGTAGTTGACGATGGTCGACGTTCGATCATGTAGTTGACAACGGTAAGTCGACGGTCGATCACGTAGCTGACAATGGTAAGTCGACGTTCATTCATGTAGTTGGCGATTGTAAGTCGACGGTCGATCATGTAGTTGACAATGGTAAGTCGACGTTCGATCATGTAGTTGACGATAGTAAGTCGACAGTTGATCATGTAGTTGACAAGGGTAAGTCGACGGTCGATCATGTAGTTGACAATGGTAAGTCGACAGTCGAGCATATAGTTGACGATGGTAAGTAGACAGTCGATCATGTAGCTGACAATGGTAAGTCGACAGTCGATCATGTAGTTGACGATGGTAAGTCGACAGTCGATCATGTAGTTGACGATGGTAAGTCGACGGTCGATCATGTAGTTGACGATGGTAAGTCGACGGTCGATCACGTAGCTGACAACGGTAAGTCGACGTTCGATCATGTAGTTGACAACGGTAAGTCGACGGTCGATCACGTAGCTGACAATGGTAAGTCAACAGTCGATCATGTAGTTTACGATGGTAAGTCGACGGTCGATCATGTAGTTGACGATGGTAAGTCGACGTTCGATCATGTAGTTGACAACGGTAAGTCGACGGTCGATCACGTAGCTGACAATGGTAAGTCGACGTTCGTTCATGTAGTTGGCGATAGTAAGTCGACGGTCGATCATGTAGTTGACAATGGTAAGTCGACGTTCGATCATGTAGTTGACGATAGTAAGTCGACAGTCGATCATGTAGTTGACAATGGTAAGTCGACAGTCGAGCATTTTGTTGACGATGGTAAGTAGACAGTCGATCATGTAGCTGACAATGGTAAGTCGACAGTCGATCATGTAGTTGACGATGGTAAGTAGACAGTCGATCATGTAGTTGACGATGGTAAATCGACGGTCGATCATGTAGTTGACGATGGTAAGTCGACGGTCGATCACGTAGCTGACAATGGTAAGTCAACAGTCAATCATGTAGTTGACGATGGTAGGTCGACGGTCGATCACGTAGCTGACAATGGTAAGTCAACAGTCGATCATGTAGTTTACGATGGTAAGTCGACGGTCGATCATGTAGTTGACGATGGTAAGTCGACGTTCGATCATGTAGTTGACAACGGTAAGTCGACGGTCGATCACGTAGCTGACAATGGTAAGTCGACGTTCGTTCATGTAGTTGGCGATAGTAAGTCAACAGTCGATCATGTAGTTGACAATGGTAAGTCGACAGTCGATCATGTAGTTGACAATGGTAAGTCGACAGTCGAGCATATAGTTGACGATGGTAAGTCGACGGTCGATCACGTAGTTTACGATGGTAAGTCGACGGTCGATCATGTAGCTGACGATGGTAAGTCGACAGTCGATCATGTAGCTGACATTTTTACATTGGAATTTTCAAGTGACAATTGTTGCTATATTCTAGAATAATTTACGCTGTAGGAGAGCGTATCATAGCTTGTATTGGACCTATAGCTTGACACCATTTAGGGTGGTGGGATCTTCCTTTGATAAAACCGGACTTGTAATGATAATGTACATATATATATATATCAATTATTAAACGGCTGTCAGATTATGACGTAATGGTGAGCACGCTCGCTCCTCACAAATGTAACCCGGGTTCGATCCTCGAACCGGGAAGAATGTGAGACGGTACTGCGGTTGTCAAGTCCGGCAGGCAAGTTGGTTTTCTATGATATTCTCCCTTCTGAAGGTCCACGTATATGTTTTCATCTGCGCCCGACGAGAGTGATTACTATAAGTATAATGAAAAGTTTAAAGAATTACTAAATGTATTACAGGTCCAGGACTGGCGTTTATCATCTACCCGGAAGCTGTCCGCAGTCTACCAGTTCCGGTATTCTGGTCCGTTATCTTCTTCTTCATGCTTATTACGCTTGGCCTGGACAGTCAGGTAATGTCACTGCAGAGTGTATATTTACATCGCTATTGCATTTCCTTCGATGCACGTATGTGCCTTGATTGTATACAATTTCGTATGAGGGTTTCCAACTAATGATATGCAGCTGGCATGCGCACTCGATGTTACGGGCATGCGCATTAGCCGTGTCGGGCAACATTATTCAAGTGAAAAGGCGTGTCTTACGGTTTATGCTGTTCCAAGGATGATCTAGTTATCAGGTCCCCGCAACACGTGGAAGTCGCAACTTGGATTAAATACCTTTTACTTGGAAAGTGTGATATTTTTGTTATTTTGTCACATTGAAAATAATTAATAATGTAACTATAAATAACGAATCGCATTCGACCTCCACACACTTTAACCACGCCCAATGTAGTTCATACCCCGATGGAAACTATTAACGCACGATTTATTCCTTAAAACAATAACCTAAATATGATCAATGGTATTTACTTGTACTACATGTATATAGTCCGCCTCCGTGATCGAGTGGTTAGGGTCGCTGATTTGAATATCTGATGGTCATGGCCGTGTCTCATTTATATAAAATAGTTGGCAGTTTTGTACGGAGGGTGATGCACCAAGTACTGGTTAACCGCTGTAGCCTGCTCAGAAAATGTGTTGTTAGGTAAACTCCTCGCCGGCGATATAACCCAAAATGGTGCCGATGCAGGCGTAAAACCCGAACAAACAAACAACATCTATTTCAAGAGTTTCACATTGATGTTGGCGTGTTAAATAGTATAAGGTGTAACAATGACCCTGCACGACGACATACACGATTATATATACATCACTGGATTGTCGTCTCGTGTCACCTGATTCCGGATTGACATGGAATTTCGTCTGATAGCTACCGAGGATGTTATACTGTAGTTTAAACATATTTATTTTCTGTCAATACATGATTATATACAACAACTGATATAAGGAATTGGACAGAAAGCTGTATAGCTTATGATTGTCCTCTCCTTGAGAGTTATACTGTAGAACCTATAGAATAGTGAAACAAGGTGAAAGAACTTTGTCAGTACGAAATGTGAATCTGTTCGAGAGTATGAAAGTAACACGAAATCAGTGTTACTAAATAAGCCAACAGAAACATAGAAATCTGGTATATATATACATACATAATAGATGAGCTTCCACGTATTGCTGAATACTGTACTTAACATAGAAATCTGGTATATATATACATACATAATAGATGAGCTTCCACGTATTGCTGAATACTGCACTTAACATGTAGTGTTTCTTTAATTAATATGTTGTCTATGTCATTGTATATATGTTGAGGGCCTTATTTGTATTAGCCATGTGTTATGTAAGTTCCCTCGTAAAATAAAGTCTTTTTTATTATTATTATTATTATTATTATAATAAACTGTTAGTGCTTGTTATTAGATGCCTATACATGTTGTGGATGCTTTGTTCGTGTTGGGGGTTTAAAGTCGCTCTCATCACATTCTGTGATATGGCAACTCTCCCAGCTTAAAGTCGCTCTCATCACATTCTGTGATATGGCCTTAAAGTCGCTCTCATCACATTCTGTGATATGGCAACTCTCCCAGCTTAAAGTCGCTCTCATCACATTCTGTGATATGGCAACTCTCCCAGCTTAAAGTCGCTCTCATCACATTCTGTGATATGGCAACTCTCCCAGCTTAAAGTCGCTCTCATCACATTCTGTGATATGGTAACTCTCCCAGCTTAAAGTCGCTCTCATCACATTCTGTGATATGGCAACTCTCCCAGCTTAAAGTCGCTCTCATCACATTCTGTGATATGGCAACTCTCCCAGCTTAAAGTCGCTATAATCACATTCTGTGATATGGCAACTCTCCCAGCTTATTATTGGTGGAGGTAGACCTCGGGTGGCCCTATGCGCAGTATTTCAAATACGGACGGGCACCCATGTAGAACCACCGACATTCCGCAAGCCAGCTGCATATGATTTTAAATGAGACTACATGAATAGATAGATTGTCAAATAGAAAGAGTTGTAGGAACGATCCGTCCCAAAATTACGACACTACAATCTTTGCTGATGCTATTCAGCGCAAATCAATTCAATTTCTGGTTTCAACAATCTTAGATGTTCGATCAGAACGCCTACGTGTAGCGAGATTGTTCCGAGCTACGAGTAGGTATACTTTATCCTATGCTTAGCAGCATTTATTATTTTCGGATATATGTGCCGGGATTTAATATGCATGCCATGTTGGCTTGACCCACGTTGCTAGTTCAGTATTTGGTAACTGTAACTGTGTTCACTGCGGCGATATAGCCCAAATTGGTGCTGATGCAGGCGTAAACCCCGAACAAACAAACATTAATATAAACACATTTATTTTAGCTCTATTTCGAAACAAGTTCTTACAACTTATATCAATCACTCGTGAGACCAATTGCTGATGAAATACATGAATACACGAGGGAGGGAGAAGAGGCAATGTGAAATTTAAATGACATATTCGCGGCTCCAGCGGGGCGCGAACTCCGGGAATGTCGCACCTCAAGCGAAAGCGCTACAACTGCGCTATCACGACTTCCACAACATCAACAAACATTACAATATAATATGTAAAATTTTATGATTGTGTATGGTTTCAGTTCGCATCAGTAGAGGCTATTCTGACTGGAATACAAGACATGTTTCCAAAGTACCGAGAAAGGAAAGTGATCGCCATATTTGTCATTTGTGTAACATTATTTGTACTGGGCTTACCATTCACAACTAGGGTAGGTAGCCGAACCCGACAGCGTGATTAGTTTATACAAATTTATTTTACCTCGATTGGGAACTTTTTTGCAACTTATATTAATCACTCTCAAGACATCATTCCTGATGGAATCCATCGTCACAATGGAGATAGGGTAGTAGCGGCACGCATGTCGTCTTGGTCGGTATTCGTGCAGCTGGGCCAACTTATTTATCTGGCGAGAATATCCTTAGGTCCCGAATGTCATATTTCTTATCCATGGAGTAGATTTCACACACGGTTCAATATTTTATGATCTCTGGTCGAGTATATCTACCTTAACCCTTTGCATACAAAATCACGTTTGCAAACAGCATAGAGCCTGATCAGGCGGCACGTTCTGTTTGCTATTCGGATAGTGGAGCTAGAACATTTGGCTGAATAACAAACAACATAGATCCTGATCAGACGCGGCTATCTGGATCTATGTTGTTTGTTATTTACTCAGCAGCAAAGGGTTAAGCTGTATACTCTTATGCTAGTTTTCTTTTCATGAATAGATCTTTAAATAAATTGATATGTATCACTTATTGTTCTACAGACTAAACTGTAACCTTGAGAATGATGTATAATTATGTTATATTTTGAAACCGTAACTGCCAGTAAACGTTACGTGTATGCGTTTTCTATACATAGTGGTAGGAATTAAATTAGCAATTGCAAAGGCCCATACTGTGTTGTTTTAATGTCTCCTAACAGAGCGGTATATACTGTGTTGTTTTATTGTCTCCTAACAGAGCGGTATATACTATGTTGTTTTAATGTCTCCTAACAGAGCGGTATATACTGTGTTGTTTTAATGTCTCCTAACAGAGTGGTATATACTGTGTTGTTTTATTGTCTCCTAACAGAGTGGTATATACTGTGTTGTTTTATTGTCTCCTAACAGAGTGGTATATACTGTGTTGTTTTAATGTCTCCTAACAGAGTGGTATATACTATGTTGTTTTAATGTTTCCTAACAGAGTGGTATATACTGTGTTGTTTTAATGTCTCCTAACAGAGTGGTATATACTGTGTTGTTTTAATGTCTCCTAACAGAGTCGCATATACTGTGTTGTTTTAATGTTTCCTAACAGAGTGGTATATACTATGTTGTTTTAATGTTTCCTAACAGAGTGGTATATACTATGTTGTTTTAATGTCTCCTAACAGAGCGGTATACTGTGTTGTTTTATTGTCTCCTAACAGAGCGGTATACTGTGTTGTTTTATTGTCTCCTAACAGAGCGGTATATACTGGGTAACATTGGTAGACTACTACGGTGCTGCTTGGGGTGTGTTATTGACGGGGCTTCTAGAAGTCACGGCCATCTCTTATATATACGGTATGTAACATTAATCATTTATTAAAAACATGTGTATCCACCTCCGTGGTCGAGTAGTTACTGTTGCTGACTGTAAACTGTAACCTATCATCACTGATGGTCACGGGTTCGAGCCCGCTCAGACCGTATCTCTTTATATGAAACAGTTGGAAGTTTCTTACGGAGGTTTGTGCACCAAGTACTGGTTAAACGCTTGAGCATGCTCAGGAAAGGTGTTGTTAGTTAAACTACCCGTCGCTCAAATGGGCAACCGGTAGTGACGTTAAATAGAATTAACTAATACAAAATATCCCCGACCCTTACTCGACAAACAAAATGATCATTTACGATTATTCTTGCATTTGTATGTTATTTTAAAGTCCCATTTCTGATTGTTTGATCGTTGTATGTTCGACCAATCTTGCTCAAATTTAAAGAGAGCTAACCAATATATTTCCATTTTCAATACATTGTTATGCCTATAATTATATACATGCCTCGTATTACATTTGTTTCAGGCATAACACGATTTTGTGCTGACATTGAGACTATGATAGGTCCGTGGTTCTCTCTGTACTGGAAAGTATGCTGGTTTGCAGTAACACCCGCGGGTATTCTTGTAAGCATTAGCACATATGTACTTAATACAGGAACCTAGATAGAAATCAAATAGATCCTGCTTAATAGGAAATGGGCTGGTGCATGTTTATAAACGTCGGATTGAAGTATTAAATATTTCACTTAACATCCAAATAACCAACAACGTAAGCAATTTCGTTCTCTTTTAAAAACTTACAAGATAGAAATGTTATTTAATAAATACATGCATAATAAGTATAGAATATCACGTGATCTATTTCAGTTTATATTGTTGTATTCGTGGATACGGTACGTGCCGGCGGAATATAACAGTTACCATTACCCGTACTGGGCAGAGGCAATGGGCTGGATGATATCTTTTAGTGCTATATCAGCAGTGCCGGCTGTCATGGTCTACAAGATAGCTACAGACACAAAAGGCTGCACTGTCTTACAGGTACATACATATGTGTAAATTTGAATAGACAATACATGCTTACAGGTACATACACGTGTGTATATTTGAATAGACAATACATGCACTGTCTTACAGGTACATACACATGTGTACATTTGAATAAACAATACACGCACTGTCGTACAGGTACATACACGTGTGTATATTTGAATAGACAATACATGCACTGTCTTACAGGTACATACACGTGTGTACATTTGAATAGACAATACATGCACTGTCTTACAGATACATACACGTGTGTATATTTGAATAGACAATACATGCTTACAGGTACATACACGTGTGTATATTTGAATAGACAATACATGAATACATGCTTACAGGTACATACATATGTGTATATTTGAATAGACAATACACGCAATGTCTTACAGGTACATACACATGTGTATATTTGAATAGACAATACATGCTTACAGGTACATACACGTGTGTATATTTGAATAGACAATACATGCTTACAGGTACATACACGTGTGTATATTTGAATAGACAATACATGCTTACAGGTACATACATATGTGTATATTTGAATAGACAATACACGCAATGTCTTACAGGTACATACACGTGTGTATATTTGAATAGACAATACATGCTTACAGGTACATACACGTGTGTATATTTGAATAGACAATACCTGCTTACAGGTACATACACGTGTGTATATTTGAATAGACAATACATGCTTACAGGTACATACACGTGTGTATATTTGAATAGACAATACATGCTTACAGGTACATACACGTGTGTATATTTGAATAGACAATACATGCTTACAGGTACATACACGTGTGTATATTTGAATAGACAATACACGCACTGTCTTACAGGTACATACACGTGTGTATATTAATAGACAATACATGCACTGTCTTACAGGTACATACACGTGTGTACATTTGAATAGACAATACAGCTTACAGGTACATACACGTGTGTATATTTGAATAGACAATACATGCACTGTCTTACAGGTACATACACGTGTGTATATTTGAATAGACAATACATGCTTACAGGTACATACACGTGTGTATATTTGAATAGACAATACATGCTTACAGGTACATACATGTGTGTATATTTGAATAGACAATACACGCACTGTCTTACAGGTACATACACGTGTGTACATTTGAATAGACAATACATGCACTGTCTTACAGGTACATACACGTGTGTATATTTGAATAGACAATACATGCACTGTCTTACAGGTACATACACGTGTGTATATTTGAATAGACAATACATGCTTACAGGTACATACACGTGTGTATATTTGAATAGACAATACACGCACTGTCTTACAGGTACATACACGTGTGTATATTTGAATAGACAATACATGCACTGTCTTACAGGTACATATCCGTGTGTATATTTGAATAGACAAAACATGCTCACAGGTACATACACGTGTGTATATTTGAATAGATAATACATGCTTACAGATACATACACGTGTGTATATTTGAATAGACAATACATGCTTACAGGTACATACACGTGTGTATATTTGAATAGACAATACACGCACTGACTTACAGGTACATACACATGTGTATATTTGAATAGACAATACACGCACTGTCTTACAGGTACATACACGTGTGTATATTTAGACAATACATGCACTGTCTTACAGGTACATACACGTGTGTACATTTGAATAGACAATACACGCACTGTCTTAGTACATACACGTGTGTATATTTAGACAATACATGCACTGTCTTACAGGTACATACACGTGTGTATATTTGAATAGACAATACATGCACTGTCTTACAGGTACATACACGTGTGTACATTTGAATAGACAATACACGCACTGTCGTACAGGTACATACACGTGTGTATATTTGAATAGACAATACATGCACTGTCTTACAGGTACATACACGTGTGTACATTTGAATAAACAATACATGCACTGTCTTACAGGTACATACACGTGTGTATATTTGAATAGACAATACATGCTTACAGGTACATACACGTGTGTATATTTGAATAGACAATACATGCTTACAGGTACATACACGTGTGTATATTTGAATAGACAATACATGCTTACAGGTACATACACGTGTGTATATTTGAATAGACAATACATGCTTACAGGTACATACACGTGTGTATATTTGAATAGACAATACACGCATTGTCTTACAGGTACATACACGTGTGTATATTTGAATAGACAATACATGCTTACAGGTACATACATATGTGTATATTTGAATAGACAATACACGCAATGTCTTACAGGTACATACACGTGTGTATATTTGAATAGACAATACATGCTTACAGGTACATACACGTGTGTATATTTGAATAGACAATACACGCATTGTCTTACAGGTACATACACGTGTGTATATTTGAATAGACAATACATGCTTACAGGTACATACACGTGTGTATATTTGAATAGACAATACATGCTTACAGGTACATACACGTGTGTATATTTGAATAGACAATACATGCTTACAGGTACATACATATGTGTATATTTGAATAGACAATACATGCACTGTCTTACAGGTACATACACGTGTGTATATTTGAATAGACAATACATGCACTGTTTTACAGGTACATACACGTGTGTATATTTGAATAGACAATACATGCTTACAGGTACATACACGTGTGTATATTTGAATAGACAATACATGCTTACAGGTACATACACGTGTGTATATTTGAATAGACAATACATGCTTACAGGTACATACACGTGTGTATATTTGAATAGACAATACATGCTTACAGGTACATACACGTGTGTATATTTGAATAGACAATACATGCTTACAGGTACATACACGTGTGTATATTTGAATAGACAATACACGCACTGTCTTACAGGTACATACACGTGTGTATATTTGAATAGACAATACATGCTTACAGGTACATACACGTGTGTATATTTGAATAGACAATACATGCTTACAGGTACATACACGTGTGTATATTTGAATAGACAATACATGCTTACAGGTACATACACGTGTGTATATTTGAATAGACAATACACGCACTGTCTTACAGGTACATACACGTGTGTATATTTGAATAGACAATACACGCACTGTCTTACAGGTACATACACGTGTGTACATTTGAATAGACAATACATGCACTGTCTTACAGGTACATACACGTGTGTACATTTGAATAGACAATACATGCACTGTCTTACAGGTACATACACGTGTGTACATTTGAATAGACAATACATGCACTGTCTTACAGGTACATACACGTGTGTATATTTGAATAGACAATACATGCTTACAGGTACATACACGTGTGTATATTTGAATAGACAATACACGCACTGTCTTACAGGTACACACACGTGTGTATATTTGAATAGACAATACACGCACTGTCTTACAGGTACATACACGTGTGTATATTTAGACAATACACGTACTGTCTTACAGGTACATACACGTGTGTACATTTGAATAAACAATACATGCACTGTCTTACAGGTACATACACGTGTGTACATTTGAATAGACAATACATGCACTGTCTTACAGGTACATACACGTGTGTATATTTGAATAGACAATACATGCTTACAGGTACATACACGTGTGTATATTTGAATAGACAATACATGCTTACAGGTACATACACGTGTGTATATTTGAATAGACAATACATGCTTACAGGTACATACACGTGTGTATATTTGAATAGACAATACACGCACTGTCTTACAGGTACATACACGTGTGTATATTTGAATAGACAATACACGCACTGTCTTACAGGTACATACACGTGTGTACATTTGAATAGACAATACATGCTTACAGGTACATACACATGTGTATATTTGAATAGACAATACATGCACTGTCTTACAGGTACATACACGTGTGTATATTTGAATAGACAATACATGCTTACAGGTACATACACGTGTGTATATTTGAATAGACAATACATGCTTACAGGTACATACATATGTGTATATTTGAATAGACAATACACCACTTCTTACAGGTACATACACATGTGTACATTTGAATAGACAATACATGCACTGACTTACAGGTACATACACGTGTGTATATTTGAATAGACAATACATGCACTGTCTTACAGGTACATACACGTGTGTATATTTGAATAGACAATACACGCACTGTCTTACAGGTACATACACGTGTGTATATTTGAATAGACAATACATGCTTACAGGTACATACACGTGTGTATATTTGAATAGACAATACACGCACTATCTTACAGGTACACACACGTGTGTATATTTGAATAGACAATACACGCACTGTCTTACAGGTACATACACGTGTGTATATTTAGACAATACACGCACTGTCTTACAGGTACATACACGTGTGTACATTTGAATAGACAATACATGCACTGTCTTACAGGTACATACACGTGTGTATATTTGAATAGACAATACATGCACTGTCTTACAGGTACATACACGTGTGTACATTTGAATAGACAATACATGCACTGTCTTACAGGTACATACACGTGTGTATATTTGAATAGACAATACATGCACTGTCTTACAGGTACATACACGTGTGTATATTTGAATAGACAATACATGCACTGTCTTACAGGTACATACACGTGTGTATATTTGAATAGACAATACATGCACTGTCTTACAGGTACATACACGTGTGTATATTTGAATAGACAATACACGCACTGTCTTACAGGTACACACACGTGTGTATATTTGAATAGACAATACACGCACTGTCTTACAGGTACATACACGTGTGTATATTTAGACAATACATGCACTGTCTTACAGGTACATACACGTGTGTATATTTGAATAGACAATACATGCACTGTCTTACAGGTACATACACGTGTGTATATTTGAATAGACAATACATGCTTACAGGTACATACACGTGTGTATATTTGAATAGACAATACATGCTTACAGGTACATACACGTGTGTATATTTGAATAGACAATACATGCTTACAGGTACATACACGTGTGTATATTTGAATAGACAATACATGCTTACAGGTACATACACGTGTGTATATTTGAATAGACAATACACGCACTGTCTTACAGGTACATACACGTGTGTATATTTGAATAGACAATACACGCACTGTCTTACAGGTACATACACGTGTGTATATTTAGACAATACATGCACTGTCTTACAGGTACATACACGTGTGTATATTTGAATAGACAATACATGCACTGTCTTACAGGTACATACACGTGTGTATATTTGAATAGACAATACATGCACTGTCTTACAGGTACATACACGTGTGTATATTTGAATAGACAATACATGCTTACAGGTACATACACGTGTGTATATTTGAATAGACAATACACGCACTGTCTTACAGGTACATACACGTGTGTATATTTGAATAGACAATACACGCACTGTCTTACAGGTACATACACGTGTGTACATTTGAATAGACAATACATGCACTGTCTTACAGGTACATACACGTGTGTATATTTGAATAGACAATACATGCACTGTCTTACAGGTACATACACGTGTGTATATTTGAATAGACAATACATGCACTGTCTTACAGGTACATACACGTGTGTATATTTGAATAGACAATACATGCTTACAGGTACATACACGTGTGTATATTTGAATAGACAATACACGCACTGTCTTACAGGTACACACCCTTGTGTATATTTGAATAGACAATACACGCACTGTCTTACAGGTACATACACGTGTGTATATTTAGACAATACACGCACTGTCTTACAGGTACATACACGTGTGTATATTTAGACAATACATGCACTGTCTTACAGGTACATACACGTGTGTACATTTGAATAGACAATACATGCACTGTCTTACAGGTACATACACGTGTGTATATTTGAATAGACAATACATGCACTGTCTTACAGGTACATACTCGTGTGTATATTTGAATAGACAATACATTCTTACAGGTACATACACGTGTGTATATTTGAATAGACAATACATGCTTACAGGTACATACACGTGTGTATATTTGAATAGACAATACCTGCTTACAGGTACATACACGTGTGTATATTTGAATAGACAATACATGCTTACAGGTACATACACATGTGTATATTTGAATAGACAATACATGCTTACAGGTACATACACGTGTGTATATTTGAATAGACAATACAGCACTGTCTTACAGGTACATACACGTGTGTATATTTGAATAGACAATACACGCACTGTCTTACAGGTACATACACGTGTGTACATTTGAATAAACAATACATGCACTGTCTTACAGGTACATACACGTGTGTACATTTGAATAGACAATACATGCACTGTCTTACAGGTACATACACGTGTGTATATTTGAATAGACAATACATGCACTGTCTTACAGGTACATACACGTGTGTACATTTGAATAGACAATACATGCACTGTCTTACAGGTACATACACGTGTGTATATTTGAATAGACAATACATGCTTACAGGTACATACACGTGTGTATATTTGAATAGACAATACACGCACTGTCTTACAGGTACATACACGTGTGTATATTTGAATAGACAATACACGCACTGTCTTACAGGTACATACACGTGTGTATATTTAGACAATACACGTACTGTCTTACAGGTACATACACGTGTGTACATTTGAATAGACAATACATGCACTGTCTTACAGGTACATACACGTGTGTATATTTGAATAGACAATACACGCACTGTCTTACAGGTACATACACGTGTGTATATTTAGACAATACACGCACTGTCTTACAGGTACATACACGTGTGTATATTTGAATAGACAATACATGCACTGTCTTACAGGTACATACACGTGTGTATATTTGAATAGACAATACATGCTTACAGGTACATACACGTGTGTATATTTGAATAGACAATACATGCATTCTTACAGGTACATACACGTGTGTATATTTGAATAGACAATACATGCTTACAGGTACATACACGTGTGTATATTTGAATAGACAATACATGCTTACAGGTACATACACGTGTGTATATTTGAATAGACAATACATGCTTACAGGTACATACACGTGTGTATATTTGAATAGACAATACATGCTTACAGGTACATACACGTGTGTATATTTGAATAGACAATACAGGCACTGTCTTACAGGTACATACACGTGTGTATATTTGAATAGACAATACACGCACTGTCTTACAGGTACATACACGTGTGTATATTTGAATAGACAATACATGCACTGTCTTACAGGTACATACACGTGTGTATATTTGAATAGACAATACATGCTTACAGGTACATACACGTGTGTATATTTGAATAGACAATACATGCTTACAGGTACATACACGTGTGTATATTTGAATAGACAATACATGCTTACAGGTACATACACGTGTGTATATTTGAATAGACAATACAGCACTGTCTTACAGGTACATACACGTGTGTATATTTGAATAGACAATACACGCACTGTCTTACAGGTACATACACGTGTGTATATTTGAATAGACAATACATGCACTGTCTTACAGGTACATACACGTGTGTACATTTGAATAGACAATACATGCACTGTCTTACAGGTACATACACGTGTGTATATTTGAATAGACAATACATGCACTGTCTTACAGGTACATACACGTGTGTACATTTGAATAGACAATACATGCACTGTCTTACAGGTACATACACGTGTGTATATTTGAATAGACAATACATGCACTGTCTTACAGGTACATACACGTGTGTATATTTGAATAGACAATACATGCACTGTCTTACAGGTACATACACGTGTGTATATTTGAATAGACAATACATGCTTACAGGTACATACACGTGTGTATATTGAATAGACAATACACGCACTGTCTTACAGGTACATACACGTGTGTATTTGAATAGACAATACACGCACTGTCTTACAGGTACATACACGTGTGTATATTTGAATAGACAATACATGCACTGTCTTACAGGTACATACACGTGTGTATATTTGAATAGACAATACATGCACTGTCTTACAGGTACATACACGTGTGTATATTTGAATAGACAATACAGCACTGTCTTACAGGTACATACACGTGTGTATATTTGAATAGACAATACATGCTTACAGGTACATACACGTGTGTATATTTGAATAGACAATACATGCTTACAGGTACATACACGTGTGTATATTTGAATAGACAATACACGCACTGTCTTACAGGTACATACACGTGTGTACATTTGAATAAACAATACATGCACTGTCTTACAGGTACATACACGTGTGTACATTTGAATAGACAATACATGCACTGTCTTACAGGTACATACACGTGTGTATATTTGAATAGACAATACATGCACTGTCTTACAGGTACATACACGTGTGTATATTTGAATAGACAATACATGCTTACAGGTACATACACGTGTGTATATTTGAATAGACAATACATGCTTACAGGTACATACACGTGTGTATATTTGAATAGACAATACACGCACTGTCTTACAGGTACATACACGTGTGTACATTTGAATAGACAATACATGCACTGTCTTACAGGTACATACACGTGTGTACATTTGAATAGACAATACATGCACTGTCTTACAGGTACATACACGTGTGTATATTTGAATAGACAATACATGCACTGTCTTACAGGTACATACACGTGTGTACATTTGAATAGACAATACATGCACTGTCTTACAGGTACATACACGTGTGTATATTTGAATAGACAATACATGCTTACAGGTACATACACGTGTGTATATTTGAATAGACAATACGCACTGTCTTACAGGTACATACACGTGTGTATATTTGAATAGACAATACACGCACTGTCTTACAGGTACATACACGTGTGTATATTAGACAATACACGACTGTCTTACAGGTACATACACGTGTGTACATTTGAATAACAATACATGCACTGTCTTACAGGTACATACACGTGTGTATATTTGAATAGACAATACACGCACTGTCTTACAGGTACATACACGTGTGTATATTTAGACAATACACGCACTGTCTTACAGGTACATACACGTGTGTATATTTGAATAGACAATACATGCACTGTCTTACAGGTACATACACGTGTGTACATTTGAATAGACAATACATGCACTGTCTTACAGGTACATACACGTGTGTATATTTGAATAGACAATACATGCACTGTCTTACAGGTACATACACGTGTGTACATTTGAATAGACAATACATGCACTGTCTTACAGGTACATACACGTGTGTATATTTGAATAGACAATACATGCTTACAGGTACATACACGTGTGTATATTTGAATAGACAATACACGCACTGTCTTACAGGTACATACACGTGTGTATATTTGAATAGACAATACACGCACTGTCTTACAGGTACATACACGTGTGTATATTTAGACAATACATGCACTGTCTTACAGGTACATACACGTGTGTATATTTGAATAGACAATACATGCACTGTCTTACAGGTACATACACGTGTGTATATTTGAATAGACAATACATGCACTGTCTTACAGGTACATACACGTGTGTATATTTGAATAGACAATACATGCACTGTCTTACAGGTACATACACGTGTGTATATTTGAATAGACAATACATGCACTGTCTTACAGGTACATACACGTGTGTATATTTGAATAGACAATACATGCACTGTCTTACAGGTACATACACGTGTGTATATTTGAATAGACAATACATGCTTACAGGTACATACACGTGTGTATATTTGAATAGACAATACACGCACTGTCTTACAGGTACATACACGTGTGTATATTTGAATAGACAATACAGCACTGTCTTACAGGTACATACACGTGTGTATATTTGACAATACGTACTGCTTACAGGTACATACACGTGTGTATATTTGAATAGACAATACACGCACTGTCTTACAGGTACATACACGTGTGTATATTTGAATAGACAATACACGCACTGTCTTACAGGTACATACACGTGTGTATATTTAGACAATACACGTACTGTCTTACAGGTACATACACGTGTGTACATTTGAATAAACAATACATGCACTGTCTTACAGGTACATACACGTGTGTACATTTGAATAGACAATACATGCACTGTCTTACAGGTACATACACGTGTGTATATTTGAATAGACAATACATGCACTGTCTTACAGGTACATACACGTGTGTACATTTGAATAGACAATACATGCACTGTCTTACAGGTACATACACGTGTGTATATTTGAATAGACAATACATGCTTACAGGTACATACACGTGTGTATATTTGAATAGACAATACACGCACTGTCTTACAGGTACACACCCTTGTGTATATTTGAATAGACAATACACGCACTGTCTTACAGGTACATACACGTGTGTATATTTAGACAATACACGCACTGTCTTACAGGTACATACACGTGTGTATATTTAGACAATACATGCACTGTCTTACAGGTACATACACGTGTGTACATTTGAATAGACAATACATGCACTGTCTTACAGGTACATACACGTGTGTATATTTGAATAGACAATACATGCACTGTCTTACAGGTACATACACGTGTGTATATTTGAATAGACAATACATGCACTGTCTTACAGGTACATACACGTGTGTATATTTGAATAGACAATACATGCTTACAGGTACATACACGTGTGTATATTTGAATAGACAATACACGCACTGTCTTACAGGTACATACACGTGTGTATATTTGAATAGACAATACATGCTTACAGGTACATACACGTGTGTATATTTAACAATACAATGCTTACAGGTACATACACGTGTGTATATTTGAATAGACAATACATGCACTGTCTTACAGGTACATACACGTGTGTATATTTGAATAGACAATACACGCACTGTCTTACAGGTACATACACGTGTGTATATTTAGACAATACAGACTGTCTTACAGGTACATACACGTGTGTACATTTGAATAGACAATACATGCACTGTCTTACAGGTACATACACGTGTGTATATTTGAATAGACAATACATGCACTGTCTTACAGGTACATACACGTGTGTACATTTGAATAGACAATACATGCACTGTCTTACAGGTACATACACGTGTGTATATTTGAATAGACAATACATGCTTACAGGTACATACACGTGTGTATATTTGAATAGACAATACACGCACTGTCTTACAGGTACATACACTTGTGTATATTTGAATAGACAATACACGCACTGTCTTACAGGTACATACACGTGTGTATATTTAGACAATACACGCACTGTCTTACAGGTACATACACGTGTGTATATTTAGACAATACATGCACTGTCTTACAGGTACATACACGTGTGTACATTTGAATAGACAATACATGCACTGTCTTACAGGTACATACACGTGTGTATATTTGAATAGACAATACATGCACTGTCTTACAGGTACATACACGTGTGTATATTTGAATAGACAATACATCCTTACAGGTACATACACGTGTGTATTTGAATAGACAATACATGCTTACAGGTACATACACGTGTGTATATTTGAATAGACAATACCTGCTTACAGGTACATACACGTGTGTATATTTGAATAGACAATACATGCTTACAGGTACATACACGTGTGTATATTTGAATAGACAATACATGCTTACAGGTACATACACGTGTGTATATTTGAATAGACAATACAGCTGTCTTACAGGTACATACACGTGTGTATATTTGAATAGACAATACACGCACTGTCTTACAGGTACATACACGTGTGTATATTTGAATAGACAATACATGCACTGTCTTACAGGTACATACACGTGTGTACATTTGAATAGACAATACATGCACTGTCTTACAGGTACATACACGTGTGTATATTTGAATAGACAATACATGCACTGTCTTACAGGTACATACACGTGTGTATATTTGAATAGACAATACATGCTTACAGGTACATACACGTGTGTATATTTGAATAGACAATACATGCTTACAGGTACATACACGTGTGTATATTTGAATAGACAATACACGCACTGTCTTACAGGTACATACACGTGTGTATATTTGAATAGACAATACATGCACTGTCTTACAGGTACATACACGTGTGTACATTTGAATAAACAATACATGCACTGTCTTACAGGTACATACACGTGTGTATATTTGAATAGACAATACATGCACTGTCTTACAGGTACATACACGTGTGTATATTTGAATAGACAATACATGCTTACAGGTACATACACGTGTGTATATTTGAATAGACAATACATGCTTACAGGTACATACACGTGTGTATATTTGAATAGACAATACATGCTTACAGGTACATACACGTGTGTATATTTGAATAGACAATACATGCTTACAGGTACATACATGTGTGTATATTTGAATAGACAATACACGCATTGTCTTACAGGTACATACACGTGTGTATATTTGAATAGACAATACACGCACTGTCTTACAGGTACATACACGTGTGTCCTTTTGAATAGATAATACATGCTTACAGGTACATACACGTGTGTATATTTGAATAGACAATACACGCAATGTCTTACAGGTACATACACGTGTGTATATTTGAATAGACAATACATGCTTACAGGTACATACACGTGTGTATATTTGAATAGACAATACACGCATTGTCTTACAGGTACATACACGTGTGTATATTTGAATAGACAATACATGCACTGTCTTACAGGTACATACACGTGTGTATATTTGAATAGACAATACATGCTTACAGGTACATACACGTGTGTATATTTGAATAGACAATACACGCACTGTCTTACAGGTACATACACGTGTGTATATTTGAATAGACAATACATGCTTACAGGTACATACACGTGTGTATATTTGAATAGACAATACACGCATGTCTTACAGGTACATACACGTGTGTATATTTGAATAGACAATACACGCACTGTCTTACAGGTACATACACGTGTGTATATTTGAATAGACAATACACGCACTGTCTTACAGGTACATACACGTGTGTATATTTGAATAGACAATACACGCACTGTCTTACAGGTACATACACGTGTGTATATTTGAATAGACAATACATGCTTACAGGTACATACACGTGTGTATATTTGAATAGACAATACATGCTTACAGGTACATACACGTGTGTATATTTGAATAGACAATACATGCTTACAGGTACATACACGTGTGTATATTTGAATAGACAATACACGCACTGTCTTACAGGTACATACACGTGTGTATATTTGAATAGACAATACACGCACTGTCTTACAGGTACATACACGTGTGTATATTTGAATAGACAAT
>CM026398.1:42855714-42876217 GCA_014843695.1 Archivesica marissinica | reverse complement strand
TACATACACGTGTGTATATTTGAATAGACAATACATGCTTACAGGTACATACATATGTGTATATTTGAATAGACAATACATGCTTACAGGTACATACACGTGTGTATATTTGAATAGACAATACATGCTTACAGGTACATACTCGTGTGTATATTTGAATAGACAATACATGCTTACAGGTACATACACGTGTGTATATTTGAATAGACAATACATGCTTACAAGTACATACATGTGTGTATATTTGAATAGACAATACACGCATTGTCTTACAGGTACATACACGTGTGTATATTTGAATAGACAATACCTGCTTACAGGTACATACATATGTGTATATTTGAATAGACAATACACGCAATGTCTTACAGGTACATACACGTGTGTATATTTGAATAGACAATACATGCTTACAGGTACATACACGTGTGTATATTTGAATAGACAATACACGCATTGTCTTACAGGTACATACACGTGTGTATATTTGAATAGACAATACACGCACTGTCTTACAGGTACATACACGTGTGTCTATTTGAATAGATAATACATGCTTACAGGTACATACACGTGTGTATATTTGAATAGACAATACACGCAATGTCTTACAGGTACATACCATGTGTATTTTTGAATAGACAATACATGCTTACAGGTACATACACGTGTATATTTGAATAGACAATACACGCACTGTCTTACAGGTACATACACGTGTGTATATTTGAATAGACAATACACGCACTGTCTTACAGGTACATACACGTGTGTATATTGAATAGACAATACACGCACTGTCTTACAGGTACATACACGTGTGTATATTTGAATAGACAATACACGCACTGTCTTACAGGTACATACACGTGTGTCTATTTGAATAGATAATACATGCTTACAGGTACATACACGTGTGTATATTTGAATAGACAATACACGCAATGTCTTACAGGTACATACACATGTGTATATTTGAATAGACAATACATGCTTACAGGTACATACACGTGTGTATATTTGAATAGACAATACACGCATTGTCTTACAGGTACATACATGTGTGTATATTTGAATAGACAATGCACGCACTGTCGTACAGGTACATACACGTGTGTATATTTGAATAGACAATACACGCACTGTCTTACAGGTACATACACATGTGTATATTTGAATAGACAATACATGCACTGTTTTACATGTACATACACGTGTGTATATTTGAATAGACAATACATGCTTACAGGTACATACACGTGTGTATATTTGAATAGACAATACATGCTTACAGGTACATACATATGTGTATATTTGAATAGACAATACATGCTTACAGGTACATACACGTGTGTATATTTGAATAGACAATACATGCTTACAGGTACATACACGTGTGTATATTTGAATAGACAATACATGCTTACAGGTACATACACGTGTGTATATTTGAATAGACAATACATGCTTACAAGTACATACATGTGTGTATATTTGAATAGACAATACACGCATTGTCTTACAGGTACATACACGTGTGTATATTTGAATAGACAATACCTGCTTACAGGTACATACATATGTGTATATTTGAATAGACAATACACGCAATGTCTTACAGGTACATACACGTGTGTATATTTGAATAGACAATACATGCTTACAGGTACATACACGTGTGTATATTTGAATAGACAATACACGCATTGTCTTACAGGTACATACACGTGTGTATATTTGAATAGACAATACACGCACTGTCTTACAGGTACATACACGTTTGTCTATTTGAATAGATAATACATGCTTACAGGTACATACACGTGTGTATATTTGAATAGACAATACACGCAATGTCTTACAGGTACATACACATGTGTATTTTTGAATAGACAATACATGCTTACAGGTACATACACGTGTGTATATTTGAATAGACAATACACGCACTGTCTTACAGGTACATGCACGTGTTTCTATTTGAATAGACAATACACGCACTGTCTTACAGGTACATACACGTGTGTATATTTGAATAGACAATACACGCACTGTCTTACAGGTACATACACGTGTGTATATTTGAATAGACAATACACGCACTGTCTTACAGGTACATACACGTGTGTCTATTTGAATAGATAATACATGCTTACAGGTACATACACGTGTGTATATTTGAATAGACAATACACGCAATGTCTTACAGGTACATACACATGTGTATATTTGAATAGACAATACATGCTTACAGGTACATACACGTGTGTATATTTGAATAGACAATACACGCATTGTCTTACAGGTACATACATGTGTGTATATTTGAATAGACAATGCACGCACTGTCGTACAGGTACATACACATGTGTATATTTGAATAGACAATACATGCACTGTTTTACATGTACATACACGTGTGTATATTTGAATAGACAATACATGCTTACAGGTACATACACGTGTGTATATTTGAATAGACAATACATGCTTACAGGTACATACACGTGTGTATATTTGAATAGACAATACATGCTTACAGGTACATACATATGTGTATATTTGAATAGACATACATGCTTACAGGTACATACATATGTGTATATTTGAATAGACAATACATGCTTACAGGTACATACATATGTGTATATTTGAATAGACAATACATGCTTACAGGTACATACACGTGTGTATATTTGAATAGACAATACATGCTTACAGGTACATACATATGTTTTTTTACAGGCATACATGTGTATATTTGAATAGACAATACATGCTTACAGGTACATACATATGTGTATATTTGAATAGACAATACATGCTTACAGGTACATACACATGTGTATATTTGAATAGACAATACATGCTTACAGGTACATACACATGTGTATATTTGAATAGACAATACATGCTTACAGGTACATACACGTGTGTATATTTGAATAGACAATACATGCTTACAGGTACATACACGTGTGTATATTTGAATAGACAATACATGCTTACAGGTACATACATATGTGTATATTTGAATAGACAATACATGCTTACAGGTACATACATATGTGTATATTTGAATAGACAATACATGCTTACAGGTACATACATATGTGTATATTTGAATAGACAATACATGCTTACTGGTACATACACGTGTGTATATTTGAATAGACAATACACGCACTGTCTTACAGGTACATACACGTGTGTATATTTGAATAGACAGTACATGCTTACAGGTACATACACGTGTGTATATTTGAATAGACAATACATGCACTGTTTTACAGGTACATACACGTGTGTATATTTGAATAGACAATACATGCTTACAGGTACATACATATTTGTATATTTGAATAGACAATACATGCTTACAGGTACATACCTATGTGTATATTTGAATAGACAATACATGCTTACAGGTACATACATATGTGTATATTTGAATAGACAATACATGCTTACAGGTACATACATATGTGTATATTTGAATAGACAATACATGCTTACAGGTACATACACGTGTGTATATTTGAATAGACAATACATGCTTACAGGTACATACACGTGTGTATATTTGAATAGACAATACATGCACTGTCTTACAGGTACATACACGTGTGTATATTTGAATAGACAATACATGCTTACAGGTACATACACGTGTGTATATTTGAATAGACAATACACGCACTGTCTTACAGGTACATACACGTGTGTATATTTGAATAGACAATACACGCACTGTCTTACAGGTACATACACGTGTTTCTATTTGAATAGACAATACACGCACTGTCTTACAGGTACATACACGTGTGTATATTTGAATAGACAATACACGCACTGTCTTACAGGTACATACACGTGTGTATATTTGAATAGACAATACACGCACTGTCTTACAGGTACATACACGTGTCTATTTGAATAGATAATACATGCTTACAGGTACATACACGTGTGTATATTTGAATAGACAATACACGCAATGTCTTACAGGTACATACACATGTGTATATTTGAATAGACAATACATGCTTACAGGTACATACACGTGTGTATATTTGAATAGACAATACACGCATTGTCTTACAGGTACATACATGTGTGTATATTTGAATAGACAATGCACGCACTGTCGTACAGGTACATACACGTGTGTATATTTGAATAGACAATACACGCACTGTCTTACAGGTACATACACATGTGTATATTTGAATAGACAATACATGCACTGTTTTACATGTACATACACGTGTGTATATTTGAATAGACAATACATGCTTACAGGTACATACACGTGTGTATATTTGAATAGACAATACATGCTTACAGGTACATACATATGTGTATATTTGAATAGACAATACATGCTTACAGGTACATACACGTGTGTATATTTGAATAGACAATACATGCTTACAGGTACATACACGTGTGTATATTTGAATAGACAATACATGCTTACAGGTACATACACGTGTGTATATTTGAATAGACAATACATGCTTACAGGTACATACACGTGTGTATATTTGAATAGACAATACATGCTTACAGGTACATACACGTGTGTATATTTGAATAGACAATACATGCTTACAGGTACATACACGTGTGTATATTTGAATAGACAATACACGCACTGTCTTACAGGTACATACACGTGTGTATATTTGAATAGACAATACACGCACTGTCTTACAGGTACATACACGTGTGTATATTTGAATAGACAATACACGCACTGTCTTACAGGTACATACACGTGTGTATATTTGAATAGACAATACACGCACTGTCTTACAGGTACATACACGTGTGTATATTTGAATAGACAATACACGCACTGTCTTACAGGTACATACACGTGTGTCTATTTGAATAGATAATACATGCTTACAGGTACATACACGTGTGTATATTTGAATAGACAATACACGCAATGTCTTACAGGTACATACACATGTGTATATTTGAATAGACAATACATGCTTACAGGTACATACACGTGTGTATATTTGAATAGACAATACACGCATTGTCTTACAGGTACATACATGTTTGTATATTTGAATAGACAATGCACGCACTGTCGTACATGTACATACACGTGTGTATATTTGAATAGACAATACACGCACTGTCTTACAGGTACATACACATGTGTATATTTGAATAGACAATACATGCACTGTTTTACATGTACATACACGTGTGTATATTTGAATAGACAATACATGCTTACAGGTACATACACGTGTGTATATTTGAATAGACAATACATGCTTACAGGTACATACATATGTGTATATTTGAATAGACAATACATGCTTACAGGTACATACATATGTGTATATTTGAATAGACAATACATGCTTACAGGTACATACATATGTGTATATTTGAATAGACAATACATGCTTACAGGTACATACACGTGTGTATATTTGAATAGACAATACATGCTTACAGGTACATACACGTGTGTATATTTGAATAGACAATACATGCTTACAGGTACATACATATGTGTATATTTGAATAGACAATACATGCTTACAGGTACATACATATGTGTATATTTGAATAGACAATACATGCTTACAGGTACATACATATGTGTATATTTGAATAGACAATACATGCTTACAGGTACATACATATGTGTATATTTGAATAGACAATACATGCTTACTGGTACATACACGTGTGTATATTTGAATAGACAATACACGCACTGTCTTACAGGTACATACACGTGTGTATATTTGAATAGACAGTACATGCTTACAGGTACATACACGTGTGTATATTTGAATAGACAATACATGCACTGTCTTACAGGTACATACACGTGTGTATATTTGAATAGACAATACATGCACTGTTTTACAGGTACATACACGTGTGTATATTTGAATAGACAATACATGCTTACAGGTTCATACATATTTGTATATTTGAATAGACAATACATGCTTACAGGTACATACCTATGTGTATATTTGAATAGACAATACATGCTTACAGGTACATACATATGTGTATATTTGAATAGACAATACATGCTTACAGGTACATACACGTGTGTATATTTGAATAGACAATACATGCTTACAGGTACATACATATGTGTATATTTGAATAGACTATACATGCACTGTCTTACAGGTACATACACGTGTGTATATTTGAATAGACAATACATGCACTGTTTTACAGGTACATACACGTGTGTATATTTGAATAGACAATACATGCTTACAGGTACATACATATGTGTATATTTGAATAGACAATACACACTCTCTCTTACAGGTACATACACGTGTGTCTATTTGAATAGACAATACATGCAACACAATGTAATTTGCTCAGTATTTCTTTTCGTTTACACTTTACTTACTTTAAAACGATTGCGAAACAAACTTTAACAACTTATATTAATCAGTCTCGTTGTCCCGGATGAATACATGATAAATGGTCATTGGTTTGGGTGGAAAATGTAGAAAACCAAATTGTCCGATCTGGCGACCACCGTATCATCTTACGAAATCAGTCCGTTTGAACATGCTATAGTAAGCAGTACGTTCTCTGTGGTAAAATGGATACGATGCTAGCCTTATATAATGGAAAGTATGTGAGTTGGATCCGTTACTGGTTAACGTCTTATATGTGTTCGTGCATGGTCACTATGTTGGGTTGGCATGGATTATTTCTTGATGCAATATTTAAGTGTACCATAGAACAGCAAATCGTAAGCAAACCAAAACGTCCACGGTCCAAAGAAACCAAATCGGCTGGAAAAGAGTGAAAACGTCCCCTATTTTGGGTATAAAATATAGCAAAATATAGATAGCGGACTTTCGGACTATTTTAAAAATTTTAGTGAACGTGTCAACTAAAAAGATCGTACGTTTGTACTTAAATTCGGACGTTTTGGTTGGCAGACGATTTTGCTAGCAGACGTTTCGATAAATGTTTCGCTAGCAGACGTTTCGATAAATGTTTCGATAAATGTGGACGTTTTGCTCTACGCAACACATTATTTTCATATTTCTATGCACACAGAAAATCAAAATACTCCTAGTGCCAACACGTGATTGGGGCCCTGCCCTGGTCCAGCATCGCCAGCTAATCAAGCACGTTCCGGGATTCACGGAGGACCCTAAGGACACCACCCAACATACGGAGTTTGCTTATCAAAACATGTCCGAGCCTACACGTAGAAATATAACCGGTGTTACAGTAAGTTCATACCCGTTTAATCAGTATGTGAAATTGTGTGTTGGTAAGTATTCGCCTTTCCAAATTTACTTGTTGGCTTCGACTTGTGTAACTTTATTCTATTGACGCACTGTGACACGGAGGAGGCCCGTGGTATCGTAGTTAATGGTGGCCCAATAACCAGTTAGTACTTTACATTGATTCTAATTTTGTTATACAACAACGATAATTATACATATTCTATAAATATCCAGGGCCCTAGGTTATATAACACTTTTCTCAGATCTCAAGTTCAAATGGTTTGATTGGTTGATTCTGAGTTTTACGTACCAGCTGAACCAATCAGAAGCTTGAGACTTGAGTTTGAGATAGGAGACAAGTTTTATAACCTTGAGGCCAGAATATATGCACAAGCTACAACTACCCGAACTAAACCAGCGCACACGTATCTTATATATGTCCCTTTTATTCCCGGGGTTTAAGCCCAACCACATTGTAGCTAAACACGTTCGGCTAGTTATCTAAACAGTATAACATAGATGCTCGATTGCGAAACAAGTTCTTACAACTTATATTAATCACGCTCGAGACCTCATTCCTGCTGGAATTCAACGCCACGAGCGAGAGAGAGAAGAGACAACGTGGAATTTAAATACCTTGCATAAGGGCATAATCATAACGGCTCTATAGTGGCTCGAATTCCAAACAGTTCGCACCTGAAGCGAACGCGCTACCACTGCGCTATCACGAATTCCACTTATCAATCCGTACTCCAGTCTCCAATACACACATGTGCCCTGCCCGGGTTATGAAAATAATCGACTCGTACCTTAGTAAGTAGCAGTTCAAAGGTCACGTACTTTGATGAACAAATCCGCATAACGAAGTATGCATCATTATAATTCCAACTTTCCTATCATACCCGCCATACGTCTGGTTGTCCTGGAATTCAGCCGTTAACATCACCACTATTTAACTGGACCTATTTACTTTTATGGAGTATTCAGGGGCCGATGTGGGGCATTGGTGAAGTTGACATCGTGAAATCATGAGCAGAAATCATGAACAGAAATCATGATTGTGTTTAGTAAAATATTTAATAATGAAATAATTATGAAATACCGAATGTCGCCACCGATCCTTCGTAGTAAGGAGACGCTGTATTCTACTTCTCGTCTGCTTCGGTATATGACCTTGACTTACTATCATGTATGTACATATGTATGGTGTTGCGGTTTATGTTGCTAACTGTGTGTTCACTATTACAGGAGCACGAGACAGTGACGTAAGCTGTGTACACAGACAGGAGCACGAGACAGTGACGTAAGCTGTGTACACAGACCAGACAGGAGCACGAGACAGTGGCGTAAGTTGTGTACACAGACAGGAGCACGAGACAGTGGCGTAAGCTGTGTACACAGACAGACATAGTTGCCATGTTACACAATCAAAATCCGAGTGAATCTCTCACCCCGAATCTGTGATATTTATGTACATTCTGTGAAAGTCGTGATATTGTTATAGTGAACTGAGATTATTTACAAACTGTGTTCAGCAAATGAATTTATTCAATGACTAGTATAATCTCTAAACCTAGTATATGTTCTCGTTGTGGTTGTGATCTAGCATGTATTCTGTGGCTTTATATAATCAAGTACACATTGTGTATTATGCAACTAATAGTACAATGAATGCATGAATGCATTTTCAAACGATTTGTGTCTGGAAATGTGTTCCAAAGAGTCGTGGACAATTTCGTAGACAGGGTCTATGAGACCGAAATATATATAGTATGTGTGTTTGCATCAGCATATGACTGAATTACATTTCACCGAATGAACATTGAAAGTCATAATGTCATGTTCGTCTCTATAAGAGGCTATAACATGGTTCGTAAATGTTGAATTTAAAACGAGTGCAATAGAACTAAGTAATAAATATACATTTCATGAGACAAATGACACGTGTCATGAAACATGTCCTTTATTTTAATTATCTACACGTGCTATCAGTTAGAATGCGTGGCATCGGTATATATCCTTTATGAGTAGCACATGTATGTAGTAGCCGTATATTTCATTATAGTCGCCTCCGTCGAGGCATGTGGGTGTCTGGCTACATGTATGTACACGAGTCGTCAGTCTTTATACTGCGTTGATACATATTGCCGGGTCAGTCATATAAATATATTTTTGTCAAATTATGAGAATATGGAACACGTGTCATCCTTTGTCAAATTATGAGAATATCGAACACGTGTCATCAGACACTAATGGTGAGCTATCGGGACATGAGAACACCCTCTTCAAGTTTGCATTGTTCATCATTACGTTATTAATTCTGAAATTAAAAAACGAAACATGTCATATGATGTATGTTTCAATAAATGTGACTGATTATATGCATGTAACGGTGTCTATTCTAAGTTACTAACCTATTATGTGAGATGTGGGCAGCCCGGACTGGCGGCATGTTTTCTCAACAAGGTGTTTGTGTTTCTTACGTTTATTTACCGTTGCTACCGGTTGCCCATATGAGCGACGCCTCCTGAAGAGATTAGTCACTTTAGATCTTTGGAGGATAGTGCAATGATACAAACAGAGACCTATTCCAGAGTCTCCTCTGGTTCTTTTACGTGCATGGTGTAAAGCACTGACACGAGACCTCGGTTTAAAGTCCCATCTGAAAGACTGTTAATTTTATTAGGATCAGACGGGGGATCGAACTTCCGATCCCTGGATTACCAGTCCAGCGTGTTAACCACTGGACTACAGCGTGTTAACCACTGGACTACAGATCCGTCTGTTCTCAAATACCGTAGGATGCAAGAGTGCTTTTATAATAAAAATTGCCATAGTAACAGTACAATATCCGTGACATCAAAAATTACAAATACACAATGAATTGACCTTTCTGCAAATGCTACTTAGGCACGCCCCCCATAGGTGCTCGCTGTAACCACGCGAGACAAGCTATCTAACAAAATGGCGTCTAACGCAGACCTGCATCGAGTTGATCTAGATAAAATTCCGTCGAATTTCTCGGTTTTATTTCACCCAGATAAGAATATCTCATTGAAAGCAAGACAGCAAGGGTTTATGTTCTTCAGTGAAGGTTATTTCTCTTAAGTACAGATATATTTAACGGGTGAGGACGTGTTAAGTGTTAGTGGGAAATGCTTTCGCAGTCAACGGAAGAATGAACAACCACATCGTGTCAACTTTGAGAAAAACTGCATTTTTCCGTCTTGGTGGACTCGACCCTATGCCTCCTAGAAGACTCGAACATTAGGCCCATAAACTGAACACCAGTACGTTCACTGAGCTAATATGGGAATCTCACAGCTCTGCACATGCATGGGTACTATTACTACCCTAGTCCACCATCCACGACAATATGTATGAACCACATGTATAATTTTAATCACCATTATACTCGCATATCTCTTGTGAACTGTAGATCTATAAATGCAGAATATATTTTTTGGAAATATTTTATTATGTATAAATAAATTAATTTCAACTTACTTTTGTGCAAATATATCTGTTTGCATTAATTTTGGATGTATTCAGCTGGTCGTTTGGTCGTCCACACAACTTGACCCACCTTAGACATTTTTCAAGATTTGTCTTAGGTTTTGGAAATGGCACGAATTTAACGTCACCTATCAATCGATCTGAATATCTATTATCACTTGTCACACAGCCCGTAACTACATCTTTTCACCATTGTCAATGACAGACAGCATTAATTAATTGCAATTAATTTGTAATTAATTTTCAAAATATAATTTCAGATCACGATCACTCGTTATCAGATTTGATTAAAATGTTACTAAATAACTCGTTTGTCTGACAGAACGATAAAACAATGACTCGGTGTAGTAATCAATACTATAATTATGTGCACTCATTTTATAATTGACCAATTAGCACAATCAGTGCTAAATTCCGATGTGCAATACTTTGATCTTGATCAGATCTGTATCGGGACATTGTAAGTCGGCGGTCTCTGTGATGTACCGGTAGTCGGTAAGTTGTTGATTACTCCCAATAAACAGTGTGACACGCTTAAATTTGATTGCTGTGTTTGCGAGGAAAGAATGACAGTATGGGGTCAGTCGGTGTTTTTATAGATGCATTGATTTTAAAGCAGCTGTCTGGCATTTTGTGGTTCATATACACACTTTTAGATTTGTCCAATGATTTTGAAATGGGTTGAATTTAACGTCGATCACCAGGATCCACATTAACCCACACACCAAAGCTACACATTTTCAACATCATTAAAACAATTTTAAACCCGATTTTCGATCAAATTCACGCCTTTTCAAATGTGTCTACTCGTTACTAGTTTGTCTAATATGCATTGTTTGTCTAACAAGATGGCGGCGATAAACCGTTGCCGGGGTTGTGTGCGAATGGTGCGATGCGATTGGCTAACGCCAGCTGTCAATCAAAATCGGCAGAAAGGTCAATTGTTTTCGGAATGCGAAATTAAAACTAGTGTCATGAAGCTTATTGAATGCTTGGTTGAATAAGTACACATTTATATAATAAAATAATTGAAACTGTTACCTTTCCCGAGTTAAACCATAACTGTATGATCCATCATCTAGCTGGCAGTGTAACTGTGGCAACATAAAACATTGTCATTATCTCCAGAGTTATAAATGGTGTACGAAGGGCAAGGTGACAATTATGGAAGCTGTAAATGGACTTGTCGAAGCAAACTATGTTCGCCTTTTATTTTATTTGAAATATAATGGCCACGGGTTCGAGCCCCACTCAGGTCGTGCCTCATTTATATTAAAACATTGGCAGTTTCTTACGGAGGTTGGTGCACCATGTACTGGTTAATCGCTGGAGCCTGCCCAGGAAAGGTGTTATTAGGTAAACAGCCCGCTGATGCAGGCGTAAAACCCGAACAAACAGACATTGATATATATGGGACACGGACTGCAATTTAAATCATTAGTTTAATATATTTTTATACGGTTCTATACAGAGCCTACTGACTTGCCCAAAGTTATGATCATTTTCGGAATGTTTTGTTTTTTGGGTTTAAAGCCACATGAACGGGTTTGATCATATAGCGATACCCCGGCTATTGTTAACGGAATGAAATTGGTCCTCAAAGTAGTCCACACGTGCGCATGCACAAAAGTACTGCATATACAATATATCATTGTCTATTAATGCCATACATGTATATGGCTTTAAGTTATGCAATGAGTGCCAGATAGGCCAAAAACAAACACACATATCACGTTCTATTTACTACATACATTGATACTCTGGATAGATGCATCGAATGCGTGTATTATATGTGAGATGTGTGCCAGAAATACGCGTTGAGATTTGTACCGGAAATACATGTTGGCTACAATTGGAACCAACTGAGCTAACAAACGCTTCATACCTGCGATACGTTGATGATGAATAACATGTTCTCAGTTAGACTGGTTCCCGGTATATGGCGTTCAGTGTTGGTACTGGCAGTGACGAAAGCCTATAAATAGATATATTCTGAAAATAGTTCTGTCCTAAATGTATTCCAAAAATGACGCACTGTTTTCAAAATTTTTAGACAATTGTTATTGGCTGTACAAATGTGTCAGTTTCTGAAATGGTTGATCTTTCTGGAATGAATATGTGACACACTGAATACTATTTTAAGGACTCCATGGATTGGCTGCAAGACGGTTCCAGCTGGATATTGCCAGCATTGCACATAGTATTTTTGTACTCATTCTTCCCCATAGTTTGGCATACAATATAGCGGGTACATTAGAACTTATATTAATCACCCTCGAGACCTCATTCTTGATGGAATCCATCGCCACGAGGGAGAGAGGAGGCAACGTGGAATTTAAATGCCTTGTCTAAGGGTACAATCGTAACGGCTCCAGCAGGGTTCGAACTCCGGACCTGAAGCGAACTCACATCCACTGAGCTATCACGACCTCCACTACATATTTTACTTGTTGTACATTTGCAGAACGTTTTTAAGAACAAAATTCTCATTGATGAGCTGCCATGTACAAAACAGGACACATTTTATACAACCGAAATATAAAAACTACCTGCACATAAATGCAATATATGGTTTGAAAAATATGTTCTGATTGGATTATTAGAATGTAACTAGATGTTTGTTTGTTTTATGTATAATCATAATCCAATCAGAACGCTCGTTTCAACGCGAACTGCGCCGCTTGAGAAATTTTCAAAACAAATTGAAAAATTCTACGAAATCTCTTTTTGACGTACATTTTTGCCGAATAAACCTACACGTTAGTGGAAACACATTTTATTGATAATGTTATTCACTGTTAAAACTCTCCCGTCGAATATTTTTTTGTTGCTGACAGAAACCGTGTCCTAGTATGGAAATGTGACTTGCTATGGCCAATGCCTGTGGCAATTGTTTGCAAAGTATACATACATGCAGCTAAAGTTGTGTTTTATTTGAAGAACAATATAAACACTCGGGATAGGCGTTATATTTGGACAGATTTGTTCAAAATTGTTTCAGATAGGGCCATTTTACTGATCGATGCGAAATCTGACATCCCACAGAGTAGAATCCCTGTACTTAAATATATATACAAGTACCCCCAAACGTGCCGAATCCCTGTGCACATAAACGCAATATATGGTTTGAAAATATGAATTTCTAACATCAAATATAACGACAGCATAATCTCACTTACCTGATTAGTGACTTGAAATGCACCGTTTGTTGTCATAACGTTACCCAGGTCGTAATGGTGATTCTAAAAGAACGAACGGGGCAGTATGTGATATATAGTGAAATAGAAACGCGTGCCTAGAGGTTAGTTAGTTCATCAAATGTGTTATTTAAATAGAACAGGGTATACGGTTTATGATGTTAAGTTGATATGTGTACCTGTGTTGTGATTATTTTGATATGGTAACATTGGTCTAAGTGGTCCATTGTTCGTAAGATAGTTTGATATGCGATGGGAAAACAGAGAAACGAAGTTACATATACGAGCCACCGTGGCCTAGCGGTTAAGGTCGTTGACTTTAAATCACTCGACACTATGTTCGAATCTCAATTGGGGGATATTTCATATGCGGATGCCATCCAGCTAGCGTATGGAAGGTCGGTAGGTCTACCCGGGTGCCTGTCCGTGACTCAAATACTGGAGGAGCGCGCAGGGTCTTCCTCCACCAATACTAGCTGGAGAGTCGCTATACGACCTAAGCTGTTGGTGCGACTTTAGACCCAACATAGATGCTACATACGATATGATTACGACGAGACAACACGCATACATACTTGGTATGTCGACAGTTGTTTGGCGAAGCACTGTGAAACGTCATTAAAGGCTAGCATGTTGTTCGTCCCCCACCACTGCGGAGGAACACCGCCGGGTAATGTACCTGTAATATTTGATGTAAAGCACCATATAGCTCGATTATCAACACCACATTGTGAGACAAAGAATGTGGTACAATTGTAAATACATCTGATCTGATGTCTCGGGAGACCAATTAACCATTGGTCCTATTGTGCCATCACATAACTTAACCATGCACATGTTCTTATTGTCGATATGATGGTCACGGGTTCGAGCCCCGCTCAGGCCGTGTCTCATTTATATGACAAAGTTGGCAGTTTCTTACGGAGGTTGGTGCACCCAAGTACTGGTTAACCGCTGGAACCTGCCCAGGAAAGGTGTTGTTAGGTAAACTGCCCGCCGGCGATATAGCCCAAAATGGTGCTGATGCAGGCGTAAAACCCGAAATATAACATAATTAGTGTCGGTATCAATGCGTAGATCGCCCATGTTAGGGGAATGTATTAAGTTTTCATTCATTATTGTATCCCACTACTTTAATAGTGGCACACAATAAAAACTGTACCTGTTAGGATTTTAATTAACTCCTCGGCGATGCTCATACCAATGTATCCGTATATATCAAACGCAGAGTCCCCGTCAGACAAGTAGACCGCTAACCCTGTTGGAAGGCCTACACGTCACAAGAAAGTATTCAAGTTAACTACTGTTGTTACCAAAGATAAACCTTACAAAACATTCTAAACTCGGTTGATTCACCTGGGTTAATACTGCACGGATAACCTTCCAATACATTTGTTATGCCACATACGTAGATGTACCATACACTAGATAACGTGGAATCTCCGTGGTTTAACCCTTTGCACTGATCTGATGACTGTTCCATTATAATGACAAACGAATCAGTTCTGGTATGTACCAGACTTACTGGATGATTGTGTTGTCAGGGCGGGCGTTAGACATGCACTATATATAGAAATCTTACAATGACAAACGAATCAATTCTAGTATGTACCAGACTGACTGGATGAGTGGGTGGCAAGGGCGGCCGTTAGACTTACAATATATATAGAAATCTTACAATGACAAACGAATCAGTTCTGGTATGTACCAGATTGACTGGATGATTGGGCGGCAAGGGCTGTCGTGAGACATGCACTATATATAGAAATCTTACAATGCCAAACGAATCAATTCTAGTATGTACCAGACTCACCGGATGATTGGGCGGCCAGGCGGCCGTTAAACATGCAATATATATAAAAAAATCTTGCAATGGCAAGCGAATCAATTCTGGTATGTACCAGACTCACCGGATGATTGGGCGGCAAGGGCTGCCGTTAGACATGCAATATATATAAACATCTTACAATGACAAACGAATCAATTCTAGTATGTACCAGACTGACTGGATGATTGTATGGTCAGGGCGGCCGTTAGACATGCAATATATATATAAAAATCTTGCAATGACAAGCGGATCAATTCTAGTATGTACCAGACTCACTGGACGATTGGGCGGCCAGGGCAGCCGTTAGACATGCACTATATATCGAAATCTTACAATGACAAACGAATCAAGTCTAGTATGTACCAGACTGACTGGGTGATTGGGTGGCAAGGGCGGCCGTTAGACTTACAATATATATAGAAATCTTACAATGACAAGCGAATAAATTCTATTATTGGCCATACTCACTGGATGATTGGACGGCAATGGCGGCCGTTAGACATGCACTATATATAGAAATCTTACAATGACAAACGAATCAATTCTAGTATGTACCAGACTGACTGGATGATTGGGCGGCAATGGCGGCTGTTAGACATACAATATATATAAACATCTTACAATGACAAACGAATCAATTCTAGTATGTACCAGACTGACTGGATGATTGGGCGGCCAGGCGGCCGTTAGACATGCAATATATATAAAAAATCTTACAATGACAAACGAATCAATTCTAGTATGTACCAGACTGACTGGATGATTGTATGGTCAGGGCGGCCGTTAGACATGCAATATATATATAAATATCTTGCAATGACAAGCGGATCAATTCTAGTATGTACCAGACTCACTGGACGATTGGGCGGCCAGGGCAGCCGTTAGACATGCACTATATATCGAAATCTTACAATGACAAACGAATCTAGTCTAGTATGTACCAGACTTACTGGATGATTGGGCGGCAATGGCGGCCGTTAGACATGCAATATATATATAGAAATCTTACAATGACAAACGATAGTCTATAGTATGTACCAGACTGACTGGATGATTGGGCGGCAATGGCGGCTGTTAGACATGCACTATATATCGAAATCTTACAATGACAAACGCATCAAGTCTGTATTATGTACCAGACTCACTGGATGATTGGGCGGTCAGGCGCCGGCCGTTTGACATGCAATATATATCGAAATCTTACAATGACAATCACCCGGGGTGTTCCTTCACCACTAATAGCTGGTGAGTCGCTATATGACCCAAGCAGGTGGCGCGGCTTCAAACCAACAAATAGGAAACAAACAAACGAATATTTTCTTACCAATTGTATTGAAATATGCATCATAGTAAAGCCTTGTACTGGTCCAATCCATTGTTATTTCGGTTGCATCCGTCCCTAACCAACTCATCTCATTACCGTGCTTCTGTTCATGCAGCTCTAGCGCCAGTGAAACAAATGTCTGCGAAGTTCCGGTGATTCCAACTGTCTGTCGAACACTGGTCCTTAGCGGTGAGAATTGCATCTTAAGAGTGCTAGCAAGCGCAGAAACTGCCCGTTCTAGATCTGCTTGGATCCACGGCGCAGACGACACGTATGTTTGGAATGAGTTGCTAATTTTGTTCTCCACGTTCGTTAATTTCAGTCTAGTGTTTAGCACTTTTTGAGTATATTGTCCGATGTAAAGGGCATGCATCTCTTCACCAGCTAGATTTAAAGCCATATTAACACAATCTATATCTGAGTAAGCCATATCGCCATTAGTTGCAATGTTAGTAAGAGAACCCCGTAGCGGAAGCGGCATGTATGTCCATATCTGTTTTGCTAGCACGCTCATGAATACAAATAATTTCATATCTTCTTCGTTTAATGATTTCCACAGACTGTCCAGCGCTTGAAAGTAATCCGTATTCACGAGTTCAACGATAATGTCGTGTGATTGGCCAGTACCGGCATCCCAGTTAATGGCAGGAAAATCTAACTTCAGTTCCGAATATGAATACTGACTTGTTCTAGCCGGTATGCCAGTCACGGATGTTGAGTTCCCCTCTTCTAGAATCTATGCAATAGGAAAATAGCCATCAAACGGTTAGCTTTACATGTATTCGAAAAATAGCATTGAATTTCAGTGTGACATGCGTGATAATCAAAATAAAGTTTAGTTCTAAGCATCCTTTGTATTACGGTTATTCTGTACACGTGTCAACTACACTCCCAAGATACACTCCCTACCAATCGTCGCGCAGCTGTAACATGGACGCTCACAGGGGATACACTCCCTACCAATCGTCGCGCAGCTGTAACATGGACGCTCACAGGGGATACACTCCCTACCAATCGTCGCGCAGCTGTAACATGGACGCTCACAGGGGATACACTCCCTACCAATCACCGCGCAGCTGTAACATGGACGCTCACAGGGGATACACTCCCTACCAATCACCGCGCAGCTGTAACATGGACGCTCACAGGGGATACACTCCCTACCAATCGTCGCGCAGCTGTAACATGGACGCTCACCGGGGATACACTCCCTAACAATCACCGCGCAGCTGTAACATGGACGCTCACAGGGGATACACTCACGGAGTGGGCTGTACATAATGTTGTTATAACTTGTAGCCCAACCCATTTGCTTTTTTCCCCTCGACAAAACAAATGTATCGTATACTGCAATCATATAATTACATATTAATCTCTGATTTGTTCTTAGTATTGTATGTATATATGTGATGTATTGTATGAAAAAATGCAATAAAATTAAAATATTATTAAAAAACAACTGGCAGGCGGACATGAGCGAACGACAAAGTGATATCATATTGTACCCAGTATATCCTGAACTGTTATTGTATGCTATATATTATGAACCTAGGGTAGATGTGTATATATAGACGTGTGTACATGCATTTCTATTACTGACAGGTAAGATAATGTAAGCCATAATACGAGCTGTTCGGTTTTTTATTCTAGTTGAGCCTATTTAGCTTGGAATTAGCTAGTTTAGTTTATACAAATTTATTTTAGCTCGATTGCGAAATAAGTTCTTTCAACTTATATTAATCACTCTCGAGACCTCACTCCTGATGGACTCCATCGCCATGAAGGAGAGAGAAGAGGCAATGTGGAATTGAAATGCCTTGCCTAAGGGCACAATCGTAACGGCTCCAGTGTGGCTCGAACTCCGGACCTTTCGCACCTGACGCGAACGCGCATCCACTGCGCTATCACGACTTCCACAAATTAGCTACGGTTGAAAGCGTACAATTTTAGTGTGATTATTCGTGTGGGAGGAAACTGAAGTACCAGGAGAAACCCTACCAGTCCGATCTGGCGACCACCGTACCATCTCACATACTTCCTGTTCCGAGGATCGAACCACCACTGCGCTAATCGGACAGCCCAGCTTGGACACCAGACAGCTTGGAATTGATAGCTTCAGTGTTCTTTATCTCTACTCACTTACCTTGGAAATGTTAGCTTCAATGTAATAAGTCCGAAGTATTCTGTTGAATATCTTGTCCTGACCATCACCAAGCGATGGGTCCTCTGAAAGGAGAATAGTAGAAGGTTCTTGTACCCAGAGAATATGTAATTTACGTACTCTCATTCCTGGTGGAATCCATCGCCACGAGGGAAAGAGAAGAGGCATGTGGAATTTAAATGCCTTGCCTAAGGGCACAATCGTAACGACTCCAGTGGGGCTCAAACTCGGGTATTAGCGTCTTCATTTGTTTACAATGTATGTAGATGTACAAGTATGACTTCAACTTTGATTAGTATAGAATATAAGCCGAAAACGATCCAATATAATATGTAAAATATTGGACTGTGTGAGGAGCGTAGCGCCAAAGACAGTACCAATATTTTACATATTGGATCAGTTTGAGATTAATATCTTACTTAAAACACACACACATATAACACGATCCTACTAATTTAATTAAATTTTAATTTCGTACATGTACGAGTATAATTTAATAAAATACGCTGGCCTTTTCACGCCAGTCCAATATTATTAATAATGGACTGCAAGTATAAAAGTATGACGTCACGACAGTGTTTTAAAATTGATTAAAGCTTGCCTGCATTGAATTGTTATGTTTAACCGATGACACGTAGCTAATGACAAGTTAAATAAGACAACATGATAATAATACATGTATATTCATTTATTTGTATTCGTTAACATGTGTTATTTTGCATATATAATATTGCAATCGTTACTATTTGGTATAAATTCCACATATCGTATTTATAATTTCAAACCTACAGTCTTTCAGATGGGACGTTAAACCGAGGTCTCGTGTCGGTGCTTTACACCGTGCACGTAAAAGAACCAGAGGAGACTCTGGAATGGGTTCTCTCCCTGTATCCAAAAATCAAAAATAACTAATCTCTTCAGGAGGCGTCGCTCATATGGGCAACCGGTAGCGACGATAAATAAACGTAAAAACACACACACAACCCTACCTTGAGATTGCCGTTCAAAAGAGGCAATGTATGAACTTAGAATATGTGACAATGCTTCGACATATCGGAACGATTCCTGAAACATATATGATACATGTAGTTAAATATACTAGAGGACATAGAAAACACACACCTACATTATATACTAGATGACATAGAAAACGCACACCTACATTATATACTAGAGGACATAGAAAACACACACCTACATTATATACTAGAGCAG
>CM026398.1:42836240-42854714 GCA_014843695.1 Archivesica marissinica | reverse complement strand
AGTGATTCAACCATTACGTTTCTCATATAATCAATTCACGCAACAAACACGGAAAATTCATACACCAGTTAGTATACCATTGAAAGGCTTAGACTTGACAACCATAGTGTACGATCATGTGACCAACAGGGAAGACCTGATGACTGGTCACCAGGTGCATAAGTACGATTTGTACGCCGTGTGTTCACATCTGGGTGCTGAGTCGACAAATTACGGCCACTATGTTTGTTACTGCCTGGCACAGAATGGCATATGGTATAAATTTGATGATGAAATTGTTACCGAAGTGAACATGAACTTTGAAATAACGTGCAAAGAAATTCGAGAGAATGCTTACTTGTTATTCTACAAAAGTGCTTGTGAGCAGTAAGCAAGAGGAGTGTTGTTTCAAGGCATGCTTGTCTAGAGCTACATGTATGATCGGTGTTTCAAGGCATCTCGTCTAGAGCTACATGTATGATCCATGTTTCAAGGCATGCTTGTCTAGAGCTACATGTATGATCCGTGTTTCAAGGCATGCTTGTCTAGAGCTACATGTATGATCCGTGTTTCAAGGCATGCTTGTCTAGAGCTACATGTATGATCCGTGTTTCAAGGCATGCTTGTCTAGAGCTACATGTATGATCCGTGTTTCAAGGCATGCTTGTCTAGAGCTACATGTATGATTCATGTTTCAAGGCATCTTGTCTAGAGCTACATGTATGATCCATGTTTCAAGGCATGCTTGTCTAGAGCTACATGTATGATTCATGTTTCAAGGCATGCTTGTCTAGAGCTACATGTATGATTCATGTTTCAAGGCATGCTTGTCTAGAGCTACATGTATGATCCATATATATCTTCAAGTTGTATGTCCTAAATTTCCATTGTTTGTGGTAGTATGATTTTATCTTGGCTTAGCCGAGCCAAAGGCTCTAGGTGAGGTATTTTGATTGACTTGTCCATCTGCCAACAACTGTATTGTTGCAAATCTATACAATATATTTATTTCATTGGATTTTGTTTGTGGTAGTATGATTTTATCTTGGCTTAGCCGAGCCATTTTGATGGACTTGTCCATCTGCCAACAACTGTATTGTTGCAAATCTATACAATATATTTATTTCATTGGATTTTGTTCAAACTCTTATTATATATTTTGTTCATGTGAGGTATTGTTACCGCAATATATCTGTCCGTCGTCCGTGAACATTTTGAAACATCTTCTCTTCATTGGGTTTGAGGCCACCACCATTTATGGTCAGGATACTTGGGGGATTACAAACTTGTTTAAAAATCTTGTTGTTACCTAATCCAAGATGGCCACTGTCATAAATTAACACATTGGATGTACAATCTTTCAAAGTGACAGGATCAAAAATGGGCGTGTACTGGGAGGTCAAGTAGGGGTTAAATTTGAGCGAATATGATTGTGTGAAATATCAAATTGACGCTCTAATGCAATGAAGAAGTTTACGTCAAAAGATCTTCACCCAATGGTAGCCAAATTTCACAATTATCCAACATCTAAAACCCAACTATTTTTAAATAATTTTATTAATAACCATTCAACTGAAATATTGCACGAAATTTATAAGCGAATGTATATTTACATTGTGATCCATACCTACTATATATATATACACATGGACCCAACTTATACTCACACTTTAATTAAAATAACGTCAACTGCATTGGCTCACTGATTCTTCTATGAATCCCAGAGAAAATATTTGGGATGGAGGGCCAGGTCACACAATAAATGACCTTCGAAATGGAAGAGTCTAAATGCACGTTAAAATGTTTAATAATTTACAACAAGAGACTTGGGCACTATCAGAACCCCCTATATAGATATACAGGGGGTTCTGATAGTGCCCAAGTACATTGTGATAAACATGCTACTTAAAAGTTTTCCTTTTAACCACACGCCGCCCACACTATACTATCGCTAGATATACGACAGACTCCGTACACCATTGTATAACCAGGACATTATTTCACTATTAACATGTTTTGATTATAAGTATCACAGACAAAGAATTAAGCTCAAACATGGAAAAACCCATATGAAATAATGATGGTGACGTTTAAAAAAAAAAAGCCGTACCTACATTTTTTGGGGGTTTTACACCTTCTATCCGATCAGAAAGGCATGCAATAAATTACCGAACCTTCATTGGCTTGTTACAGTAGTTTTGTTACTGCTATATATGTACAGAACTTTTAGATGAATAAAGGATATTTTTTAGACCAAAAAAGTCCCTACGAAAACGCGTAACCGACACATCACCTATATGGTATCGACTTTTGAAGATAATTTAAATACACTAAAGATCAGCTATTTTGACGTACGGCTTTTTTTTGTATGTCCTATTCCATAGATACAGAAATATTAATCTTAGGTTATCTGTCATGTATGTACTCGAAGATAAGAATTATTTGGTTCGTTATGGTTATATTTTATACCAGTATTAGAAATAATTTTTGTCTCGGGTCTACGAAAGAACTGTTAATAATGTAATAAACATGCCGTCGCAGTATGCCGGATTTTAGTACAGTGCCAAAAATGTTTGGATGTGTTCGTAGACAGGTATATAAACACGCAATCAGTGTACCAGTTCTTACAACTTTGGAATACTTGCTCTCGAGACCTCCTTTTAAAGGAACGCTGCTTTGCATAGTGACGTCATGACAATTGGCACCAAAATGAAAGTGCTATGGTGTTCTTTTTTGGGAGAAGTGACACATCCTAAAATGGCATTATTTAATAAATTTCAACTAAATATGGTTTAAATATCGCCATTTGAATAGAAGGAGTACTTTATAATGGAGTTGTCTTTTGTAAAAAAAATTTTTTAGGGAAGTCCCTAGGGCAACTATTTGGCCCACTAGTAATGAGCCCTGCTACTGGCCATAGCGCTTCATGAATTCTGGTAGGATCTTGGTTGCACATACACGTCTGCATTAACACTGGCCGAGACATAACCAGATTGTCTGTCAAAGTGAGTGCTGTCGAAGCTTCCACTATCGCTGCCATTTTCGGGTGGGTATTTGTCTCTGGCCTGGCTCGGCAAACTGACTGTGTCTTCATCTTGGCCTTCATCTAACTGGTACTTGTAGGAGAACGGAATATTCTGTGCAGGCAGTCTGAAATATGATTCAAGACATTCATGTCATATGGTATACAAGGTAAAAGCTCACGGGAGCAGTCTATGATATATAGGGACTGACCTATCACCGTAATTTAGCAACATTTTCTACGGGCTATCCTCAAAATACCCCCTCCACACCTCATAGTGGCTCTTATGTCTCTTCTGACAAACCCTGCCCTTAAATCCTATGGTAGAAGTTTAAGGTATACAAGATAGAAGTTGCACACTATGCAAGGGAGCAGTTTATGGTATACAAGGTAACAGTTTGTTGACTCTGTGTGTCTTCTCACTGGACTAGCGATAGAGAGGTGAGTCAGTAAAGGGAGACTATTTCTCCCATAAGTCTTGAAAGTATGTGCAATCAGCAGCAGCTGTATCATGCACTATCCTCCAAAATCTAAAATAACTAATACTCTTCAGGAGGCGTCGCTCATATGGGCAACCGGTAGCGACGATAAATAAACGTAAAAACACCAGGCTCTTAGAGCCTCGCTGTTTGCAAAAACGATTATGCTCGTTTTCAGCACAGTAATAATTAAACATCATCTTAAATATGTAACTCGTGGAAATAAACAGGAACAGAAGACATCTTAAATATGTAACTCATGGAAATAAACATAGGAACAGAAGACATCTTAAATATGTAACTCATGGAAATAAACATAGGAACAGAAGACTTCATTGAAACACAAGAATCAGAAAACATCTTAAATATGTAACTCATGGAAATAAACATAGGAACAGAAGACTTCATTGAAACACAAGAATCAGAAAACATCTTAAATATGTAACTCATGGAAATAAACATAGGAACAGAAGACTTCATTGAAACACAAGAATCAGAAAACATCTTAAATATGTAACTCATGGAAATAAACATAGGAACAGAAGACTTCATTAAAACACAAGAATCAGAAAAGTAGTAGAACTTACTTGAAAAAATCCAATAAAAATGTCCCGTATACCAATGGATGGAAGGCAGTAAAATATATGTAGGTTGTGGTATCTACAACACTAAAATGTAAAACAGAACATTAACGAAGAACTGAAGCTTACACAGCCTACACATTGAACCTCACACGAGTGTCATATTTATATAACACATGTATGTAACTTGGCAAGTCTCTTCATATCATCACGCATGTTACACTAATATCTAGTGGCGACCGTCGGGCAATGAAAGAATATTACGTACTATTAAAGTCTGCCTAGCCAAATGTGAAACTTATGAGAGATTTCAAACGTCTTCTTCTCACGAACTTATCAGCCAATGTTCAAGAACCACAACCTGTATGATCATTAGGTGAAACTTTTCCAAACTTGTTAAAATAACGTTCCCCTGAAATCCAAGCAATAGCACAAATTCTAAAAAATCATGGCTCTCTTGTTAAACCAAGCACCTGAATATTGTCACCGTAATATTACTGCAATTTCTGCCTCAGCTCTGCATGCTGGGTAAAATAAAGGCTGTAAATAATTTGAGTAATTGTAGCAGACTTATTTTCACCGCTATAGAACGGAAGCGAGTTCATCCAGAACAATAATTTGTATAAAATGAGTTCAACATACCACAGTCCCTCGAGAAAGTCCCAGTAGAGCAGGGCACTACCAACAGTCTGTGCACAGTTCAACATTGCCAGGAACAATGTGTAATAGTAAAAAGACTTCTTTGCTGCAAATAAAATGTCAGTGAAGGTCATCAACAAATCTATGATTATGACAATATACTAACTGAATGTCATGTGATATGCCAGTAAAATGGGTAAACTAGGTCAATCTTCTATAACTAGTAACAGGGGGCAGGTCCAGCAGTTGTTTTATATCGGGAATATAAGAGTACCAGGGACACCTGTAAGATAATTGTATCATACACTGGGCATGTAAGAGTACCATGGACACCTGCAAGATAATTGTATCATACACCGGGAATATAAGAGTACCAGGGACACCTGCAAGATAATTGTATCATACATCAGGAATGTAAGAGTACCAGGGACACCTGCAAGATAATTGTATCATACATCAGGAATGTAAGAGTACCAGGGACACCTGTAAGATAATTGTATCATACACCAGGAATGTAAGAGTACCAGGGACACCTGTAAGATAATTGTATCATACACCAGGAATGTAAGAGTACCAGGGACACCTGCAAGATAATTGTATCATACACTGGGCATGTAAGAGTACCAGGGACACCTCAGCAAGATAATTGTATCATACACTGGGCATGTAAGAGTACCAGGGACACCTCAGCAAGATAATTGTATCATACACCGGGAATGTAAGAGTACCAGGGACACCTGCAAGATAATTGTATCATACACGGAAATGTAAGAGTACCAGGGACACCTCTGCAAGATAATTGTATCATACACGGAAATGTAAGAGTACCACCAGGGACACCTCAGCAAGATAATTGTATCATACACGGAAATGTAAGAGCACCAGGGACACCTCTGTAAAATAATTGTATCATACACGGAAATGTAAGAGTACCAGGGACACCTGCAAGATAATTGTATCATACACCAGGAATATAAGAGTACCAGGGACACCTGCAAGATAATTGTATCATACACCAGGAATGTAAGAGTACCAGGGACACCTGTAAGATAATTGTATCATACACCAGGAATGTAAGAGTACCAGGGACACCTGCAAGATAATTGTATCATACACTGGGCATGTAAGAGTACCAGGGACACCTCAGCAAGATAATTGTATCATACACTGGGCATGTAAGAGTACCAGGGACACCTCAGCAAGATAATTGTATCATACACCGGGAATGTAAGAGTACCAGGGACACCTGCAAGATAATTGTATCATACACGGAAATGTAAGAGTACCAGGGACACCTCTGCAAGATAATTGTATCATACACGGAAATGTAAGAGTACCACCAGGGACACCTCAGCAAGATAATTGTATCATACACGGAAATGTAAGAGCACCAGGGACACCTCTGTAAAATAATTGTATCATACACGGAAATGTAAGAGTACCAGGGACACCTGTAAGATAATTATATCAGGAATGTAAGATTACCACCAGGGACACCTCTGTAAGATAATTGTATCATACACGGAAATGTAAGAGCACCAGGGACACCTCTGTAAGATAATTGTATCATACACGGAAATGTAAGAGCACCAGGGACACCTCTATAAGATAATTGTATCATACACTGGGAATGTAAGAGCACCAGGGACACCTCTATAAGATAATTGTATCATACACTGGGAATGTAAGAGTACCAGGGACACTGCTGTAAGTGGGGTATTTTCTGTATCTTGATATGTGCTCCAAACAAAAATAAAATGACAAATACATGTCTGAATGCCCCAATGTTGCAGGAGAGGTGATGAATACATGTCTGAATGCCCCAATGTTGTAGGAGAGGTGATGAATACATGTCTGAATGCCCCAATGTTGCAGGAGAGGTGATGAATACATGTCTGAATGCCCCAATGTTGCAGGAGAGGTGATGAATACATGTCTGAATGCCCCAATGTTGCAGGAGAGGTGATGAATACATGTCTGAATGCCCCAATGTTGCAGGAGAGGTGATGAACACATGTCTGAATGCCCCAATGTTGCGGAGAGGTGATGAATAAATGTCTGAATGCCCCAATGTTGCAGGAGAGGTGATGAACAAATGCTCACCAAAAACAAATTAATAAACATAGAATAACTATATTAAAGATATCATTAAATAACACACAGTATGCTCAAACTTTTTATAAAATATTTATCTTGTGAAAAACTTAATAAATGCAAATCTGCCTGTTATGTCACTTAATAATGTCACTTACAAGGTAAATTCCACTTTTCTTTTAAATGTGTCCATGGCAAGACACATATGACACTGTAAACCTACAACAAAAATACACTAAGAAGATATAGATAAGCAGACGTTCAATGTATTAATCGTGCACGAGCAAATCTTTATCATGGTCCACACAGAAGCAGTGCCAGGACATTCGGTCAGTTTTCAAGGACATTCGGTCAGTTTTCAAGGACATTTTGTAAACTTATCATTGTAAATGATAATTGTTTTGATGGCCCTATCTGTGTCATGGCCCTGTCTGTGTCATGGACCTGTCTGTGTCATGGACCTGTCTATGTCATGGCCCTGTCTATGTCATGGACCTGTCTGTGTCATGATGACTGTTGGAAAAACATTGACTTTTAAAACTGATATTTCTGCCAATTTCGCAGACTCTTACACATCATTTTTAAATATTTCTTTTATTTCCTTTTCATGTCAAATCACGCACGCACGTTTTAAACATTTCAGTTAGTAAGTTAGAATACTGTGACAAGAAAGGTCCAAAAGAATAAGATGTTTTTAACAGATAGAAGTGAGAGAATAGATTTAAATAGAGTTAAGAAATGAGATTATTCCATTACATTTAACGTCAATAATAAAACAAGAAAAGTTTGCTAAGAACCTGTCCTACAGGTATGTTTGGTCCCATTTTTTATTATGAGTAGCAACTTTGTCTTTTATTATTACAATGTGTTTTTCTACCTCCTTCCGTTCCTTTAGGTAACACACGAACACTTCAAGTATAGGACTTTATTTTTAAAAATGAATAATTTTGCTATGATAATATAAAATTTACTATCGGCATTATTAAGTCATTGGAGATATATTTATATCCAAAGCTTATATTTGTGAAGTTTAAAGTTACATTAAAATTTTGATGCGAAAAAAATATATCTAGATGTGACCCAAAATGTTGTATAGAAGGGCATTCCCAGAATATATGTCACAGTGTTTCCACTTGCATAGTACAGAAATCACATTAATTTTGTAGAAATATTCTTGTAACATATTTCTACTGGAATATTCTCAGTTTAGATTCTATTGTTCTTTTATATGGAGTTATGTAAATACTTATCCAGTCCAAGTTTTCAAATTCATGATTCCATATTTGCTCTGCTTTGTTTATTATACTAGTATTGTGCTTTTCAATGTTGTATACAAACGTTTGTTAGGTTTCTTCATAAACTGTTGTTGTTGAGCAGATTTGAGTGTACGTGTTGATTGAGCAGATTTGAGTGTACGTGTTGATTGAGCAGATTTGAGTGTACGTGTTGATTGAGCAGATTTGAGTGTACGTGTTGATTGAGCAGATTTGAGTGTACGTGTTGATTGAGCAGATTTGAGTGTACGTGTTGATTGAGCAGATTTGAGTGTACGTGTTGATTGAGCAGATTTGAGTGTACGTGTTGTTGAGCAGATTTGAGTGTACGTGTTGATTGAGCAGATTTGAGTGTACGTGTTGATTGAGCAGATTTGAGTGTACGTGTTGATTGAGCAGATTTGAATGTACATGTTGATTTTCAAAGTTAATATTTTCTTTCCATTGCTGGGGAATGTTCGATACCACTGAATAATACTGGAGAAAATCTTCATTTTCACGTCCGTACAAATTCTTAAATGTGTTAAAAACTATCAAATATTTGGGTATCATAATCAGATAAATGCCTACTTTCCGTTACTCCTTTGTCATACCATGATTTATTGAATATGGTAGAATTTGCAATTTTTATCCTGGAATTGTTCCGTATACTTTATTTAGATACCAAATTTATCTTTGGGTCATAATTAATTGTTGCCTAACATTCAATAACATCTTTTAGAAAGTTACAAAGAACATTTTACCACCAAATTTAATAATTTCATTAATGTATATATCTTTCCAATATCCATTGTTGTTTATTCCTGTATTTAAAATGTGTGTAACCCAATTAGCCTTTAGTGCGTTGACATCAATGATTTTTCTGCCCCCTTCTTTACAATCTTTTATTATAATATTTCTCGCTATTTCATCGAGTATAAGCATTTGGTTCATTCCGGGAAATATATTTCAGGATGATTTTCAATAACAGATAATGGATATATTATTTTGGGTAGAGCATATGATTTTATTACTGTTAAAACAGGGTACATTTTGAATTTTGGTTCAAAATTAAGCTTGCTTCGGTGTTCTTTCTGGTTATATATATGATTCTATATATAATTCCTAGCATCATAGCCTGATTTGATGTCCAATTGAGTTGTTTCATTTTACAAAATGTCTTTTCTGTATTTCTTAAAGAACCTGTTCTACGTACTGTTGATTTGTTTGTGTTAAGCTTAAGACTTGATATTACACTGAATTCATCGATCGTACTGAAAAGATGCTAGAACCATCTGTTATAAATGTTGCATCATCCGCAAACATAAGGAGTTCTTTATTTCTTTTTCTGATAAAGTTATTCCTTTGATATTCTGTTCACATCTAACCACAGGCACAAGACATAATTTGTTTGCCCTATGGTCATATAGTAAGTAATGTTTACTGAAGGCAACCAACGGAAATGAAACATGCATGCAGAGACATCGACGAGAAACTAGGTAAAATCGATCAGATCTCTTATTGTGGTGTCGACCGGAAGACCTTATTATATCAACAAATACTTTTTATTTGATGGAGATCTGTCAAATAATACCAGAATGGCATATTGTTTCATCATGAACAACAGGAAATGCCAGAATGGCACATTGTTTCATCGTAAACAACAGGAAATACCAGAATGGCATATTGTTTCATCGTAAACAACAGGAAATACCAGAATGGCACATTGTTTCATCGTGAACAACAGGAAATGCCAGAATGGCACATTGTTTCATCGTAAACAACAGGAAATACCAGAATGGCATATTGTTTCATCGTAAACAACAGGAAATACCAGAATGGCACATTGTTTCATCGTGAACAACAGGAAATGCCAGAATGGCACATTGTTTCATCGTGAACAACAGGAAATGCCAGAATGGCACATTGTTTCATCGTAAACAACAGGAAATGCCAGAATGGCACATTGTTTCATCATGAACAACAGGAAATACCAGAATGGCACATTGTTTCATCGTGAACAACAGGAAATGCCAGAATGGCACATTGTTTCATCGTGAACAACAGGAAATGCCAGAATGGCACATTGTTTCATCGTGAACAACAGGAAATGCCTGTTTCATCATAAACAAGTTAAACAACAGGAAATGCCAGAATGGCACATTGTTTCATCATGAACAACAGGAAATGCCAGAATGGCACATTGTTTCATCGTGAACAACAGGAAATACCAGAATGGCACATTGTTTCATCGTGAACAACAGGAAATGCCTGAATGGCACATTGTTTCATCGTGAATAACAGGAAATGCCAGAATGGCACATTGTTTCATCGTGAACAACAGGAAATACCAGAATGGCACATTGTTTCATCGTGAACAACAGGAAATGCCTGTTTCATCATAAACAAGTTAAACAACAGGAAATGCCAGAATGGCACATTGTTTCATCATGAACAACAGGAAATGCCAGAATGGCACATTGTTTCATCGTGAACAACAGGAAATACCAGAATGGCACATTGTTTCATTGAACAACAGGAAATGCCTGAATGGCACATTGTTTCATCGTGAATAACAGGAAATGCCAGAATGGCACATTGTTTCATCGTGAACAACAGGAAATACCAGAATGGCACATTGTTTCATCGTGAACAACAGGAAATGCCTGTTTCATCATAAACAAGTTAAACAACAGGAAATGCCAGAATGGCACATTGTTTCATCGTGAATAACAGGAAATGCCAGAATGGCACATTGTTTCATCGTGAACAACAGGAAATGCCTGTTTCATCATAAACAAGTTAAACAACAGGAAATGCCAGAATGGCACATTGTTTCATCATGAACAACAGGAAATGCCAGAATGGCACATTGTTTCATCGTGAACAACAGGAAATACCAGAATGGCACATTGTTTCATCGTGAACAACAGGAAATGCCTGAATGGCACATTGTTTCATCGTGAATAACAGGAAATGCCAGAATGGCACATTGTTTCATCGTGAACAACAGGAAATACCAGAATGGCACATTGTTTCATCGTGAACAACAGGAAATGCCTGTTTCATCATAAACAAGTTAAACAACAGGAAATGCCAGAATGGCACATTGTTTCATCGTGAACAACAGGAAATGCCAGAATGGCACATTGTTTCATCGTGAACAACAGGAAATACCAGAATGGCACATTGTTTCATCGTGAACAACAGGAAATGCCTGTTTCATCATAAACAAGTTAAACAACAGGAAATGCCAGAATGGCACATTGTTTCATCGTGAATAACAGGAAATGCCAGAATGGCACATTGTTTCATCGTGAACAACAGGAAATACCAGAATGGCACATTGTTTCATCGTGAACAACAGGTAATACCAGAATGGCACATTGTTTCATTGTGAACAGCAGGAAATGCAATGTTGTCGTTTTAGCTCAGTCAGATTTTCAAGTACTTTTCAAGGAAGAACCTGAAAATCTGTTCAAGCCTGTGCGGACCATGTTTTATATCATTTATAGTCTTATTTCATATTCAACAAACACACAAGGGTTTACAAGGAAGTCATCAAGCCATGGGTTACAGTATGTGAAGGACTTCATGAATAAAGCTGTAAGCAATTGTTACAGAAGGTTGACATCTGTAGAGTTGGACAGTTCAATGTGCTGTCTATTTTCTAGTTCATTCAAACAGTAAATCTTACATTTTTAGAAAAGACATCCGAAAAGTACTCTACCAAGCATTTTAAAGGTACAATGTACATGGTGAGATATGATAAATTTTAAAGGTACAATGTACATGGTGAGATATGATAGATTTCACATTTTAAAGGTACAATGTACATGGTGAGATATAGATTTTAAAGGTACAATGTACATGGTGAGATATGATAGATCTTAAAGGTACAATGTACATGGTGAGATATGATAGATTTTAAAGGTACAATGTACCTGGTGAGATAGGATAAGATTTTAAAGGTACAATGTACATGGTGAGATATGATAGATTTCACAATTAATGTGACAGATGTAAATATAAGCTCCGTGTATCTGTACTTACAATAAAGAAGAAAGCTGAGCTTGTCATCCAGAAAATCATTCCGCCGTGTGCAAAAATGTCGTAATTTTTTGTTACAGCTCCCTTCTCGATGTGGAACTTTGGGTCTGGATACACAAACTCTAAACTACCCTGTAAGAGAATGGAGATGAGTTGATTGGGTTTTAGTGTGCAAACTCACACTGTAATATCACCTGTGTGTATATGACAATGTAAATGTATAGATTGCTTTCCTTATTTAATACATTGTCATGGTTTTTATTATTATTTATTTTTCATTCCATTTTTCAAGTATACATAACATGCATACATATACACACATAATATTTTAGAAAGACATAATTACAAGTTATATTTCATATTAAGATGTTTATGCAATATTATTATATTAATAAGACAAACGCATCATATACGTGCACCTCAAAAATATCCTTTAATGTAGTCATATGCAATTATCCATGCATTTTTTTCAAGTGGAAATTGAATTTTCAGATTAATGGAGAAAGTATCAAAGAATGTAGTAGAAGGATAGGATATATATTAGAGAAAGTTAAAGTTGGAAATTAATCAACAAAAATCTTTCTTAAACAAAGTTATACCATTTAAGATTATGTTCTCGATTTTGTCATTTATCAGTACAATTTCTTTTACAATTGTTATTCTTATTTTTAAATATGAAATAAAATGTTCAAAATTGTGTAGACATTTGTGGCATTTCATAAAAAAAATATATAATTCATTAAAATTATTATAAAATGTATTGGTTTTTTCCAAAGGAAGGAGTATAAGCATTTGGTTCATTAAATACATTCAAATAATAGTTCCTTGCCAGATTTATCAAGAATATTCTCATTAAAACATTCAAATAATAGTTCCTTGCCAGATTTATCAAGAATATTCTCATTAAATACATTCAAATAATAGTTCCTTGCCAGATTTATCAAGAATATTCTCATTAAAACATTCAAATAATAGTTCCTTGCCAGATTTATCAAGAATATTCTCATTAAAACATTCAAATAATAGTTCCTTGCCAGATTTATAAAGAATATTCTCATTAAAACATTCAAATAATAGTTCCTTGCCAGATTTATCAAGAATATTCTCATTAAATACATTCAAATAATAGTTCCTTGCCAGATTTATAAAGAATATTCTCATTAAAACATTCAAATAATAGTTCCTTGCCAGATTTATCAAGAATATTCTCATTAAAACATTCAAATAATAGTTTCTTGCCAGATTTATCAAGAATATTCTCATTAAAACATTCCCATGCACCTTTGTTTTTGTCATCTAGAAATCTTTTTACCCAACATGCTTTTATAGTTCTTTAGGATTTTATGTCTTTTAGTTTTAACCCACCATCTTCGTATTCTCTAATTACTACATTGCGTTTGATCTGTTCAGGCTTATTGTCCCATAGAAAGTTATACATGCTTTTATTGGTGTCATTAATGACGTTTTCGTGAGGATTCCATACTACAGCAAAAGGATAAATTATTTTCGGTAGAGCAAACATTTTAATTACTGCAATTTTCCGTAACAGTGCTAATTTTCTGGGCTGCCATTGTTTTAAACAATTCTTAAATTCTTGAATTATTGGTGTAATGTTTAGTTCATTGTTCAGTTGTCTATTATTGCTGAAGACCATACCTAGTGTTTTTGCATTTTCTGAAGTCCAGTTGAAACATTTTAGTTCAAATTTGAATCCTACTTTTTGTATTGTTGATTTAGAGGTATTGAAGATGAGACCAGATTCATTTCCAAATTCAGTTATTACTTCTCTCCAAATGATTCTTTTTTGTCATTATTTATATACGTGGCATCGTCTGCAATACTGTTTGTTTTATTTCTGTATTGTTTACCTTTATTCCTTTGATGTTAGGATCATTGGCTATGACATGTGTTAACGGTTCCATACAAAGCATGAAGAGTGAGGATGACAAGGGGCAGCCTAGTCGAACACCTCTTCCGATTTCAAAACTTTCTGACATGTGACCATTATTGATATGGATGCTACTACTCTTGTTATAGAATAAGTTCACCCAGTTTATGAAGGAATCACCAAACTGCACATGCTTGAGACATCTTATTAGAAATTCGTGGTTGAGTCTGTCACATATTAGTCTTACATATTTCGCCTATATATCAACCTTTCATAAATCCAGTGCTGGTCTTGCACTCATAAATATTTCCGTATAAGCCAACTACACTGTTTTTCTATTTCGAGCCAAACTGCCGATGAGTAATGTGTGCCCACAAACATGTCGCAGAACACATTTAATACTATAATATATTCATCAGAGTATTTATTAAGGTGTTTACATACATAATGTATTTAAACAAGCAGACATGTCTACATATGCCAAATTCAAAAATAGCGCGCATCACAACTGTATTTGGGACTATTCCAAATGGACAAAATGAATCTGCAAGCGCAAACAGAGCTCTCCATAGTGCAAGGGAGACAAAAACGGATCTTCCATCCACCACAAAGTGACACAATGGCGAGTTATGATCTCAATTGTTAGATAGTATCGTTCACTGTATAGCTGGATTTACACTCCATGACTGAGAGGACTAACCTGTATGCATGAATAGATCAATGCTGAAGTTGAAGTAACTAACAGAACCCATCTGATACTCGTCTTACTATCCAAATGTCCTGAAACAGATGCAGACAAATAGTTGAATGCTGGACATAACCTGCGTAGTACCTTTGATAGTCTATGAACATATATACACTTAACAAAGGCTTATACTTGAAGAATTAATGTTTCTACAGTCAAACCTGTGTTAGTGGTCACCTCCATTAAGCAGCCAACCTGTATTAAGCAGCCAGTTTCCAGATTCCCAAATCGGTTGTTTTATTATATATTTGCTCAATGCTTAAGACATGTTTGACTGTATGTCAATTCTATAGTTTCTTTATTATTTTAATATCCAAAGTTTATCCATGTGTGCTTTGTGTTTATTTGCGCACATGAGTAACTCCTCCTGAAGAGATTAGTCATTTAAGATTTTGGAGGACAGTGATACAATGCAATGATACAGACAGAGACCCATTGCAGAGATTCCTCTAGGTTTTTTTACATGTACAGTGCTTATACATGAGAAGTGAATGTTCATTGATATGTCCAATTTACATAGTCAAACCTGTCTTAAGCAGCCAGCCAAGGGAATCACAGAAAGTGGCTGCTTAGCACAAGTGGCTACTTAATAGAGGTCAAATTTATAATAAAACAACATATTGGGAATATGGAAAATGGCTGCTTAATACAGGTTGGCTGCTTAATAGAGATGACCACTAAGACAGGTTTGACTGTACTTACCAAATGCTAATCAATACATAACATTGTTGTATGTCCAATTTAAAACCAAATGCTAACCTAAATAAAACATTGCATATTCAATTTACATACTTACCAAATGCTAATCCAAACACAACCACAGACAGTTCTGTTGCAAGCAGAAAAAATCTCAGCACCAGCCACAACACCTGAGAAGACACAACAAGGTTATGTAAGTGCAGTTATTTTAAATCCGCAAAATACATATACCGTAATTGTTTATGTATAGAAAGCATGTTTTTTCATACACAATCATATCCATAAGTTTGCTGCACCTATTCTCCAGTTTAGAACTAAATTTCATTTTTTCCAGGACTGAAGACGACAAATGGCGTACAGTATTAGTTTATACAACTTTATTTAGGTCGATAGTGAAACGAGTTATTTCAACTTGTATTAATCACTCTTGAGACCTCATTCCTGATGGAATCCATTGCCACGAGGGAGAGAGAAGAGGCAACAGGGAATTTAAATGCCTTGCCTAAGGGCACAATTGTAACAGCTCCAGCGGGGCTCGAACTCTGCACCTGAAGCGAACTCGCATCCATTACGCTATCACGACTTCCACGGCGTACGGTATTGCAACAAAGGGAAATAAATGTTTAATAATATTTTACTTAGTCTCGTATGTGCCATACTTCTTCCGGATTTTGTTGAGTTTAAATATCTACATCAGTGTGGAAAATCATTCAAAGTTAAAAATATTTAATATACGATAAAAATTTGAAAATTTAGATAGAAAATAGATTACTGGGTATTTCAAATTAAAATAATCAAAAACAATTTTTTATTTGAAAGACAATTAATGGTGGTTCACAATAAATAACTTTACCAAGCTTTGCAAACAACCAATTACTGTCTACTGTCTGGCGTACTGCCGTTAATTATGTCTCATAATGAGACCCTTGATAATGCGTTGAGAATTACAAGTTTGGCTAGGTGTTGACATGATGAAATTAAAGATACTTTAAATACTAGAGTGCATCGATATTTAATCATAACATACTGACATTGTCAAACACACAGACGGATCTGTAGTCCAGTGGTAACATGCTGGGCTGGTAATCCAGGGATCACAGGTTCGATCCCCTGTCTAACCCTAATACAATTAACAGTCTTTCAGATGGGACGTTAAACCGAGGTCTAGTGTCGATGCTTTACACTGTGCATGTAAAAGAACCAGAGGAGACTCTGGAATGGGTCTCTGTCTGTATCATTGCACTATCCTCCAAAAATCTAAAATGACTAATCTCTTCAGGAGGCATCGCTCATATGAGCAACCGGTAGACGATAAATAAACGTAAAATACAAAGCATTTACCGTCATACCTACAATACATCTCAGCTTGCTTACCTTGTCCGCTATATCACCGGAGAGAACAGAAGCATTTACCGTCATACCCACAATACATCTCAGCTTGCTTACCTTGTCCGCTATATAACCGGAGAGAACAGAAGCATTTACCGTCATACCCACAATACATCTCAGCTTGCTTACCTTGTCCGCTATATCACCGGAGAGAACAGAAGCATTTACCGTCATACCCACAATACATCTCAGCTTGCTTACCTTGTCTGCTATATCACCGGAGAGAACAGAAGCATTTACCGTCATACCCACAATACATCTCAGCTTGCTTACCTTGTCCGCTATATCACCGGAGAGAACAGAAGCATTTACCGTCATACCCACAATACATCTCAGCTTGCTTACCTTGTCCGCTATATAACCGGAGAGAACAGAAGCATTTACCGTCATACCCACAATACATCTCAGCTTGCTGACCTTGTCCACTATATAACCGGAGAGAACAGAAGCATTTACCGTCATACCCACAATACATCTCAGCTTGCTGACCTTGTCCACTATATAACCGGAGAGAACAGAAGCATTTACCGTCATACCCACAATACATCTCAGCTTGCTTACCTTGTCTGCTATATAACCGGAGAGAACAGAAGCATTTACCGTCATACCCACAATACATCTCAGCTTGCTTACCGTGTCCGCTATATCACCGGAGAGAACAGAAGCATTTACCGTCATACCCACAATACATCTCAGCTTGCTTACCTTGTCCGCTATATCACCGGAGAGAACAGAAGCATTTACCGTCATACCCACAATACATCTCAGCTTGCTTACCTTGTCCGCTATATCACCGGAGAGAACAGAAGCATTTACCGTCATACCCACAATACATCTCAGCTTGCTTACCTTGTCCGCTATATCACCGGAGAGAACAGAAGCATTTACCGTCATACCCACAATACATCTCAGCTTGCTTACCTTGTCCGCTATATCACCGGAGAGAACAGAAGCATTTACCGTCATACCCACAATACATCTCAGCTTGCTTACCTTGTCCGCTATATCACCGGAGAGAACAGAAGCATTTACCGTCATACCCACAATACATCTCAGCTTGCTTACCTTGTCCGCTATATCACCGGAGAGAACAGAAGCATTTACCGTCATACCCACAATACATCTCAGCTTGCTTACCTTGTCCGCTATATCACCGGAGAGAACAGAAGCATTTACCGTCATACCCACAATACATCTCAGCTTGCTTACCTTGTCCGCTATATCACCGGAGAGAACAGAAGCATTTACCGTCATACCCACAATACATCTCAGCTTGCTTACCTTGTCCGCTATATCACCGGAGAGAACAGAAGCATTTACCGTCATACCCACAATACATCTCAGCTTGCTTACCTTGTCCACTATATCACCGGAGAGAACAGAAGCATTTACCGTCATACCCACAATACATCTCAGCTTGCTTACCTTGTCCGCTATATCACCGGAGAGAACAGAAGCATTTACCGTCATACCCACAATACATCTCAGCTTGCTTACCTTGTCCGCTATATCACCGGAGAGAACAGAAGCATTTACCGTCATACCCACAATACATCTCAGCTTGCTTACCTTGTCCGCTATATCACCGGAGAGAACAGAAGCATTTACCGTCATACCCACAATACATCTCAGCTTGCTTACCTTGTCCGCTATATC
>CM026398.1:42708581-42835240 GCA_014843695.1 Archivesica marissinica | reverse complement strand
CATAATATACACACTATACATATATATAATATACACACAACACATATACATAATATACACACTATACATAATATAAACACTCTACATATACATAATATACACACTATACATATACATAATATACACACTATACATATATATAATATACACACTATACATTTATATAATATACACACTATGCATATACATAATATACACATTATACATATACATAATATACACACTATACATAATATACACACTATACATAATATACACACTATGCATAATATACACACTATACATATACATAATATACACACTATGCATAATATACACACTATACATAATATACACACTATACATATACATAATATACACACTATACATATACATAATATACACACTATACATAATATACACACTATACATATACATAATATACACACTATACCTATACATAATATACACACTAACCTATACATAATGACCCACTATACCTAGTACATAATATACAACTAGACATAGACATAATATACACAATATACATATACATCATAGACACACTATGACAGTACTAAAGAATATACACCCTATACATATACACAATATTACACACCATACATAATAATAATGGATACACACTATACATAATATACCCACATATACATATAAACATAAAGAGACACACTATACATAATATACACACTTAACATGAATATACCACCTAGTCATATACATAATATACCACACATGATACCGATATCATAAATACACAATATTACATATACATTAAATATACACATATACATGATATATAATATTACACATATACATATACAAATTACACACTATACATTACGTATATACACACTTACATAGTACATAATATATACACTATGATTACATAATATACACACTATATTCATAATATACACACTATACATAATATACACACTATACATATACATAATATATACACTATACATATACATAATATACACACTATACATATACATAATATACACACTATACATATACATAATATATACACTATACATATACATAATATACACACTATGCATAATATACACACTATACATAATATACACACTATACATATATATAATATACTCACTATACATATACATAATATACACACTATACATAATATACACACTATACATATACATAATATACACACTATACATAATGTACACACTATACATATACATAATATACACACTATGCATAATATACACACTATACATAATGTACACACTATACATATACATAATATACACACTATACATATACATAATTTACACACATATATTTACAATGACTAGGGGATTGAATTGGAAGCTATAATAGCTTATTGAAATTCTCTCCATATAAATAATAATTTACAGACGGATACATAGTCCAGTGGTTAACAAGGTGGACTGGGAATCCAGGGGTCGCAGGATCGAAATCCCCTGGTTTGACCATAATAAAATTGACAGTCTTTCAGGTGGGACTTTAAACAGAGGTCTTGTGTCGGTGCTTTACCCCGTGCATGTAAAAGAACAAGATGAGATTCTGGAATGCGTCTCTGTCTGTATCATGCACTAGGCCCTATCGTCCAACAATCTAAAATGACCAATCTCTTCAGGAAGAGTCATTCATATGGGCAACCGGTAGCGACGATAAATAAACGTAAAACAGTTGTAAATAATTGAAACATAAAGTGTGTTTTAGCCTACGTTTATTTATCGTCGCTACCAATTGCCCATATGAACGACGCCTCCTGAAGAGATTAGTCATTTAAATTGTTTGGAGGATAGTGCAATGATACAGACAGAGACCCATTCCAGAGTCTCCTCTGGTTCTTTTACGTACACGGTGTAAAGCAACGATACTCTTTGATACCTCGGTTTAAAGTCCCATCTGAAAGATTTTTAATTTTATTAGAGTCAGACGAGGGATCGAACCTGTGATCCCTGGATTACCAGTTCAGCGTGTTACCACTGGATTACAGATCCGTCTGTTTGAAACATAAAATAGCTATGTTTAAACTTATGTGCACGAGTTGCTGGTGTAATTTCATTGTGGATTCTATTAGAGACATTGTTGGTAGCATTTTCAATGAGCAAAATTGGAATTGAAGAAAAGTGCCATTGATATATATATATAGATATGACATTATATGTCATTTAGGAGTCAACATGTAAATACAGAAATATGCCTGAGAAGATAGGCTACATGACAAGTAGCATAGGTATTCTGGTAGGTTTTATGTGTTTTTAACGTTTATTTATCGTCGCTACCGGTTTCCCATATGAGCGACGCCTCCTGAAGATATTAGTCATTTTAGATTTTGGAGGATAGTGCAATGATACAGACAGAGGCCCATTCAAGAGTCTCCTCTGGTTCTTGTACGTGCACGGTATACAGCACCGACACGAGACCTCGGTTTAACGTCCAATCTGAAAGACTGAAAGGTAGGTTTTGGAAGTAACATTTTTTTTTAACTACGCATCTCGCACTAGAGAATAGACCGAGGTCTGCCGAAGCAACCGGACGTTTGAATACGAAAGTAGGGACTTTTCAAGGTAGAAAGTTACTGTTTATCATAGCAAGACTATGCACACTGGGTAGCAAACACATATATCTACATTTTTAACCATATACTATAGATGCATTCCACACACAGCTGGTGATAATAATTATACAGGTATGTCGTGTATGTTTACGACTTTATGTTAATATAATTATCTGTTTGTTCCGGGTTACAATTACATCGTCATCAATACGTGTTTTATTGATTCACGAATGACGGACTGCCAATTTCATAAGATTATTATTACATTTATGTATGTAGTTGATGGATATTTGACCTGGATATTGATGTTTATTATGATATGTCGGTACAAGGTCAGTTTGAAATTAAATGAACACAATGTCTAGAAGGTTATTAATCTAATTTAAGGGGCTATGTCATCTTCAGAAGGTTATTAATCTAATTTAAGGGGCTATGTCATCTTCAATGTGCTAGATATCGACCCAAAACAATACTTTTGAAAATAAACAAAAACAATCACGGTCACCATATGCTTCTTTTTAATAAATTAAATATTGGCCAAACTATGATGTTTACAAATATAAAGTTGAGTTTGAAAATGAATGGTTAATTAATGAATCTCTAGGGGTGTCGGAGGTTTCGTCAACTAGAGGTTTCGTCAACCCTGGAGGTTTCGTCAACGATGTCATTTGATGTGAAATGTTTGTAAGTTATTAATTGGCAAGGACTTAGTTGTGGACATTAATTGTTAAATGATTTAACTAGATCTATGTGTTATTTTCATTTGTATGTGATTTTTATGTATATTTGTTATAGATGGCTGACAGTCCCAGTGTAGAAATCTTCCGGTAGATCCGCTGATTCCAGTGGAATATATATCTTTACTTGGCTTTGGCATGTGACATGCATCTTGAAAAAAGGGCTTACATTGTACGCTTGCAAGCTTCAATTATTGTTGCTTAATCGCCTAATTGACGAAACCTCTCACATAATCACATCGTTGACGAAACCTCTTAACAATTTCCCTCTATATTGCCTTGTTGACGAAACATCCAGTTGACGAAACCTCCTGCATTCATCTCTAGAACAATAGATTATTTATTAGGCGTCATATCGACCATAAGGAATGAACAGTTTATGTAAATAGCTTACATAGTTATGCTATAGGTAACTATCTAGGGTTTATAGAGTTGAACATGCACATATGCTATGCAGTAAGAGCAAACTCACTGAAGACATGTTTGACCTTGGTTTGTTTTGGTCGCGAAATTAGGCGACACATTTTTTTGGAGGGCAAAACAGTTACCATAGATACTATAAATCTTGAAAAATCTCTCTATAAACCCTAGATAGTTACCCATAGCATAGCTGTGTAAAATATTTAAATAAACTGTTCATTCCTTATGGACGATATGACGCCCAATAAATAATCTATTGTTCTAGAGATTCATTAATTAACTATTCATTTTCAAACTCAAGTTTCAGTTTATAAACATAACAGTTGGACCAATATTTAATGTATTAAAAATGAGTGTGGTGATCGGGCTTTGTGTTGTTTATTTTCGAAGTATTTGTTTTGGGTCAATATATTTGTTTTGGGTCAATATCTAGGACATTGAAGATGACATAGCCCCTTAATTAGATTATTAATACACTGGAAGACCTTTCATTGCCTGTCAGGTAACATATAGATAATCATAATGGAGGGTTACCTTTTATCAACAGGGTAATGTCGCTGACTTCATGTCACTGGCCACTCACCGCTGTAGGTCTGAATCTCACTAGGGTTGTCAAATTCCTTCATGATGAGAAACTATCCAACTGGTTTGCTGAAGGTCGGTGGTTTATCCGGGTACCATTGTTTTATTTTATTTTTGAGGTTTAAAGTCATACCAACAGCTTAGGTCATATGGCGAATCTACATAATATTGGCGGAAGAAGACCCTGGGTGCCTCCGAACAAAATTGCCCATCCGGGTAAAACTACTGACGTACCACAAGCCAACTCGATAGCTTCTTCATTTGAAATAATTTGACACACCGGTGTAATTCTAACGTGCAACGGTGAAGGGCAACCTAAGCCACTCAGCCATGGAGGCCACTACGGGTACCCACCCTTGCATGAAATACTGCTTGGCAGGCACGCAAGTTTTCCAAAAGTTGGAGTGTCGCCATGTCACTGCGACTGTAAACTTAAAATAAATAAACAAATTGAATTATCAATAACCTTACGGCCATGTATCCATTGATATTGATAAATCTGCATCCCCACCCTCTCAAACACACACATGCTGGCATATACTAATATATATATACATGTAGACTGCAGGGCTCATTCTAGAGGGCGACTTGGGCAAATTAGTCGTCCTAGAGACCCTGACTTTGACCCTGGGCACTTCTCCCTGAAAAACATGTTTTTTTAAATAATATTTTGTTTTGAATTTTTATACACAATTTTGTCCAGTAAGATACACTTGCCCATTATAAAGCACTCCTGTTCAAATGTTGTATTTAATGGAATGGTCATAATGTGTATATTAACCGTATTTTGTTGATATTTTTTTAAATAAACACCATCTATTCTAAGGACGTAATCGCATGCTTTCTCACTTTCCCCAAACTTTCTGCCATAGAATGAGCCCTGGATGTGTATAGATTAGATTTATTTTACCAAAAAGTGCCAGGAATTTAATTAACTCTTGGCTCAAATACAGTCAGTTTGAATATGATGTAACTCTTATCTAGTTTTGAAAATGTGAATAAAATACGAAGATGGTGGTAATTCTGTTATATTTTATATGGTAACGTAGATTACTAATAAAATATGTTACTTATCGTATTGAATCCCATGTGAAATGTATTGCTTCTCAAAGTGCAGTTACCAGGGAGTAATATAAAAGAATGTATAATGATATCAATCCATTTATATGTAATAAAGTAATCTTTAAAATATAATCTTTACTATCTCTATTTTAATATAGTAATGTCTTTAAAAGAGCGTAACGTAAAAAAGCCCCAACGCGCAGATGGCAGAAAACAGGAAAATACTCCACAGATATTGGTCTTTCAGAAAAACTAGGTCTAGAATTCTTCTCCCATGAAGGGAGGGTTCGTCATACTAGCCCACAACCTAATATGATTAATTATTTACGGTTTGTATGGTTAACCCATTCAACACTAAGTAACTCACATGGACTCACATGATATTCATAAACCAATAAATGAATCAGAAAATCACATTTGGACAAGTTCATTTATCAAAATGGGTAATTATGTCTAAAAATAGTCATATCACTGGCAAAAAGTGCAGATCCTGATGATCATCTGGATCTACACTTTTTGTAAGCCTATTTAGAGGTCTGTGGTGTTGAAAGGGTTAATTAATGAAGCACTAAAATGATATATTGACCATAGCAACCGTAGAAAATGAACAGTTTATGTCAATACTCCTATGCCTGTTTACGTTTTGGCTGTGTATATCTGCAGTATGAATTACACGTGGTTGAACAGCCTATTAAATGGTATATATCATGAATGTAACCTTATATAACCATCTCACTATTTTTGTAAACATACATAACTCCGAGTATGCATACCAGAAGATGGCTTACAAAAAAGTGTAGATCCAGATGAGCCGGCTCGTGACGAGCCGGCTCATCAGGATCTGCACTTTTTTCAAGTAATATAACTATTTTTAGAGAAAAAAATTACCCATTTTGATAAATGAACTGATCCAAATGTTATTTTTTATTAATTTATTGGTCTAAAAATATCATGGACCAGTCCATGTCAGTTACTTGGTGTTGAATGGGTTAAATGCAGGCGTGTATTCAGTGTAAACCAATACAGGAATATGTAACTAAATATGATGATTTAATACATTTATAAACTGCATAATTGTGTCACTAAATTGTTGTAGATTTGCCAACACATTCTAGGATTTGTTAAATATCTTGGATTTAATTTTTAATGTTTTTAAAAAAAACTTTTCAAGCACTGCTATGTTGAGGTATATAGCAGAACTCGGTCTCTATACAGTGGGAAATGTAACTAATGCCAAAATATTCATTAATTAAGTGCGGTATTCAAGACTAATTGTAAAATGACGTAACGGTAATTGAGTTGTCGCTACAGCATATTGTATATATTGTACCAATTCCAAAATATTCATTAATTAACCCTTTCAACCCCACAGGCCTCTAAATAGGCTTATGAAAAGTGTAGATCCAGATGAGCCGGCTCGTGACGAGCCGTCTCATCAGGATCTGCACTTTTTTGCCAGTAATAATTATTACTATTTTTAGATAAAATTACCCATTTTGATAAATGAACTGGTCCAAAGGTAATTTTCTTATTAATTTATTGGTCTGAAAATATCACGCACCAGTCCATGTCAGTTACTTGGGGTTGAATGGGTTAACTGTGGTATTCAAGACTAAAATGTAAAATGACATAATGGGAAATATATTACTGTCCACCACCATCTCAACCGTAGAATGGACAAAAGACATTTCGCAGTTTTAGATTAAACAGGTGTATTTCAGTGATCAGACATCATAAGTGCTGCAGTTATGGTTGATTGAACGGTCGTGGTAGAGGATCACATGATGCCAGAACTGTCGGAGAGGTGTGTGTTGTTGAAGAATCTACCACAGAGCTGTACCGAACATTTGGTGAGAGAACTGCTGGATCTTGCTCATGGTGACTTCTGCTTCCAAGACAGATACGAGAAGCTACATAGGCATGTGGAATATGAGACCGATGTTAGGTGGATTGTTCTCTTCCTTACAAAAGAAGGTAAAACCATATCAATTTGTTCAGTAACATGGAATCACAGAATCCATGACATTCCCCCCCCCCCCCGGACATCTGCCCCGCCGCCCCCCCCCCCCCCAGTCCAAAAGAACATGGAATCAGAGAATCCGTGACATTCCCACCTCCCCGACATCTGCACCCCAGTCCAAAAAATGGATAGGTGGACATCCGCCCCCCCCCAGTGAAATGTAAGGAAGGACATTACCCCCCCCCCCCAGTAGAAATGTTGGCTAGGACATCTTGGCTATTGTTTCTACTGGGGGGAGGCAGATGTTCTAGCTGTCATTTCTACCCTGGGGGGTTGGCTAATGTCCTTGTCAACATTTCTACTGGGGGAGGGGGGGCAGATGTCCTACCTTTTATTTCACTTTGGGGGCAGATGTCCACCTATCCATTTTTTGGACTGGGGGTCAGATATCCGGGGGGTCATATGTCCGTATACCGGAATGAGAATATTTCCCAGTGGTAGTAATCGGGCAAAGGATTGGATGATGGCAACTATGTACCGAGTGAGTAGGACAGGGAACATGGCATACTAAATATGTGAGTGGGACATAGCTTGGATGTAGACAGGATGTAGATATTCTGCTGTTTTGGGGCAAGTCCTGTAGACGGATCTGTAGTCCAGTGGTAACACGCTGGACTTGTAATACAGGGATCGCAGGTTCGATCCCCCCGTAAAAGAATCAGAGGAGACTCCGGAATGGGTCTCTGTCTGTATCATTGTACTATCCTCCAAAAATCTAAAATGACTAATCTCTTCAGGAGTCGTAGCTCATATGGGCAACCGGTAGCAACGATAAATAAGAGTAAAACACAACACAAGACCTGTAGATTACGAACAGGCATACTTCTGCCTATCGATTTGACCTACCTGTCTGATGCATACATTTGAACGCGACGACATTTTAATAACTTTCTGATGCCAATTACTGAGGCTAAGAATCGTCCAGTCATCATTCCTTGCATTTTTGTTTATTTTTAAGCATTATTTATTGAGTTTTACAAAACAAAAACGAATTCAGTATCCATTGTTACACAGAGAGCCAGTGAGTTACTGTTTCAATACCACAAATACAACCTCCCATTTTAAACAATGCACATTTGAACAAACTCTGCTTCTACTGCAAGGTTACAAAACATTCGGTTGTTCACTCGCTAGTTTCTCAGACAAGACATACTTCCATACCAATATGTTTCTGAACATGGAACTCTCCTAGGAAAGAGGTTGCTTTCTCCACAATCATATCCTACATGTATGTACATATTATTTATACTCGACTGTTAATTCAAAGACATAAATATTGCTTAAACTAACCTGGAACTCCTTTGTGCTCTGTCGGCGAGTGATGTACTACAATTAGTGGTATTATGCAAACTGAAATAAACTCCCAGACCACCGATTGTGTCCCAGACCACCGATTGTGTCCCAGACCACTGATTGTGTCCCAGACAACCGATTGTGTCCCAGACCACTGATTGTGTCCTAGACCACCAATTGTGTCCCAGACCACCGATTGTGTCCCAGACTACCGATTGTGTCCCAGACAACCGATTGTGTCCCAGACCACTGATTGTGTCCCATACCACTGATTGTGTCCTAGACCACCAATTGTGTCCCAGACCACCGATTGTGTCCCAGACCACCGATTGTGTCCCAGACAACGATTGTGTCCCAGACCACCGATTGTGTCCTAGACCACCAATTGTGTCCCAGACCACCGATTGTGTCCCAGACCACCAATTGTGTCCCAGACCACCGATTGTGTCCCAGACCACCGATTGTGTCCCAGACAACGATTGTGTCCCAGACCACCGATTGTGTCCTAGACCACCAATTGTGTCCCAGACCACCGATTGTGTCCCAGACCACCAATTGTGTCCCAGACCACCGATTGTGTCCCAGACCACCGATTGTGTCCCAGACAACGATTGTGTCCCAGACCACTGATTGTGTCCCAGACAACCGATTGTGTCCCAGACCACTGATTGTGTCCCAGACAACCGCTTGTGTCCCAGACCACTGATTGTGTTACATACCACTGATTGTGTCACATACCACTGATTGTGTCCCAGCATAGAGTGCATAGTGGTAGGAATCCCAATATATGCTCTACATGTTAAACATATGATACATGGCTTGGCTGTCCAATGGCGGCCTAGTCTCGATGTCATGTGCCAGTAAATTGTCGTCCAATTGATATACTAGTTGTATAAACCAGTAAATTGTCGTCCAATTGATATACTAGTGGTATAAACCAGTAAATTGGCGTCCAATTGATATACGCGTAGTATAAACCATTAAATTGTCGACCAATTGATATACTAGTAGTATAAACCAGTAAATTGTCATCCAATTGATATACTAGTAGTATAAACCAGTACATTGTCGTCCAATTGATATACTAGTAGTATAAACCAGTAAATTGTCGTCCAATTGATATACTAGTAGTATAAACCAGTAAATTGTCCAATTGATATACTAGTAGTATAAACCATTTAATAGTCGTCCAATTGGTATACTAGTGGTATAAACCAGTAAATTGTCGTCCAATTGATATACTAGTGGTATAAACCAGTAAATTGTCGTCCAATTGATATACTAGTTGTATAAACCAGTACATTGTCGTCCAATTGGTATACTAGTTGTATAAACCAGTACATTGTCGTGTCCAATTGATATACTAGTTGTATAAACCAGTACATTGTCGTCCAATTGATATACTAGTTGTATAAACCAGTACATTGTCGTCCAATTGATATACTAGTTGTATAAACCAGTACATTGTCGTCCAATTGGTATACTAGTAGTATAAACCAGTAAATTGTCGTCCAATTGATATACTAGTATAAGATTGAGAACTGTTTTGCGTGGATACAATGAATACATATTTAGAATCGTTGATATTTATAGAATTGCATCAGTCAATTGCATTATTGATAATTTGATTTTTCAAATGGCAGATGCTTGCAATTGTATTACAAGAGGTTCATGGCTGTGCAGCACAGAGACAGGTAACTGTCAGGTGATGCCAGAGTACTGTTCCGGATGTATCATTCCTGGCCACTGGAAAACGGTAATCTACACATTTATTATTGTTATTCACATTACGAGTCCGCCTCCGTGGTCGAGTGGTTAAGGTCGCTGACTTGTATACCACTGTAACCTATCATCACTGATGGTTCGAGCCCCGCTCAGACCGTGTCTCTTTATATGAAAAAGTTGGCAGTTTATTACGGAGGTTGGTGCACCCAAGTACTGGTTAACCGCTGAAGCCTGCCCAGGAAAAGTGTTGTTAGGTAAACTGCCCGCCGGCGTTTATACCCCAAAATGGTGCTGATGCAGGCGTAAAACCTGAAATATAACATACAACATAATATTCACATTACCCTATTCACAACAATATTTCAAGAGTAGAATAAAATATGTTCTGATGTCAAAATACCAATGCGTATATTGGTATTGTCAACTCGATCTTGAAGTGTGGCGAAAATAGTTCGACTTCATAAATTATTTATACAAACGACAATCAAACATCATTTCTCAAAAACGTCACAGGTAGGTATATTGCTTTCAATCTACACATTCCAGTACTAATTCTCAACACCAACACTAAATCTCCAACCAACAACTGCCCTTGAACTTGAAATTTGGCAATTAGTTGGAAAGCATAATATACATTTGTTTTTATTCGCTGAACATTTTATTCCCCTAAGCAACACTTATGCAGTATATCGCCTGTGGCAAGACACCATTATGGCGGTGGCCTTGTTATGTGATTTTGATTTAAAAACATAGTGTGTGTCTTCCTGCCCTACCATTTGTATGAAGACACAGATTGTACAGCATTACATAAGAATTATTTTTGTAGAAACAAACTAACGAAGATGACTCAGACGAAGACTGTGGCATGGCCGCTAGTGTCCTAAATGCACCAAAGATTGAGAAAGAGTATGAAGAATTAGACTCGTTTTCATCGGATAATCATTTTCGATCGACTGCCAAAACAAAACCAAGCAAACATTCACGAAATATGCAAGCTACATATAACAGTTCTGACGAATCAAACAACAAAGACTCTAAGCGATCCGATAATATATTAGCAGGTCAAGATTCGTGTGATAAAGAGTCGTCCACCAACAATATTCCAAAACACATAAGAAAAGAGGGTTTTAAACCCATGTCTGAAGAACACATGTCATCCTGTGATTTATATGGAAACGGAGTAGGTGTACAAACTGTAAAACAGAAGTTGTCTATTGAACTATGTAAAAGTGAAATAGATAAAGAAGAAGTACACCAAGAGTCTTCTGATGAATTATTTGGAAGCGGAACATATAAAGGAGTAAACGGACACTCATCTAGTGAAGTACATGGAAGTAAGCCAATAGAAGAAAATAATTTATTTTTTAATGCGTCAGTTACATCTGTTGACATGTTTGGTAGCGGTACTGAAAAAGTTGACAAGGAAAAATACCAGATATCGGAGGTGCATTCTGAAAACACATCAAAAGCAGACAATAATGTGATTTCAAACTTATCTGGAAACATTGCAAGTGTCAAGGAAAGATGCAATGTAAATACACCAGTGTATGATAATGGGCCACACACTGTCATTGAACAGTCACGAAATAAACATCAAGTTAGACCATCTGATCACGACACCGTACCGTTTTCTCAGCAGCAGTGGTATAACCAGGATGCTATGCCACAAATGTTTCAATACATGCCACTGGGACCGCAAAGATATCCTATTCCAGCTCCTTTACCACACGAAAACCGAAATCAGAATTATTTACGATTTCCTATGTATCCCTATATGCCTTATATGGTGGCACCTGAGGGGAAGGAGCAGACGGACACACAACAAATGCCTCAGGTGCATTATGTCCCTGTTTACATGCCATATCCAGGCATATCAACAGGAGTAGTAGCACCAGACAAACAACAAAGTGACGAGTACACGTACAACCCAAGGGATAACACGCATGGTGCAGGACAAACTTTTCCAAATTCTTCTTCTGAAGTCCCTAACCTGAATTTGAATAACAAGAAACTAACAAATAAAACATCTTCATCTGGCATGAATGGAAATCCACGCGATACTGTTACGATAGAGAGGCACAATTCAAAACATGACACTGAAGCTATAAATAGAGATGGAAAAGTTGGAGAAACTGGTGATATGACAAACCCCTATATTAGTCCATGCCACGATGATTATTCACATGGTAGGTCATTTTAATTTATTTGTTTCGTCATTGAAATTACAGTATTTTATCGGTATCACTGTTTCACATGACATCATATTTAAATTGTATAAGACGAACGAAACAGAATTTGGAAAGTCAAATACAGAATGCAAGATATGTCTTGATAATTTTAAAAGATAAGATGAATTCACACTGGTACTGACTACATGCATGCATACTTTTTGAATAATTAATCAGAAATAATCACATAGCCTAATAGCGATACAGTGTCATTCATACCGTTCAGTGTTAAAGCAGATATATATATATATAATTGTATAATATTATAAACAATAATATTTAATTATTTTTATTGTAAAATGTGAAGTTTGTTTCTTCTTAGATTAGTATACATAGAGAGTTTTAAATTGTCACCATATGCTCAACACTCAAATTTGTATTGAGAAATAAATTGTTATCGATGTACGAAAAATATACTTATCCTAGAGTACAAGAGACCACATTCATTATACACACGTGTATGAAAACAATGACTATTATAAGGTTAGATAAAGATACATTATAAAAGTTTCTTTGTAGACTTGTTATACATTTGATTGCAGAGAATATCTACGAAGAAATAGATGATAATATCTGGAACACAAAGAACCCCAACTGTAAACCAGATCTGCCTCAAAGAGTAACATGTAATGCAGAAAAGTATGCAAAACTTGCTCGTGATACATCGAAACAATATAGTTTGACCGAAGCTCATGCGTCCATATACCAATCCACAAAAATAAGAAAAGCACCTCCACTGCCAGAATTAAAACCACCACCAAGTAACCTGACAACTATACCAAAGAAATCCAGAATCAGATTGCATTCTCACACACGTTTCGACGACGACCCGATAGAGAGCTGTTTGGAAACACCCAAACATGAATTAAAGAAAGGTTGTAGAAAGGTACTAGTAAAAGGAGTATCAGCTAGTACATCTAAGGAATCGTTGGAGTTGTTGTTTGAAAATAAACGGAAAACAGGTGGCGGGGAGATCGAAAGCACAGTGCTAAATGAAAAGAAAGGAGAAGCTATCATTGAATTCAAAAGTATTGAAGGTTAGTGTAATATGAAATTGTTTGCTGGATCATAATATATCACATATATATTTTTGTTTTCTTAAATAGAATTAAACGTAATTGTGTATACAATTGTCGGAATTATCTCGCTATGAAGATTTTATCGAACATAGTTTGTCCGAATTAATTCTGCTAAGCTCATGTAACGGAGTTCGACAATAGTTTCAGAGACTGTATCAGGTCATAGTACTGCACTGTAGTCGTCCTGTTATCCTCCGTTGATTTTGTCCGTAGTCCTCTGATGAACACAGTGTCAGAACTATTTCTGCTAAACATCTGGCTGTATTTCAGTAGTACTTTCCGTGAGTAGGATCATTATCAAGCCTAGTTCTCGCCAATTCAACAAGTCTCCTGATGCTTGCTCTAATTACATGCGTTGCAACGACTTTCATCTATGAATGACAAGAGTATCGTGGATATCATTCTCATAATTCCAAATGAACGCAGCGATGGGAGGTTATTGATTATGTTTAAAACAATTTGAATTCTAGCCGTATTTCTGCTCTCGGAATTAATAATATTTCTGAATTTAAGCATCCAATGAAAGCATGTTTTCTTTAATTTATTTGCTAATTTGCTTTCTCTTCAGATGCATTGGAAGTACTTCGGAGGGCAGACTTGGGAATAAACATTCTACTGACCGGTAATGAACTTACCGTTTCTGAATATCGTCCACCAGCTTTAGATCCGTTGAAAGTGTTTGTACGAAACATTGCTGAAACTACAACAACCGAATGCATAACAAACTTTATTTATGTGTTGGGTGGACTGGAGGCAACTGATGTAATACCTGGTGAGACACCCGGTACATTTATGGTGTGCTATGAAACACCTCCAGGTAATACGACATGTTTTTCTTAAATATTACTTGAATTATATATATTACCAGATTTTTTTAACATTGCAATTATATACACTTATTTAGTTGTGCATTGTATGTACACACACAGATGCGTGGGGTATTGACAAATGGTTTCAGGTTCAAAACCAAAATTGTTTTAAGAACATTTTGATACACCATAGGCTTGACATTATATGTACAAATTGCTTAGATCATATCCAAGCATATTTAAAGATGACACCCAGTCATTATCAGGGCATAATTATATACAAGATGGCTTAGTCGTAGCGGATTCACTACGAATGAACAGACAATTTGAAAATGTACACAACGATATCAGACAAAACAACAACACTTACTTTCAAACTGTCGGTCTTCATCAAACGATTTGTATGTACAAAGCCCTATCAAATTTTGACATCCATTAGAGACTATATATATGTTAATAATGAATACGTTATTTGTTTGTTTGCTATATTCTATGACCAATCCATTCACTCTTTCACACCCTCATGTATAAGGTTTATATTCATAGCTCAGTTGTACAAGATGCATTGTACAGAATTGTGTCTGATATTGGACAGGCACATCCTTGCATCCATCTCTACACAATTTGTTCAAGTACTGTCAATGGGGTTAAAACTAGGCCAACTTAAAGAGAATCGTTCATAGGACTCGGCATAGTAATGTTGCTACATGTTTCAGCAGCAGCTATGCAATCTCTGCCGAATGTGTTCAATGTGGTTCACAATGCACTATACCAACTTAAAGTAGAAACCGTAAATGACTTCCTGTCATGAACCGTTGCTATAAACATTTCAAAATTTTATCAATAACATCTTTAACACAAAACCTTTACCAAAGTAATTATTGTGATCAAACACAATTTCATCATAGACGGAAAGCTTTAAAGGACCATGTCATTTCGAACAATGATTGGATTGTTGCTACATGTTGTCAGTATACCTTCCTTACATATAAAGTGTTTTGGTAAAGACCTAAGCTATTGTTGTACTCCAAGACAAGCAAACACATTTTCTCATGAACCAACTGTATGGCTAAAATTAGTCTGTAGTATGAATCTTTGTAAGAACATTCCCATTGTTTTACAATGGGCATCAGTATTTGTTCATTGTTTTACAATGGGCATCAGTATTTGTTCATTGTTTTACAATGGGCATCAGTATTTGTTCATTGTTTTACAATGGGCATCAGTATTTGTTCATTGTTTTACAATGGGCATCAGTATTTGTTCATTGTTTTACAAGGGCATAGTATTGTTCGTTTTACATGGGCATCAGTATTTGTTCATTGTTTTACAATGGCATCAGTATTTGTTCATTGTTTTACAATGGGCATCAGTATTTGTTCATTGTTTTACAATGGGCATCAGTATTTGTTCATTGTTTTACAATGGGCATCAGTATTTGTTCATTGTTTTACAATGGGCATCAGTATTTGTTCATTGTTTTACAATGGGCATAGTATTTGTTCATGTTTTACAATGGGCATCAGTATTTGTTCATTGTTTTACAATGGGCATCAGTATTTGTTCATTGTTTTACAATGGGCATCAGTATTTGTTCATTGTTTTACAATGGGCATCAGTATTTGTTCATTGTTTTACAATGGGCATTAGTATTTGTTCAATGTTTTACAATGGGAATCAGTATTTGTTCATTGTTTTACAATGGGCATCAGTATTTGTTCATTGTTTTACAATGGGCATTAGTATTTGTTCATTGTTTTACAATGGGCATCAGTATATGTTCATTGTGTTACAATGGGCATCAGTATTTGTTCATTGTTTTACAATGGGCATCAGTATATGTTCATTGTGTTACAATGGGCATCAGTATTTGTTCATTGTTTTACAATGGGCATCAGTATTTGTTCATTGTTGTACAATGCGAATCAGTATTTGTTCATTGTTTTACAATGGGCATCAGTATTTGTTCAATGTTTTACAATGGGCATCAGTATTTGTTCATTGTTTTACAATGGGCATTAGTATTTGTTCATTGTTTTACAATGGGCATCAGTATTTGTTCAATGTTTTACAATGGGCATCAGTATTTGTTCATTGTTTTACAATGGGCATCAGTATTTGTTCATTGTTTTACAATGGGCATCAGTATTTGTTCATTGTTTTACAATGGGCATCAGTATTTGTTCATTGTTTTACAATGGGCATCAGTATTTGTTCATTGTTTTACAATGGGCATCAGTATTTGTTCATTGTTTTACAATGGGCATTAGTATGTGTTCATTATTTTACAATGGGCATTAGTATTTGTTCATTGTTTTACAATGGGCATTAGTATTTGTTCATTGTTTTACAATGGGCATTAGTATTTGTTCAATGTTTTACAATGGGCATCAGTATTTGTTCATTGTTTTACAATGGGCATTAGTATTTGTTCATTGTTTTATAATGGGCATCAGTATATGTTCATTGTGTTACAATGGGCATCAGTATTTGTTCATTGTTTTACAATGGGCATCAGTATTTGTTCATTGTTGTACAATGCGAATCAGTATTTGTTCATTGTTTTACAATGGGCATCAGTATTTGTTCAATGTTTTACAATGGGCATCAGTATTTGTTCATTGTTTTACAATGGGCATTAGTATTTGTTCATTGTTTTACAATGGGCATCAGTATTTGTTCAATGTTTTACAATGGGCATCAGTATTTGTTCATTGTTTTACAATGGGCATTAGTATTTGTTCATTGTTTTACAATGGGCATTAGTATTTGTTCATTGTTTTACAATGGGCATTAGTATTTGTTCATTGTTTTACAATGGGCATTAGTATTTGTTCAATGTTTTACAATGGGCATCAGTATTTGTTCATTGTTTTACAATGGGCATTAGTATTTGTTCATTGTTTTACAATGGGCATCAGTATATGTTCATTGTGTTACAATGGGCATCAGTATTTGTTCATTGTTGTACAATGCGAATCAGTATTTGTTCATTGTTTTACAATGGGCATCAGTATTTGTTCATTGTTTTACAATGGGCATTAGTATTTGTTCATTGTTTTACAATGGGCATTAGTATTTGTTCATTGTTTTACAATGGGCATTAGTATTTGTTCATTGTTTTACAATGGGCATTAGTATTTGTTCAATGTTTTACAATGGGCATCAGTATTTGTTCATTGTTTTACAATGGGCATTAGTATTTGTTCATTGTTTTACAATGGGCATCAGTATATGTTCATTGTGTTACAATGGGCATCAGTATTTGTTCATTGTTTTACAATGGGCATCAGTATTTGTTCATTGTTGTACAATGCGAATCAGTATTTGTTCATTGTTTTACAATGGGCATCAGTATATGTTCATTGTGTTACAATGGGCATCAGTATTTGTTCATTGTTTTACAATGGGCATCAGTATTTGTTCATTGTTGTACAATGGGAATCAGTATTTGTTCATTGTTTTACAATGGGCATCAGTATTTGTTCATTGTTTTACAATGGGCATCAGTATATGTTCATTGTTTTACAATGGGCATTAGTATTTGTTCATTGTTTTACAATGGGCATCAGTATTTGTTCATTGTTTTACAATGGGAATCAGTATATGTTCATTGTGTTACAATGGGCATCAGTATTTGTTCATTGTTTTACAATGGGCATCAGTATATGTTCATTGTGTTACAATGGGCATCAGTATTTGTTCATTGTTTTACAATGGGCATTAGTATATGTTCATTGTTTTACAATGGGCATCAGTATTTGTTCATTGTTTTACAATGGGCATCAGTATATGTTCATTGTTTTACAATCGGCATCAGTATTTGTTCATTGTTTTACAATGGGCATCAGTATTTGTTCATTGTTTTACAATGGGCATCAGTATTTGTTCATTGTTTTACAATGGGCATCAGTATTTGTTCATTGTTTTACAATGGGCATCAGTATTTGTTCATTGTTGTACAATGGGCATCAGTATTTGTTCATTGTTGTATAATGGGCATCAGTATTTGTTCATTGTTTTACAATGGTCGATATGTTCAAATGTCAGGTTAGTAATATATATAGTGTCTCTATGTTCTCTTATTATAGTTATTTTTCTTTAGATCTGGATAATTACCACATACTAGTTAAAAACATCTAGATTAAATTTGACGGTTTAATATGCACCTGTATTTTACGCAGACCTAAACAGACTTCGAAATGAATGCGAGAAACGTCGATGTGAAGGAAACTATTGGACGATTTTGCCAGTGGAGATATCCCGTAATCTAAAAGTTACAGGCTTCAAGCCGAATACATCCGCCGACTTGTTGTGTCTTTATTTCGAAGATACAAAACGCAATCATGGTGGTGAGGTTGAAAGCGTAACGTTTCGAGAGGAGGAATCTGACTGCATTGTAACATTTGTGCGTCCAGAAGGTAAGTGTATAATATCATATAAGTGTTCATGGCAGCACACGATTGTTTAGCAATGTGTATAAAGACCAGTTAGGTTTTATAAACTAATGGACATGATGTTACTATGTTTCAATTAAAGTTAGTTGTCTTTTCTGCTGTTTATTAACCCATTCAACCCCAAGTAACTGACATGGACTGGTGCGTGATATTTTCAGACCAATAAATTAATAAGAAAATTACCTTTGGACCAGTTCATTTATCAAAATGGGTAATTTTATCTAAAAATAGTAATAATTATTACTGGCAAAAAAGTGCAGATCCTCATGACGAGCCGTCTCATCTGGATCTACACTTTTCATACGCCTATTTAGAGGCCTGTGGGGTTGAAAGGGTTAAGAATCAGTTATATCTCTAAAATTGTATCTCTTATATTGATAACAAATCACAATCATCTATAAATGAACTACATGTACTAACTATTTGATAGTAGCACATTATATTTTGTTGGTTTAAACTTTATTTATTTTACAACGCTTGCGAAGCATGTTCGAACAACTTGTATTAATCATTCTCGTTGGCGCGGATGAAAGCATAAATGTGGTCATTCGTGTGGGAGGAAACCAGAGTACCCGGAGAAAACCCACCTGTCCGATTTTGTTGGTTGAGTCTGTTTGTTTACTTTCTGAAGATAAATCAATATAGATATATTGCGAGAAATATTAGTTTACTGTTTTAGCAATTAACATGTATTAGGCGAGTTTTAAAATACATGCAATTCGAGACTGGCAAGTGTAATGATTTTTCGGAGATGAGCCTAATAAATTTAATTTTATTAGATAATATGCTAGTACATGTATTCCATTTATTCTATGTTCGTATAAGATCAGAAGTCTTATCGAGGAAAGATTACAACTCTTGACCTGAAATTAACCCTTTCAACACCACATGCCTCTAAATAGGCTTACAAAAAATGTAGAAGCAGATGAGCCGGCTCCTGACGAGCGTCTCGTCAGGATCTGTACTTTTTGCCAGTAATATTACCATTTTTAGATAAAATTACCCATTTTGATAAATGAACTGGTCCAAAGGTAATTTTCTTATTAATTTATTGGTCTAAAAATATCATGCCCAAGTCCATGTCAGTTACTTGGTGTTGAATGGGTTAAAGCATAAAATGTCACAGTGTTATTACTTAACAAAACAGTCTGTAAGCCAGTGTCTAATAAAGCTACATTTATGCCACTAACTGTTTATCGTGCTATTGAATGTAGAATACATATACATTTATTACCACAACACAGTGACCCTTAGCCGTATGCATTTTGGAATTAAGTCGTAGATATCGAACGTGAGTGCAAGACTGATGCGCATAAACTGGAATAATATACTGTACAATTCACAAGCTCGCTTTCGTTGCAGATGCAGAACGTGTGAGCAGGAATAATGCGCATAAATTAAATGGTCATGAACTCACGGTTTCTCTTTACTACCCATGTCTGCAATTGGACGAAGATTTCATGGTGAAAATACCCCCAGCTATACAGCTTGATGAATTAGACGACTATATACTCAAGTATGTCAATGTCCATGTTTTATTATTGGTGACGTTATTGTATGTGCCTACTACATTTTGCTTCATATTTTGCTCATGTGGAAGTATGTTTGATATCTCATTTAGGAATAACACATAGAGCTCGAAGTAAAAGTAAAGTACATGTACTTAATAACATCAGACGGATTTGGTTTAAACAATATTCATTGCAAAACATAAACCACATATAGCATACAACAACATGAATAATATATAAGGCAAAGAATCAAGTTGGAATAAATAAGTAGCTTTTTATAAAAGGCGGATTTCAATTGCATACAGTACAGTGTTATGGATTTGAAAGTCGTATACATGTTGCATTTCTTATGCAGGTTCCTGCAGAATTCTAAGCAGTATAAACTCGATCTAGAGAATACCATTAATAGTAATTATGGAACAGTGTTATGGCCCTCAGCAAGCAGTGAAAACCAGAACATCCAAATAAGCTGCAATGTCGACAGTAAAGACAAAAAGGGGCGTAGCAAAGTGTGTGGGTGGACAGATAATTGCAACAGTGTTATCAGAAATATATGCCAAAAGCTGTCTGTCGAGAGAAGCAAGAACATGGCGGTAGAGGTAATATAGTTTGAAGCACTCGCAACACGTATTAGTCAGTATTGTTGCAAAATTAAAATATATTATTTAATTAAATACAACTAAATAATTGCAATCAAGTACTTGCAACCTTAGTACTAGTATATGCATTGCCTCCCTTTGAACCAATTAGAAATAAATTAAATATAATACCTCTTTGAGAAATATACTGCCAGCTATTGGCATGTGTTTGACTTGTTAATGGTTTTCAAACTATTATATCAGCGATGTACATGGTAATGAAATAGCATACAATCTTGACAAGTTCTTGAACCCGGACACGTTCATTAACAACAGATGGTTAACAGGCTGTCTAGGATGTCCAATTAGCGCAGTGGTTATCACCAATGTATCCCGGATTCGATCCTCGGACCGGGATGTATGCGAGATGTTGGTCATTGGTCGCCAGATCGGACAGGTGTGTTTTCTCCGGGTACTCCGGTTTCCTCCCAAACGAATGACCACATTTACGCTTTCATCCACGCCAATGAGAGTGATTAATATAAGTTGTTCAAACTTGCTTCCCAATCGTTGTAAAATAAATAAAGCTTAAACTTAAATGGTGAACCATCTTAATGATTTACACTGATATTTATATTGCTCAGGTATGGACTCACCTGAAAACTCACTTACTAGAGATAGAGGTTTCTCACCCCGAATCAGTTGCTGTAATTCTAGAGAATGGCGATTACGTCGTGGTTATGGTAGGCGAAGCGCATCAGGTCAGAGACATATCTGCACAGATACATAGAATTGTCACTGATATTGAAAGTGGATTGGAGATAGAAAAGCGGATAATTACCAAGAAAATGAAATTACAATCATACCAGTTGGCCCTGGTGAGAGCTGCGCGACTTGACGCGACTCTTAAGAAGGCATCTGTTGAATTAACAATAGACCACGACCTACGAGAGGTCACATGCAAGGTAATTGATATTGTTTTAGTATTGTATTCATTATTTTGTAATTAATTATTGATTGATGTATTAACCCATTTCATTCTGGATACCGTTCAAACAGTATTTGCAAAGAACATAGAGCCAGATCAGCTGCCACGGAACGTTCTGTCTGATCAGGTTCTATGCTGTTTGCTATTCAGATTATCTTGCTAAGACACTTGGCTATGTAGCAAACAACATAGATCCTGATCAGCATGCAGCGTTACGCTGCGGCTGATCTGGATCTATGTTGTTTGCAAAAGCCTTTAAATGTATCCAGAATGAAATGGGTTAATTCAGTTTATAAGTAAGCTTATTACTGGTTTAATAAACAAGTAAATCATGTGCCTTTGCTATTGTATGATATTACCTGTTTATGTAACTCTTAGTGTTATCTGGACTGTCGTGTATGTTTAGGTCTATGTTTAACTCTTAGTGTTATCTGGACTGTCGTGTATGTTTAGGTCTATGTTTAACTCTTAGTGTTATCTGGACTGTCGTGTATGTTTAGGTCTATGTTTAACTCTTAGTGTTATCTGGACTGTCATGTATGTTTAGGTCTATATTTATCTCTAGTGTTATCTGGACTGTCGTGTATGTTTAGGTCTATGTTTATCTCTAGTGTTATCTGGACTGTCGTGTATGTTTAGGTCTATGTTTAACTCTTAGTGTTATCTGGACTGTCGTGTATGTTTAGGTCTATGTTTAACTCTTAGTGTTATCTGGACTGTCGTGTATGTTTAGGTCTATGTTTATCTCTAGTGTTATCTAGACTGTCGTGTATGTTTAGGTCTATGTTTAACTCTTAGTGTTATCTGGACTGTCATGTATGTTTAGGTCTATATTTATCTCTAGTGTTATCTGGACTGTCGTGTATGTTTAGGTCTATGTTTATCTCTAGTGTTATCTGGACTGTCGTGTATGTTTAGGTCTATGTTTAACTCTTAGTGTTATCTGGACTGTCATGTATGTTTAGGTCTATGTTTATCTCTAGTGTTATCTAGACTGTCGTGTATGTTTAGGTCTATGTTTACTCTTAGTGTTATCTGGACTGTCGTGTATGTTTAGGTCTATGTTTATCTCTAGTGTTATCTGGACTGTCGTGTATGTTTAGGTCTATGTTTATCTCTAGTGTTATCTAGACTGTCGTGTATGTTTAGGTCTATGTTTATCTCTAGTGTTGTCTATACTGTCGTTTATGTTTAGGCCTATTTTTATCTGTAGTGTTATCTGGGCAGATTGTCGTGTATATTTAGGTCTATATTTTTCTCTAGTGTTGTCTGGACTGTCATGTATGTTTAGGTCTATATTTATCTCTAGTGTTTTCTGGACTGTCATGTATGTTTAGGTCTATATTTATCTCTAGTGTTATCTGGATTGTCGTGTATGTTTAGGTCTATATTTATCTCTAGTGTTATCTGGACTGTCGTTTATGTTTAGGTCTATATTTTTCTCTAGTGTTGTCTGGACTGTCGTGTATGTTTAGGTCTATATTTATCTCTAGTGTTTTCTGGGTGGATTGTCGTGTATGTTTAGGTCTTTATTTATCTCTAGTGGTGTCTGGACTGTCGTGTATGTTTAGGTCTATATTTATCTCTAGTGTTATCTGGACTGTCATGTATGTTTAGGTCTATATTTATGTCTAGTGTTATCTGGATTGTTGTGTATGTTTAGGTCTATATTTATCTCTAGTGTTATCTGGATTGTCGTGTATGTTTTGGTCTATATTTATCTCTAGTGTCATCTGGACTGTCATGTATGTTTAGATCTATATTTATCTCTAGTGTTATCTGGATTGTCGTGTATGTTTTGGTCTATATTTATCTCTAGTGTTATCGGGATTGTCGTGTATGTTTAGGTCTATATTTATCTCTAGTGTTATCTGGATTGTCGTGTATGTTTAGGTCTATATTTATCTCTAGTGTTATCGGGATTGTCGTGTATGTTTAGGTCTATATTTATCTCTAGTGATATCTGGGCAGATTGTCGTGTATGTTAGGTCTATATTTTTCTCTAGTGTTGTCGGGACTGTCGTGTATGTTTAGGTCTATATTTATCTCTAGTGTTGTCTGGACTGTCGTGTATGTTTAGGTCTATATTTTTCTCTAGTGTTGTCTGGACTGTCGTGTATGTTTAGGTCTATATTTTTCTCTAGTGTTGTCTGGACTGTCATGTATGTTAGGTCTATATTTTTCTCTAGTGTTGTCTGGACTGTCATGTATGTTTAGGTCTATATTTATCTCTAGTGTTTTCTGGGCGGATTGTCGTGTATGTTTTGGTCTATATTTATCTCTAGTGTTTTCTGGTCGGATTGTCATTTATGTTTAGGTCTATATTTATCTCTAGTGTTATCGGGATTGTCGTGTATGTTTAGGTCTATATTTATCTCTAGTGTTATCTGGATTGTCGTGTATGTTTAGGTCTATATTTATCTCTAGTGTTATCGGGATTGTCGTGTATGTTTAGGTCTATATTTTTCTCTAGTGTTGTCTGGACTGTCGTTTATGTTTAGGCTTATTTTTATCTCTAGTGTTATCTGGACTGTCGTGTATGTTTAGGTCTATATTGATCTTCAGTGTTGTCTGGACTGTCGTGTATGTTTAGGTCTATATTTATCTCTAGTGTTGTCTGGATTGTCGTGTATATTTAGGCCTATATTTATCTCTAGTGTTGTCTGGACTGTCGTTTATGTTTAGGTCTATATTTTTCTCTAGTGTTGTCTGGACTGTCGTGTATGTTTTGGTCTATATTTATCTCTAGTGTTATCTGGGCAGATTGTCGTTTATATTTAGGTCTATATTTTTCTCTAGTGTTGTCTGGACTGTCATGTATGTTTAGGTCTATATTTATCTCTAGTGTTTTCTGGACTGTCATGTATGTTTAGGTCTATATTTATCTCTAGTGTTATCTGGATTGTCGTGTATGTTTTGGTCTATATTTATCTCTAGTGTTATCGGGATTGTCGTGTATGTTTAGGTCTATATTTATCTCTAGTGTTATCGGGATTGTCGTGTATGTTTAGGTCTATATTTATCTCTAGTGATATCTGGGCAGATTGTCGTGTATGTTAGGTCTATTTTTTTCTCTAGTGTTGTCTGGACTGTCGTGTATGTTTAGGTCTATATTTATCTTTAGTGTTTTCTAGGCGGATTGTCGTTTATGTTTAGGTCTATATTTATCTCTAGTGTTTTCTGGGCGGATTGTCGTGTATGTTTTGGTCTATATTTATCTTTAGTGTTTTCTAGGCGGATTGTCGTTTATGTTTAGGTCTATATTTATCTCTAGTGTTTTCTGGGCGGATTGTCGTTTATGTTTAGGTCTATATTTATCTCTAGTGTTTTCCGGGCGGATTGTCCTGTATGTTTTGGTCTATATTTATCTCTAGTGTTATCTGGACTGTCGTTTATGTTTAGGTTTATATTTATCTCTAGTGGTGTCTGGACTGTCATGTATGTTTAGGTCTATATTTATCTCTAATGTTATCTGGACTGTCATGTATGTTTAGGTCTATATTTATCTCTAGTGTTATCTGGACTGTCGTTTATGTTTAGGTCTATATTTTTCTCTAGTGTTGTCTGGACTGTCGTGTATGTTTAGGTCTATATTTTTCTCTAGTGTTGTCTGGACTGTCGTTTATGTTTAGGTCTATATTTATCTCTAGTGTTGTCTGGACTGTCGTGTATGTTTAGGTCTATATTTTTCTCTAGTGTTTTCTGGGCGGATTGTCGTGTATGTTTAGGTCTATATTTATCTCTAGTGGTGTCTGGACTGTCGTGTATGTTTAGGTCTATATTTTTCTCTAGTGTTGTCTGGACTGTCGTTTATGTTTAGGTCTATATTTATCTCTAGTGTTGTCTGGACTGTCGTGTATGTTTAGGTCTATATTTATCTCTAGTGTTTTCTGGGCGGATTGTCGTGTATGTTTAGGTCTATATTTATCTCTAGTGGTGTCTGGACTGTCGTGTATGTTTAGGTCTATATTTATCTCTAGTGTTATCTGGATTGTCGTGTATGTTTAGGTCTATATTTATCTCTAGTGTTATCTGGATTGTCGTGTATGTTTTGGTCTATATTTATCTCTAGTGTTATCGGGATTGTCGTGTATGTTTAGGTCTATATTTATCTCTAGTGTTATCGGGTTGTCGTGTATGTTAGGTCTATATTTATCTCTAGTGTTATCTGGATTGTCGTGTATGTTTAGGTCTATATTTATCTCTAGTGTTATCTGGACTGTCGTGTATGTTAGGTCTATATTTATCTCTAGTTTATCTGGACTGTCGTGTATGTTTAGGTCTATATTTATCTCTAGTGTTATCTGGACTGTCGTGTATGTTTAGGTCTATATTTATCTCTAGTGTTATCTGGACTGTCGTGTATGTTTAGGTCTATGTTTATCTCTAGTGTTATCTGGACTGTCGTGTATGTTTAGGTCTATGTTTATCTCTAGTGTTATCTGGACTGTCGTGTATGTTTAGGTCTATGTTTATCTCTAGTGTTATCTGGACTGTCGTGTATGTTTAGGTCTATGTTTATCTCTAGTGTTATCTGGACTGTCGTGTATGTTTAGGTCTATGTTTATCTCTAGTGTTGTCTGGACTGTCGTGTATGTTTAGGTCTATATTTATCTCTAGTGTTTTCTGGGATTGTCGTGTATGTTTAGGTCTATATTTTTCTCTAGTGTTGTCTGGACTGTCGTTTATGTTTAGGTCTATTTTTATCTCTAGTGTTGTCTGGACTGTCGTGTATGTTTAGGTCTATATTTATCTCTAGTGTTATCTGGATTGTCGTGTATATTTAGGCCTATATTTATCTCTAGTGTTATCTGGACTGTCGTTTATGTTTAGGTCTATATTTTTCTCTAGTGTTGTCTGGACTGTCGTGTATGTTTAGGTCTATATTTATCTCTAGTGTTTTCTGGGATTGTCGTGTATGTTTAGGTCTATATTTATCTCTAGTGTTGTCTGGACTGTCGTGTATGTTTAGGTCTATATTTATCTCTAGTGTTATCTGGACTGTCGTGTATGTTTAGGTCTATATTTATCTTAGTGTTTTTTCTCTAGTGTTTTCTGGGGATTGTCGTTTATGTTTAGGTCTATATTTATCTCTAGTGTTTATCTGGACTGTCGTTTATGTTTAGGTTTATTTTATCTCTAGTGTTGTCTGGACTGTCGTGTATGTTTAGGTCTATATTTATCTCTAGTGTTATCTGGACTGTCGTGTATGTTTAGGTCTATATTTATCTCTAGTGTTATCTGGACTGTCGTTTATGTTTAGGTCTATATTTTTCTCTAGTGTTGTCTGGACTGTCGTGTATGTTTAGGTCTATATTTATCTCTAGTGTTTCTGGACTGTCGTGTATGTTTAGGTCTATATTTATCTCTAGTGTTGTCTGGACTGTCGTGTATGTTTAGGTCTATATTTATCTCTAGTGTTTTCTGGGCGGATTGTCGTGTATGTTTAGGTCTATATTTATCTCTAGTGTTGTCTGGACTGTCGTGTATGTTTAGGTCTATATTTTTCTCTAGTGTTGTCTGGACTGTCGTTTATGTTTAGGTCTATATTTATCTCTAGTGTTGTCTGGACTGTCGTGTATGTTTAGGTCTATATTTATCTCTAGTGTTTTCTGGGCGATTGTCGTGTATGTTTAGGTCTATATTTATCTCTAGTGTTGTCTGGACTGTCGTGTATGTTTAGGTCTATATTTATCTCTAGTGTTGTCTGGACTGTCGTTTATGTTTAGGTCTATATTTTTCTCTAGTGTTGTCTGGACTGTCGTGTATGTTTAGGTCTATATTTATCTCTAGTGTTATCTGGGCAGATTGTCGTGTATATTTAGGTCTATATTTTTCTCTAGTGTTGTCTGGACTGTCATGTATGTTTAGGTCTATATTTATCTCTAGTGTTTTCTGGACTGACGTGTATGTTTAGGTCTATATTTATCTCTAATGTTATCTGGATTGTTGTGTATATTTAGGTCTATATTTATCTCTAGTGTTGTCTGGACTGTCGTTTATGTTTAGGTCTATATTTTTCTCTAGTGTTGTCTGGACTGTCGTGTATGTTTAGGTCTATATTTATCTCTAGTGTTATCTGGGCAGATTGTCGTGTATATTTAGGTCTATATTTTTCTCTAGTGTTGTCTGGACTGTCATGTATGTTTAGGTCTATATTTATCTCTAGTGTTTTCTGGACTGACGTGTATGTTTAGGTCTATATTTATCTCTAATGTTATCTGGACTGTCATGTATGTTTAGGTCTATATTTATCTCTAGTGTTATCTGGATTGTTGTGTATGTTTAGGTCTATATATATCTCTAGTGTTATCTGGATTGTCGTGTATGTTTTGGTCTATATTTATCTCTAGTGTCATCTGGACTGTCATGTATGTTTAGGTCTATATTTATCTCTAGTGTTATCTGGATTGTCGTGTATGTTTTGGTCTATATTTATCTCTAGTGTTATCGGGATTGTCGTGTATGTTTAGGTCTATATTTATCTCTAGTGTTATCGGGATTGTCGTGTATGTTTAGGTCTATATTTATCTCTAGTGATATCTGGGCAGATTGTCGTGTATGTTAGGTCTATATTTTTCTCTAGTGTTGTCTGGACTGTCGTGTATGTTTAGGTCTATATTTATCTTTAGTGTTTTCTAGGCGGATTGTCGTGTATGTTTTGGTCTATATTTATCTTTAGTGTTTTCTAGGCGGATTGTCGTTTATGTTTAGGTCTATATTTATCTCTAGTGTTTTCTGGGCGGATTGTCGTTTATGTTTAGGTCTATATTTATCTCTAGTGTTTTCCGGGCGGATTGTCGTGTATGTTTTGGTCTATATTTATCTCTAGTGTTATCTGGACTGTCGTTTATGTTTAGGTTTATATTTATCTCTAGTGTTGTCTGGACTGTCATGTATGTTTAGGTCTATATTTATCTCTAATGTTATCTGGACTGTCATGTATGTTTAGGTCTATATTTATCTCTAGTGTTATCTGGACTGTCGTTTATGTTTAGGTCTATATTTTTCTCTAGTGTTGTCTGGACTGTCGTGTATGTTTAGGTCTATATTTTTCTCTAGTGTTGTCTGGACTGTCGTTTATGTTTAGGTCTATATTTATCTCTAGTGTTGTCTGGACTGTCGTGTATGTTTAGGTCTATATTTTTCTCTAGTGTTTTCTGGGCGGATTGTCGTGTATGTTTAGGTCTATATTTATCTCTAGTGGTGTCTGGACTGTCGTGTATGTTTAGGTCTATATTTTTCTCTAGTGTTGTCTGGACTGTCGTTTATGTTTAGGTCTATATTTATCTCTAGTGTTGTCTGGACTGTCGTGTATGTTTAGGTCTATATTTATCTCTAGTGTTTTCTGGGCGATTGTCGTGTATGTTTAGGTCTATATTTATCTCTAGTGTTGTCTGGACTGTCGTGTATGTTTAGGTCTATATTTATCTCTAGTGTTATCTGGATTGTCGTGTATGTTTAGGTCTATATTTATCTCTAGTGTTGTCTGGATTGTCGTGTATGTTTAGGTCTATATTTATCTCTAGTGTTATCTGGATTGTCGTGTATGTTTAGGTCTATATTTATCTCTAGTGTTATCTGGATTGTCGTGTATGTTTAGGTCTATATTTATCTCTAGTGTTATCTGGATTGTCGTGTATGTTTAGGTCTATATTTATCTCTAGTGTTATCTGGATTGTCGTGTATGTTTAGGTCTATATTTATCTCTAGTGTTATCGGGATTGTCGTGTATGTTTAGGTCTATATTTATCTCTAGTGTTATCTGGATTGTCGTGTATGTTTAGGTCTATATTTATCTCTAGTGTTATCTGGACTGTCATGTATGTTTAGGTCTATATTTATCTCTAGTGTTTTCTGGACGTGTCGTGTATGTTTAGGTCTATATTTATCTCTAGTGTTATCTGGACTGTCATGTATGTTTAGGTCTATATTTATCTCTAGTGTTATCTGGATTGTTGTGTATGTTTAGGTCTATATTTATCTCTAGTGTTATCTGGATTGTCGTGTATGTTTTGGTCTATATTTATCTCTAGTGTTATCTGGACTGTCATGTATGTTTAGGTCTATATTTATCTCTAGTGTTATCTGGATTGTCGTGTATGTTTAGGTCTATATTTATCTCTAGTGTTATCTGGATTGTCGTGTATGTTTAGGTCTATATTTATCTCTAGTGTTATCTGGATTGTCGTGTATGTTTAGGTCTATATTTATCTCTAGTGTTATCTGGATTGTCGTGTATGTTTTGGTCTATATTTATCTCTAGTGTTATCTGGACTGTCGTGTATGTTTAGGTCTATATTTATCTCTAGTGTTATCTGGATTGTCGTGTATGTTTAGGTCTATATTTATCTCTAGTGTTGTCTGGACTGTCGTGTATGTTTAGGTCTATATTTATCTCTAGTGTTATCTGGGCTGTCGTGTATGTTTAGGTCTATATTTTTCTCTAGTGTTGTCTGGACTGTCGTGTATGTTTAGGTCTATATTTATCTTTAGTGTTTTCTAGGCGGATTGTCGTGTATGTTTTGGTCTATATTTATCTTTAGTGTTTTCTAGGCGGATTGTCGTTTATGTTTAGGTCTATATTTATCTCTAGTGTTTTCTGGGCGGATTGTCGTTTATGTTTAGGTCTATATTTATCTCTAGTGTTTTCCGGGCGGATTGTCGTGTATGTTTTGGTCTATATTTATCTCTAGTGTTATCTGGACTGTCGTTTATGTTTAGGTTTATATTTATCTCTAGTGTTGTCTGGACTGTCATGTATGTTTAGGTCTATATTTATCTCTAATGTTATCTGGACTGTCATGTATGTTTAGGTCTATATTTATCTCTAGTGTTATCTGGACTGTCGTTTATGTTTAGGTCTATATTTTTCTCCTGTGTTGTCTGGACTGTCGTGTATGTTTAGGTCTATATTTTTCTCTAGTGTTGTCTGGACTGTCGTTTATGTTTAGGTCTATATTTATCTCTAGTGTTGTCTGGACTGTCGTGTATGTTTAGGTCTATTTTTTTCTCTAGTGTTTTCTGGGCAGATTGTCGTGTATGTTTAGGTCTATATTTATCTCTAGTGGTGTCTGGACTGTCGTGTATGTTTAGGTCTATATTTTTCTCTAGTGTTGTCTGGACTGTCGTTTATGTTTAGGTCTATAGTTATCTCTAGTGTTGTCTGGACTGTCGTGTATGTTTAGGTCTATATTTATCTCTAGTGTTTTCTGGGCGGATTGTCGTGTATGTTTAGGTCTATATTTATCTCTAGTGGTGTCTGGACTGTCGTGTATGTTTTGGTCTATATTTATCTCTAGTGTTATCGGGATTGTCGTGTATGTTTAGATCTATATTTATCTCTAGTGTTATCGGGATTGTCGTGTATGTTTTGGTCTATATTTATCTCTAGTGTTGTCTGGACTGTCGTGTATGTTTAGGTCTTTATTTATCTCTAGTGTTTTCTGGGCGGATTGTCGTGTATGTTTAGGTCTATATTTATCTCTAGTGTTGTCTGGACTGTCGTGTATGTTTAGGTCTATATTTATCTCTAGTGTTTTCTGGGCGGATTGTCGTGTATGTTTAGGTCTATATTTATCTCTAGTGTTGTCTGGACTGTCGTGTATGTTTAGGTCTATATTTATCTCTAGTGTTTTCTGGGCAGATTGTCGTGTATGTTTAGGTCTATATTTATCTCTAGTGGGGTCTGGACTGTCGTGTATGTTTAGGTCTATATTTTTCTCTAGTGTTGTCTGGACTGTCGTTTATGTTTAGGTCTATAGTTATCTCTAGTGTTGTCTGGACTGTCGTGTATGTTTAGGTCTATATTTATCTCTAGTGTTTTCTGGGCGGATTGTCGTGTATGTTTAGGTCTATATTTATCTCTAGTGGTGTCTGGACTGTCGTGTATGTTTAGGTCTATATTTATCTCTAGTGTTATCTGGATTGTCGTGTATGTTTAGGTCTATATTTATCTCTAGTGTTATCTGGATTGTCGTGTATGTTTTGGTCTATATTTATCTCTAGTGTTATCGGGATTGTCGTGTATGTTTAGATCTATATTTATCTCTAGTGTTATCGGGATTGTCGTGTATGTTTTGGTCTATATTTATCTCTAGTGTTGTCTGGACTGTCGTGTATGTTTAGGTCTATATTTATCTCTAGTGTTTTCTGGGCGGATTGTCGTGTATGTTTAGGTCTATATTTATCTCTAGTGTTGTCTGGACTGTCGTGTATGTTTAGGTCTATATTTATCTCTAGTGTTTTCTGGGCGGATTGTCGTGTATGTTTAGGTCTATATTTATCTCTAGTGTTGTCTGGACTGTCGTGTATGTTTAGGTCTATATTTATCTCTAGTGTTTTCTGGGCAGATTGTCGTGTATGTTTAGGTCTATATTTATCTCTAGTGGTTTCTGGACTGTTGTGTATGTTTAGGTCTATATATATCTCTAGTGTTTTCTGGGCGGATTGTCGTATATGTTTTGGTCTATATTTATCTCTAGTGTTTTCTGGGCGGATTGTCGTTTATGTTTAGGTCTATATTTATCTCTAGTGTTTTCCGGGCGGATTGTCGTGTATGTTTTGGTCTATATTTATCTCTAGTGGTATCTGGACTGTCGTTTATGTTTAGGTCTATTGTTATCTCTAGTGTTTTCCGGGCGGATTATCGTGTATGTTTTGGTCTATATTTATCTCTAGTGTTATCTGGACTGTCGTTTATGTTTAGGTCTATATTTATCTCTAGTGTTGTCTGGACTGTCGTGTATGTTTAGATTTATCTCTAGTGATGTCTGGACTGTCATTTATGTTTAGGTCTATATTTATCTCTAGTGGTGTCTGGACTGTCATTTATGTTTAGGTCTATATTTATCTCTAGTGTTGTCTGGACTGTCATGTATGTTTAGGTCTATATTTTTCTCTAGTGTTGTCTGGACTGTCGTGTATGTTTAGGTCTATATTTATCTCTAGTGATATCTGGATTGTCTTGTATGTTAGGTCTATATTTTTCTCTAGTGTTGTCTGGACTGTCGTGTATGTTTAGGTCTATATTTATCTCTAGTGTTTTCTGGGCGGATTGTCGTGTATGTTTAGGTCTATATTTATCTCTAGTGTTGTCTGGACTGTCGTGTATGTTTAGGTCTATATTTATCTCTAGTGTTGTCTGGACTGTCGTGTATGTTTAGGTCTATATTTATCTCTAGTGTTGTCTGGACTGTCGTGTATGTTTAGGTCTATATTTATCTCTAGTGTTTTCTGGGCGATTGTCGTGTATGTTTAGGTCTATATTTATCTCTAGTGTTTTCTGGACTGTCGTGTATGTTTAGGTCTATATTTATCTCTAGTGTTTTCTGGACTGTCGTGTATGTTTAGGTCTATATTTATCTCTAGTGTTTTCTGGGCTGTCGTTTATGTTTAGGTCTATATTTATCTCTAGTGTTTTCGGATTGTCGTGTATGTTTTGGTCTATATTTATCTCTAGTGTTATCTGGACTGTCGTTTATGTTTAGGTCTATATTTATCTCTAGTGTTTTGGATTATCGTGTATGTTTTGGTCTATATTTATCTCTAGTGTTATCTGGACTGTCGTTTATGTTTAGGTCTATATTTATCTCTAGTGTTGTCTGGACTGTCGTGTATGTTTAGATTTATCTCTAGTGGTGTCTGGACTGTCATTTATGTTTAGGTCTATATTTATCTCTAGTGGTGTCTGGACTGTCATTTATGTTTAGGTCTATATTTATCTCTAGTGTTGTCTGGACTGTCATGTATGTTTAGGTCTATATTTATCTCTAGTGTTGTCTGGACTGTCGTGTATGTTTAGGTCTATATTTATCTCTAGTGTTGTCTGGACTGTCGTGTATGTTTAGATCTATATTTATCTCTAGTGTTGTCTGGACTGCCGTGTATGTTTAGGTCTATATTTATCTCTAGTGTTGTCTGGACTGTCATGTATGTTTAGGTCTATATTTATCTCTAGTGTTGTCTGGACTGTCGTGTATGTTTAGGTCTATATTTATCTCTAATGCTGTCTGGACTGTCGTGTATGTTTAGGTCTATATTTATCTCTAATGCTGTCTGGACTGTCATATTGCACATGCATGTTTCTCTCAATTAGGGAAAACAAAAAGACGTAGATGACACAATTTCAAAGCTTAATGGGAAACTGAAAGCATTTGCAAAACGGGCAGTTCCTGGTAAGTAAAGGCTAATACGCATTCTTCTCAATGGAAATGTGAATGTAATATTGACAAAAAATATTAAAATCTCACTTTGAAAATTTCAAATATTATTCAAAATTGCTGCCAATTGGAATACTTCTGGGTAATTATGACGTCATGGATACATTAAAAGGTATCTTCTTGTTAACCAAAATAACGAAAACATATGCAACTAACACAAAATAAGTAAGCGTTAGATGGTATGTAGTGTTCTATTACAAATGAAAGTAAACTATTGTTGTGCTTATGTTCTATTTTAATCGGTATATAATGTTTGCCAATAACTGATACATTTTCTGGTTATTTTACTACCAAGGGAACTAACCCCACCAAACTGTATCTATCGTGTCTATACGCCAGACCTATATTGTTCTCAGTTCAATTCTATAAGCCTCAACAACATTAGATATTAAAATACAACAAACATTTCTGTCATTCTGTTATACACAATGACACATTGGGGAGGGTCGTAACTTGGGGAGGGCCGTATCTTTGCGGAGGGCCGTAACTTTGGAGATGGCCATAACTAATGTTGTTAAAACTAGTGGCCCAACCCATTTCTTCAACATTTATTGACAATTCTACTGCGCAACAATTACATAAATCGTATATACTATGCATAATTATTAGGGATGTCAACGACTAGTGATTTTGGTACTCGAGTACTCGGAAAGGTATTCGATCGAGTACTCGAGTACTCGGTTACCGTTACCGTGGATTATGCTTCTTGTCTCGTCAATCAGATTGGTCTTGCTTTTAATCAATTCATTGCTTTGATGTGTTGTTCAGTACCACAGATTTAGGTGGAGGCATTCTCACAATTCACTTATATTACTATACTACTATTATATTCTAAAGATCTCTTCACAGTTTAGCAGCGTTAACGTTAATGGCAAAAGTTACGATATTTATTATTTAACAACTATTTCGGTATTGCCCTGCTATGGGTAGCTGTTTAAAGTTCTATATTGAGTAATCAATTAAGAGTCAATTATAACATCAAAACAAGTTCCAACCACCAGACAAAAGATGTCATTCACACGACAGACAATCGGACGACCTGCCTCAGTAGTGACGACAATGATAAAATAATTTGCATCAAATTGAATCAACACCTTAATTATTCGGTCACTGTATCTCTGTGTGATATACAGGTATTGTTAATCACCATGACACGCGGTATATTGCATTGTTTGGTACAGCGGAAGTTTCGCTATCCCACTGATCACGATTTGTTCACAGGCAACTCCGTATTTGCGCAAAATAAAAATTTGTTGATTTTTTTTAACCGAGTACTCGATTATCTGAAAAGTATTCGATACTCGGACGTTCGATCGAATACTCGAGTACTCATTGACATCCCTAATAATTATACAAGTGTGTTCATTTGTTTTGTTCTGTACATTGTATATATAGAATGAATGCAATAATATATGATTAAACTAAAAATACACAATGAAATTTGCAAACATACATTCTCGTAATTTAGGATAATAATTATATTGTAGGAATGAACAAACCAGCGACAGATTTACTGTTCAGGAAAGAAACCATGACCTATATAAAGACAAAGATGAGGAAAGAAAAAATAATTGGTGTTTGGGATGTTGCAAGAGGTTCTGGATTGCTGATGTACAGCAAAAACCAAAGAGACTTGAATACTGCTATTAATATCTTACAATCGTCACTTGTGATTGACTTTATCAAACTGGACTTTGGAAGTAGAGAGATTTTGGAAAGTCCAGAAGGAAGAGCCAAACTATTAGAATTGGAAGAAAACCACCATGGATGTGTACATTTCGAATTACTGGCGGAAGAATTTCGTTTTGTTTGTCAAGATAACATCCACCAGGAAATCAAAGATGAGATCACCAAGTTGTTTGATTTGCATTCAGTAATTTCAGAGTTTTTGCCGACAGAGCCTGGGATATTCAGTTACATTATCAATTACCAAAGAAGAGAAATTGAAGGCATTGAAGTACAATACAAACGACTCTCTGTGCTTATAGACACTGTAGACAGCTCTACTAAACCTGGTTTCAAAGTAAACGGAAAACGTGATGGCTGCAGACTAGCAGTAAACAGATTAAGAACAATTATTGATGCAGTTGCTCATAAGGATCACACTGTTTCATGGCCAGGATTTGACAAGTTCATTCAAGGCAGCGAGGGAAGAGATGTGATCAGGAATATTGAATTTGATCAAAAATGTGTGATGAAAATTTCATCGGAAGCACTAAATGCAGGCTTTGGTAAGACAATGTTATGACAATCTGTAGTTTCAGATAATTACTAGTATATATATATATATATCAGTTAATTAATATTCTTATTCTTCTGTGCAGTTTTAGATTTTAATTCTTGTTTTGCATAGCTATTCTATTTAAACATTAAATATTTATTCATCATCATATTACATAATGCAATTGATACCAGTCATGTTTGCTTAATGTTCAGTGTTTGTGGTGTCCGTACTGTAGAGGCAGACTTGAGACTGAAGGATCTCTGGTTAGATACACGATCAGAGCATTTGTGGTACGTGTCCTCGAGCATGCAGGACACGCCAGATTATTCACATGGGTGTATCAAACTGGACTTCTAATCAGGCAGTCGATAGTAGTGTTACATTTGCCACCACAAACCATTTTGTATTTATGGAAAGTTAATTCCATCACAATTTACTACATACAAATGTAATTTAAAGAAGTAATGTTATTTTGTAAGTAATGCAATCATACATTTGCTTTAGAGATGACCAAAAGTCGGTCTTCGTCGTCAGCATCATTAACATCACCGGAACGAAAAGATCAAAGCGAACCTTCTGGCAATTTATTAAAAGAAGTCATAATCGGTTCGTTAGCAAAGGAAGATGTAAGTGGACGATTTGACAAAATTATAATAATACCTTCTTTGATATTGTATTTACAACGGTGATGATTATTACTGGAACTGTGCTGGACAGTTTGGATATATTATTATTTATAAACGCAATGACAATAGTTTAATTGGAATTGAATTGTCTGTATATTTACTCTAATATTCCTCTTCCATTTATCATTGTTAATTGGTTAGAATAATTCTGTTTTACACTATGTATGTATCAAAGCATTCTTTCCAACTTTGATTTCAACCGTAATTTTGACATAGTGGTAGGGGCAGATAATTAATGGTGCAATAACTTGTAGCAGGATCGACCCATTTCATTTTTTGCATTTGTAACTATTGCATTTGCGATACTTGTGTCTTGTAATTCATCATCTGCTATATGCAAAACGACATTTGTGTCTTGACATTTTCCGTTCGCCCTGCGTCTCTATGTCCGTCCATCCATCCGTCTCTGTATCGATCTGAAGCAGTATCTGGAAACTGGATGCTATTATATATGTGTGTTGCAAAGTTATATACTGGTAGTGGTTTGCATCCAATGGTATATTGTCCCAATTCTCTTATATACACCACAGTTACTGAAGTACATGTATAGCCTCCTCACATGAAATAATTCAACATGGGAATCCTACATCGCTGAGGGCCACGTGATTTAAGGTCTGCGATCTCAACCACTTTGCCTTGGAAGGCCTTGTGTCCTAGCAACCTCACAACCTGTATATATGTCGAGTAACAACCTGATTACTCACTTACTCATATGTGATTATCTATGTAATGTTATTCTAAATTGTGTTACGAAAATGTCTAGCAAATGTCATGCTCAATATCAAACCATACAACGGAAATATATACATTTGCCAATATACAGTTTTATGTAAATTCAAGCGGTAATGTGAATCTTGAGAAAGCAATGGTAACAATGTCTATGACTGGCATCAACTTACATGCCATAATGCTAGGGAATAATTTAAATTATCATGTCCAGTTTGTGTATTCTCTGAAATGTCAATCCAACTCATGTTTTGCAACAAATGTGATATATCTTTGTCCTATTTGTGTATGGATATATTATATTTATTATGTCAATTCCAGGTTGATGTTATTGTCAATTCAACAAACAAAAATCTTGATTTAAACATCGGTGCCTTATCCAGGACATTACTGAAAGTAGGTGGAGACAAGCTTAAAACCGAATGCGAACTCAAATATCCTGATGGAATTAAACCAGGAGAGGTTGCTATAACATCCGGAGGAGCCATGAAATGCAAAACTCTATATCACGGGCTTCTTACAAAATGGGATGGCGGTCAAGGTCACGCAGAAAGGGTCAGTTTTACGCATAATTAATTAATTATATCATAAATTATTGTGCACCACGATAGTTTATTTCAAATAATTGTATATGAAAATTATGTGTGAACTTTCTAAATGGGTTTTGGAGGTCCCATAGTGTGGTCTGTTGTGTCACACAGGGATTTGTAATATATATACATGTATTCTACATGTATTATGAATTAAAAGCTATTTCCTTTAATTTTGCGGAATTATTATGTACATGTATTGTCATTGCCATTGTGATCTAATATAATAACATTTAAGGTGATGGAAAGTTTCGTGAAAAACTGCCTCTCCACTGCAAACACAGATCAACATACTTCAATAGCATTTCCAGCACTAGGTACGGGTGCTCTGGGATTTCCTGCAGATGTTGTTGCACATATGATGTTCGATATTGTTGATGCATTTGCAACAGATAATCCGAGTTCAAGTTTGAGAAATGTTCGTTTCGTCGTTTGGTCAGAAGACAAATCCACTGCAAAGGTAAAGCTATTTACACTTATTTCGCAAAGGCAGACAGATACTTAATATGAGCAATCTAGCACAAACGCAGTTATTTCTTTGTTCCACACAGAAAGTAGGTCACAAAGCGTCCTTTGTTTAGCCGTGCATGGCCTGATGATGCAGAAATAATGTACAGAAATTGTACTTAATGATAAATAAAACCAGGTGGGACAAGAAATCGGTAACCAGAGACCATAAAATTAATGCGGTAAAATTAAAATAATAAAACTTCTCTTAACAAATTGTTCCAAGTTGTGGTGATCCCAGAAAGAGGCTGCATAAATTAAAACTACCTCAAAGAGACGAATATACAAGTAATGAACAGAAACTGCAATGCCTTCGCTCTATCTCGCTACCCTCTATAGACCAACCATCGTTACAAATGTAAATTACTTTATAATGCTACGCTATATAAAGCTTGTCTTTTCCTTGTTTGTAAACATACAACTTCACAATATTTATGTTATTTTGTGTGTGCGGGTCTGTAATAACATTTGCTAATTGGGAAGACCGTGGCCGGGTTGTTTAGGTCATTAACTTTAAATCACTTGTCCCTCACATCTATGTTCGAATCGCATTGGCAATTTGTTGCATGCTTGGAAGCTAACCACCAGGCTTACAGAAGGTTTGTTGTTGTTCCCGATGTTCGCCTATGCTGAATGTTTGCTGGAAGTAGTTATTGCTGAAGAGCTGCCAAATGACCTACATTGTCGGTGCGACTTTAAACGGCAAATTGAAGACATGCATAACCAAATGATAACGTGTGCTAATATTTGACAGCTATATGCTTATTGTACTCGAAACTGCTTTGATTTTGATTCAAAACTGTTATATTTTCAGGCATTTGAAGAATTACAATCTCGGAGTGATCGGAGAAAGAAAAGTGGTTTACCAATGCGTTCTAGACACAGCTTTCACCACTCTTCTGCAGCTGATAAACTTATTGTCAAAAGTAAATCATTATAAATGTATCAGAATTTATTGTATGGCGAATATTGACAGGATCAATTTGATACAAAAATGGTCTATTCAACGCGACACTAGTTTACTTACTCTACTCTGCCGTGTCCTACTATTGAGTTACTCTACCCTACTCTAGTGCTACTCTGCTCCCATGCTGAAAAGCACAACTTGGCATCTCCATGATCTGTCTTCCGCCATTATTTGATTAGCCAAGTTTTGCAGAGGAAGTCGTGATAGCGCAGTGGATACGCGTTCGCTTCAGGTGCGAAAGGTCCGGAGTTTGAGCCCCGCTGGAGCCGTTACGATTGTGCCCTTAGGCAAGGCATTTAAATTCCACGTTGCCTCTTCTCTCTCCCTCGTGGTGATGGATTCCATCAGGAATGAGGTCTCGAGAGTGATTAATATAAGTTGAAATAATTTGTTTCGCAATCGATCTAAAATAAATTTGTATGAACATTTGAGTACTATTGCGAATAATACGTCTATTATTTGGTGAATAGTTGAGGACAGAAGTGTACCGAGTGGTAACACGTATACACTATTCTGTTTCAGATAAAGGCTATAACGCTACTATTGGTCAAGTTTCTATAAGCATCGTCCAGGAAGATCTTATCAAATCTACGACAGGGGCCATAGTGAATAGTACAACAGATGACCTGAATTTGAATAGTGGATATCTCTCGAAGGCTATTTTGTTAGCAGCAGGTTCTTCGATCCAGGCTGAAGGTATGAACATGACATTGAAAATATAACAATATCCATTTTATAGTACATTAACAAGTCAACGTATTAACAAGTCAACGTATTAACAAATTTTTTACCTAATGTTGATTATTTGCTAATGCACACATGCATACATTATTACATATAGTAATGTAACAGGTGCTTGAGTTATGTGGCATACACATCACTTTCAATCCGGAAATTTAGCAAAAAAACAAAGTCTCATGGATTACCTTGAACGGTCAAGTGGCAGTTATGTGAAAATGCCGGAAAACACATTTCTGTTAGTTACATATAACTTGGTCAGTGCATGACGGGAAAAGTGTACGCCTAATATGGGCACTGTAGCAGAAACAGGGAAATGTACATGTAACATATTTCTTTTGTTATTTATTATTGTATGGTAGGATGAATTGCATTATACTGCCAATGTTCAACGAATGCATACATACATGTATATGACCACTTACTGGTAGAGATTAATTTACAAACATTGCGAGTATACTCTATGCAGAATGACGCAATCACTATAGATGATGATAATGACAAAATAAATTCAAAATTAAAGTCAACATCTTTGATATTTACTTTAAATGTGGTTTTCATATTGTCGTCTGCTCCAGGCTGCGAGTGTGTGTTTTACGTTTATTTATGGTCGCTATCGGTTGCCCATATGAGCGACGCCTCCTGAAGAGATTAGTCTTTTTAGATTGTTTGAGGATAGTGGAATGATACAGACAGAGACCCATTCCAGAGTCTCCTCTGGTTCTTTTACGTGCACAGTGTACAGCACCGACACGAGACCTTGGTTTAAAGTCCCATCTGAAAGAATGTTAATTTTATTAGGGTCAGACAGGGGATCGAACCTGCGATCCCTGGATTACCAGTCCAGCGTGTTACCACTGGACTACAGACCCGTCTGTGCCAGGCTGCGAGATCGGCGAATATAATTATATAGTTGCCGGCTAGATTATGCAAAACTGTGAACATTTGTATTGGAATTGATTAAATAATAAAATTAACAGCTAATTAAGTGATTACAAAATTGTACCCTTAGGGACCCCTTGTCGGATATCATAGGTTGTTCAGGATTCCTTTTTTAGGGGGAAATATTGACACATCGAGATTGGCAAATTCAATTATTCCTGACTGTCCATTGTTTGCATATCAGGTTTACATTAAATACTGATAACAAAATAAAACCTAATTATGTGCTGGCAAAATAGTCCCCTGAGGGACTCCTGTTTCGATATCAAATGTTATTAGCAAATTCAATGATGCATGAGTGGATGAGAATTTGTGGAATTATATAGGCGTATTGTCCGATTTTTTCCTGTAAATGTCCGCCTCCGTGGTCGAGTGGTTAAGGTCGCTGTAACCTATCATCACTGATTGGCACGTGTTCGAGACCATGTCTCTTTATATGAAAACGTTTGCAGTTTCTTATGGAGATTGATGCACGAAGTACTGGTTAACCGCATGAGCCTGCCCAGGAAATGTTGTTGGGTAAACTGCCCGTCGCTCAAATGGGCAACCGATAGCGACGTTAAATAAACATAAACAACAACAAACTAGTTTTGCAAGTAATTTAGAAAATTGAACTTCCCGAAATATTATAATTTCCGGCATCACAAAGTATGTTCTTCAGTTATTTGGATGAGCATTATACCCCCGCATTGATTTCATAATATTGTGTTATATATACATGTATACATTATACCCCCGCATTGATTTCATAATATTGTGTTATATATACATGTATACATTATACCCCCGCATTGATTTCATAATATTGTGTTATATATACATGTATACATTATACCCCCGCATTGATTTCATAATATTGTGTTATATATACATGTATACATTATACCCCCGCATTGATTTCATAATATTGTGTTATATATACATGTATGTAACAAATACAATCAATTTACAAATACATAATTAGCAAATGGGTTGGACACAAGTTCTAACAACATTAGTGATTTGCCCTCACTACAGGATAAATATTGAAAGGAATATGTTTTTGTTATTGATACATATATTACATGTATTTACACATAGATATAAATATAAATGGCTGTGGGAGCTCATTTGTATAAAATGTATGCTTTATGTTTGCACTGTTCGCTAACTGTATATAATATGTATGTATGTCCTCATGGGCATGCCTATTGGAATTTAATAAAAATAAACTGTCAAAACTATATTATTAAGATAACGTCCCTCACATCTGTCAGATCCTTATTATTTCTAACGGCAATTCTAAATTGTTGAATTATCTTTTCTAGACCTTAAATCTTCTTGCTACTGTAGAAAAATAGCTAATTTAAGAAACTAAGATTTTCAGAGTGACTGAAGTTGTTATTTACAATTATCTGAATTAGGCCCATCTATGATTTTGCTACAGCATCCCTTTTGGGCGTACTAATTCGGATATCCTTATAAAGACACTGTACTTAATCAAGTAGTAAACGTTATCGATTATAATTGAAACAGTACATTCTCATGTACAAAGGTAAGCAATTTATTTCAATCGTATTTATGATTACACTTACACATTTATAAGCTTCAAATAATAATAAGCTCTTGTACAAAGTTTCCACCATCGGACCGGGACGGAATGTGCTATGCGGCATTGAGCTTCAAAGATAATACCTCGAAATGCAGTCCCAAGTAGTGTATATATTTTTTTATTCATTGTTTTAAATTTCATAAACAGTTTTTATAATAACAAAACATACTACGTCTAGCAATTGGGTTTCTTTCACATATTGCAATTGACATTTGCAAATGTAGGTTATTGCCATAATAGGTTAAAGTATATATACAAACATGCGTATATACACCCATACATGTATATCAATGCATACACAAAATGCCATATATGCATGCAAATGCATTCATAAAAACACACATATGTACCACATACACACTCATCATACATCGTTGTTTGCATATATATTCATGAGACTATAAGATACTTCTTCAATATCAATATTTAATAAGATATACCGACCATTTTCATCCGCAATATTTGTCTTGATATCACAAATGTTATCGAATGATTTTAAAATGAAAATAGAACAACCTCTACTTACATAGAACAACCTCTACTTACATAGAACAACCTTTACTTACATAGAACAACCTCTACTTACATAGAACAACCTCTACTTACATAGAACAACCTTTACTTACATTATTTCCGTAAGAATTATATAGGGACCATTTGTCGAAGTCATTTATTAAACTTTTTGAAATATTCTCTGTGAAATGAGATTCTTGTGCAAAAAATATATCGACCTTCTGTTGTAGTAAATATTCATTAAGACGCATGCGTTTGCCTCTGTCATGAAGGCTCTGATAATTCAGGGATAAAGCATGGAAATGCTTGGTCATGGTCATTTGATATAAACCGCTAACAAAGTACAATATGTTTCAAATACGGAATTAGCGTGAGAAATACCTGTGCAAATTATATCATATGTGGTCAATGCACTATAAGAATAAACAAAAACATAATCCGCTTTCGAGGATATACGATCATACCATGTACCGTTATTTTGCTTACTGGTCAATATATGTAGGTCAATGATGAGCCCCCAATTAACATACATGATTATTTGATAAGTCTCAATGTTTAACAATAATTATGTAACAATTAAACATATTTACATATACATATTATATACATCTATAATACCTTCAGTCTTTCAGAAGTGTTCCGCACAAAATGTACTACTATATATATATACATGCTGTATATCGTACCATATAATTATATTTATGATTCTTAAATACGTTAGCGTCTCGGACATATATATCATATCACTAAGTAGTAAATATGTTGGCCAATAAATGTTATTCGATGATACGCTGTTGAGTAGTAATATTCTGGAAGTTTACATTTTTTAACAATATGTAGCAAGTGCCCATGTATACATATCATTCACACCCCATACGCTCCATACCTAAGTATTCCAGAAATACCATATAAAGTGTATTGTCATACATAAGCCTTTTATACATTGTGTCATATAATTATTTTTTATTATTAGTTATGTCAAGTAGTGAAGCTATTTACTAATAAATATAGGTCAGTGATAAGTCTTTCTCGTGACATGATAAAGTTGATGTGCATAATAATACAATAGTGTTGTACTAAATGAACAAGCGCATTTAGCAACATTCTAACAAATACAATATCCTCGGATTCAACTAGCATAGCATATAAGCAGTTGGATACTTTCATGTACACTTTTTTTAATACTTTGTTAGATATGTTCCTCTCCGTTCGGTGGAGATTTAGAGCAAATCGCAAATTCCAAAGTCCATTCGGTCCAATGTTATATGTATTGTGAGATGGCATTACTTCGCTGCATCAGTATTGCGCAACTTTTTAATGTTGTCATGTATCACTTCAAACGGCGATCGTATGACTGACCTACTTCGCCGTTTGTTTGGTGTATCTATTCCGCTATGATTGACGAAACTTTCAATGAATGCTTGCCCTACAATTTGGTCTGATTTTCTCGGATTTCTCCGATGAGCACGTTTTGGCGATTTGATCTGAGGCACAGCATGGGGTTTGGTAGACCATTCTTTTTCAATTGGTTTATCATTGATATTGCCATCTGTTACCTGAGGTCCTCGGGCGCCTTCCTTGAGTGTAGATCATCTTCTGGGGCTCCGGAGGGGACTCGAAATCAGTGTCTGACTGACCATTGTCAATATCGCACTCGCCCTTTTTGCGTCCATATTGACCACACTGGATACATTTCCAGTCATTTTGGCAGGACGATACATGGTGTCCTGTTTCAATGCATTTTGAGCACTTCACAGTTTTAATTATTTGGTTCCTGTGTATTATCTTAGCTGTGAACTGGCCAAAAGTCATAAACCTGTTTAGTGGTGTTTTCAGTGTTGACTCTTTTATTACGATCAAACGATCACCGGTTTCGCAGTTAGTTTATTGTTTATTCGGAGCTTCTCTCATGTCGCGGAAATAACATCTAGGCCTTTCAGGATGAATACCCGTGTTATGATCCCATCGTCCGCTGAAAGTCGTATATCTTGTACACGAACACGAACAGTGTTCTCGCCATCAAATCTAAACGGGTTTGTACTCAATATTGGGAGGGTCCTTCCCCTTAGGGTTACCCCTTTCGTAATTAGGGCAACTTTGTCTTCAATGTTGTCTACATATATTCTCCACATACCTCGAACCCTTTGAAGGCCCGTAATATGGGTTGCATCTATTGTTTCAGATAAACTTTTATAAAGTTCTTCATGTTTTAACCACATGTGTGGCGTCGGTTTCACTGACCCAAACAGTTCGTTTTCTCTGAAGAATGCGAGAGGGACGCCATTTTGTTTTTCAGATAGTGAACATTCACTTACTTGTGTCTCTGTATTTACAACTGTTCCGTCCATATTTATATCCGTTCTATTTTATGTATACTTATATAGCTTTTATCCATACAAAGAAACTTGCACGATAGTCCTATATTTATATTTTTATAAACTGTTTTTATCTCGACTCAAGAAAAACACTACCGTAGTTTTTGTCGCTTGTGTCCTCTCTAGTAGTGTATATTACCCACATTTGAAATGCGAAAGTCAGTATGTAATGGTGTTGCTTTACTATGTGACCTGACTATAATAAAAGTAATTGTTGTTGTTGGTAACATGTTTGTACTAACTTATTAGCCTGGGTTCCAGTCTGTCGATTTTTCACTTTTTAACTTCTGGCAAAATGACATGATATGATCAGAAACTCAATACGGCCCAATTAATAGTCTCGGGTGTTAAAATATATTTATTTGACTGACAAGTCAAAATATATCGACGACTGTTCCCAGGCTACTAGCTTATATAATGTGATTCGATCATTTAACATTGATGTGTACATAAAATGTGTGTGTACTTCTATATTGTGATTCCGTTTAATTGGCATTGATTTGCAGCACTCGCTCAGAAAAGTAGATTTTCGGCGGAGGGATTAGTTGTGACGAGTCCTGGACGGCTTCTCTGTCAAAAGATTATCCACATCCGAGCGAGAAACAGTTTGAGTGGATGGGTCGAAACAATCAAGAAGTGCCTAGCTGTGGTGGAAGTTTTAGGGTTGAATTCTGTAACATTCCCTGCGCTTGGGACAGGTATGCAAGCATTTGTTTTATTCCAATTTTTAAAATTGAATCTAGTTTAGCATATCATTATAGGATTCAAACTTTAATGTTTGTTTTTCAATTCTGTATTTTATTCCCTTTTTGTTTTTAATAGTAAATATGTTTTAATGCAGACACCACCATGAATGTATAGATACACGCAGACCAGTTGAAATTATAGAAAATCGTTCAGCTAGACATAGTAACGAGATGAAGTGTCTACAACCTCATTGCTCCCAGCACTCGTTTTTTCCAAGAATGAATCAATTGTGAAACACATTGCCCACCACTGTTGTGACTGCCTGGAGCCTGTACACATTCAAGTCAATTATCCAGTCGCTCCCTGCAGTCCGGGCCTAGTGACGAAAACTATGTAAAGTATAGTGCAAATACAAATTGGCGTATGCTATTTTTTATCGTTTGCGTTGGATACACACCACACTCGGTCGTGCATGGTCTTTTAACCCTCCTCAGTAGATGTCATAGTGGCATTGGGGAGTATTTCGTGAATTTGAAGAGTTGCATAAGCTATTGGTTGGATTTGGAAAAAAATAAATGTGCGTTTCATCTATAAATTGCAGGTGGGAAAGGAGTACAACCCGATTGTATGGCAAAGACCATGGTTGAAGCCTTTAAAGGCTATACAAAGTCCGCCAGTTTCCAACAATGCCTGAAGACTATCCAAATTGTAATTTATGAGACCAAAATGTTAGAACCGTTCATATCGGAAGTAAAGGCCGCACTAGATCCATCACGAAGGAAAAACATGCGTAAGTACGCTCTGAAAATAACAATTACTTTTCTTATATATTTTACAATGATTGTGAAAGAAGCTTTAACAACTTATGTTAATCACTCTCGGGGGCGCTTTCAGTTTGAAAGCGTATGTGTGGGCCTTAGTGTGGGTGGGAACTGGAGTACCCAGAGAAAACTCACCTGTCAGATTTGGTGACCATCGTGCCATCTCACATAATTCACGGTACAAGGATTGTACCCGGGTTGTATTGGTGAGAAGCGTGCGTGCTAGCCTCTGTGCTAATTAGACAGCCAATTGCCCGTTTCATCACACAGCAACATGTGTTATTGTGTTATTATCACTATCACATCAGTGCTTCCCGGTTTTAAAAATAATTTAATTTAAGAGATAAACTATTTTCAATTTATGAATGCGAGAGAATAATGATTATATCCAAACTCGTGTGAGCAAAGGACATGTACATAAATCAAAATTAATAGCATTTATTGCATTACTTGACCGATAATGTTCTGAGGTGTGGGGTTTCGATAATGTTCTGAGGTGTGGGGTTTCGATAATGTTCTGAGGTGTGGGGTTTCGATAATGTTCTGAGGTGTGGGGTTTCGATAATGTTCTGAGGTGTGGGGTTTCGATAATGTTCTGAGGTGTGGGGTTTCGATAATGTTCTGAGGTGTGGGGTTTCGATAATGTTCTGAGGTGTGGGGTTTCGATAATGTTCTGAGGTGTGGGGTTTCGATAATGTTCTGATGTGTGGGGTTTCGATAATGTTCTGAGGTGTGGGGTTTCGATAATGTTCTGATGTGTGGGGTTTCGATAATGTTCTGAGGTGTGGGGTTTTCGATAATGTTCTGATGTGTGGGGATTCGGTAATGTTCTGAGGTGTGGTTTCGATAATGTTCTGAGGTGTGGGGTTTCGATAATGTTCTGAGGTGTGGGGTTTTCGATAATGTTCTGAGGTGTGGGGTTTCGATAATGGTCTGAGGTGTGGGGTTTCGATAATGTTCTGAGGTGTGGGTTTCGATAATGTTCCGAGGTGTGGGGTTTCGATAATGTTCTGAGGTGTGGGGTTTCGATAATGATCTGAGGTGTGGGGTTTCGATAATGGTCTGAGGTGTGGGTTTTCGATAATGTTCTGAGGTGTGGGGTTTCGATAATGTTCTGAGGTGTGGGGTTTCGATAATGTTCTGAGGTGTGGGCTTTCGATAATGTTCTGAGGTGTGGGGTTTCGATAATGTTCTGAGGTGTGGGGTTTCGATAATGTTCTGAGATGTGGGGTTTCGATAATGTTCTGAGGTGTGGGGTTTCGATAATGGTCTGAGGTGTGGGATTTCGATAATGTTCTGATGTGTGGGGTTTCGATAATGATCTGAGGTGTGGGGTTTCGATAATGGTCTGAGGTGTGGGCTTTCGATAATGTTCTGAGGTGTGGGGTTTCGATAATGTTCTGATGTGTGGGCTTTCGATAATGTTCTGAGGTGTGGGGTTTGGGGGAGAGTCAGTCAATCAGCTTATTAGGGCAGCTATTAAACATTTTTTCAATTCTTGTTAATTTTTAGTATTCTGTTAAGAGTATCCCCGTCATTTTCTTATTTAATTCAATCTAAGCAATCGTTTTCTTGAAAAACTTACTTATATTAATAAGTACTACATACATACAAATTGATAGCAAATTTGACCTGTTGGAAATGGCTGTTGCTAATGTTTTCAAACCTTGTAGCCCCAATCCTTTAGCACTTTGAAAATGTCATGTATATATGTATATGGATATTATCAGGATTTATGTATGTTATAAATGAGACAGTAATGTTATTGTGATATGTAATTGTAAATTATATTCCACATTATGAAAAAGTAGCAATAAAATATTATTCAATAAAATAATAATGCACTCCTAGCAATGTGCTGGCGGGCATTTACATTTATTGCTGGTGTTTAAAAATGGCATGTATTACATTGCTGGCATTTAAAAATGGCATTTATTACATTGCTGGCATTTAAAAATGGCATTTATTACATTGCTGGTGTTTAAAAATGCCATTTATTACATTGCTGGTGTTTAAAAACGGCATATATTACATTGCTGGTGTTTAAAAATGGCATTTATTACATTGCTGGCATTTAAAAATGGCATTTATTACATTGCTGGTGTTTAAAAATGGCATGTATTACATTGCTGGCATTTAAAAATGGCATTTATTACATTGCTGGCATTTAAAAATGCCATTTATTACATTGCTGGTGTTTAAAAATGGCATGTATTACATTGCTGGTGTTTAAAAATGCCATTTATTACATTGCTGGCATTTAAAAATGCCATTTATTACATTGCTGGTGTTTAAAAATGGCATGTATTACATTGCTGGCATTTAAAAATGGCATTTATTACATTGCTGGCATTTAAAAATGCCATTTAAAAATGCCATTTATTACATTGCTGGTGTTTAAAAATGGCATGTATTACATTGCTGGTGTTTAAAAATGGCATGTATTACATTGTTGGTGTTTAAAAATGACATGTATTACATTGCTGGCATTTAAAAATGGCATGTATTACATTGCTGGCGTGTAATAGAAGATCATGTGCCTTAAACAAATATTCGTCAACGCAGGCTTTCTGTTACCATGATCAAGAATATTCAACTACATTTATGATCAAATAATTGTCTGATGTTTGTGAGCGAACCGTTATCTCATTACATATACTACATATGCCGATGTTGATATTGTAGTTGCAGATTTGAGGTTTTGGGTTCGCAATCAGCCTGTGGAAATAGCTCCCAGTGTTACCATGCATGTATATGCTCAGTCGACCTACTGCATAGATACTGTCATCAAACGAGTGGAAGATATTCGACAGGAACATAATTTGTTTATACCTAAGCACGTCTATGAACACATGGACGACACCCATGTAAGTTGTCTCTCCTGTACCATACATTTAACAACATTGTCACCAGTCGCACATTGCCATATCTAGATCATAAACAATGCTCAAAATGCAAATTACTGTATGACTATTGTCGGAATTTCTTTACAACGTCGCCGTTTTAAACAAGGACAAACATTGTTTTATTTTGTAAACTGTAACTTTCATTGTAATGTGTTATTATTTCATATTGTTTATGAAGTTGTTATTGTGCTCACACTGTCCGCCTCCGTGGTCGAGTGGTTAAGGTCGCTGACTTGTATACCACTGTAACCTATCATCACTGATGGTCACGGGTTCGAGCCCCGCTCAGGCCGTGTCTCATTTATATGAAAAAGTTGGCAGTTTCTTACGGAGGTTGGTGCACCCAAGTACTGGTTAACCGCTGGAGCCTGCCCAGGAAAGGTGTTGTTAGGTAAACTGCTCGCCGGCGATATAGCCCAAAATGGTGCTGATGCAGGCGTAAAACCCGAAATATAACATAACATATAACATAACATATTGTGCTCACATATATATTGTAATTTTGTTAGTTTATGCAAAGTATTATTAGCTCGATTGCGAATTTATTTTTACAACATTAGATTAATCAATTTCTCGAAACCTCATTCCTAATAGAATCCATCGCCATGAGGGAGAGAAGAGGCAATATGGAATTTAAATGCCTTGCCTAAGAGCACAGTCGTAATAGCTACAACTAAGCCTTTACTCCGGGCCTTTCGCATCTGTAATATATTTAACTTAATAGTAAAGAAATATTCCAAATCTTACTTTGGCGTAAATAATATATTCTGCAATGTAGCATCCTTAACAATTACTGTTCAAAAGCTCAAATACGAAATGTGTTCAAACATAACTTCAACATATCCAGTTTGATTGTTAGTTCTATTATATGTGTTTTGACAATTAGCCAATTCAGGATTGATAAAAAAATTAGCTTTTACCATGTATTTTCTTATCAGCAAGGTTGTATTTCAGAAAATCGACTTACAAGGAATTGGCTACACATATGGTGCGAAAGTCTCACTCACAAAGAGTCGTGTTAAGGTGATGGGTTATGGAAAAGCGGTTACTTCTGCCAAGAAACTGGCTCAACATTATATTGATGGCATTTCCAAAGATATAAAACATGGTCTTGCAAATTCTGCAGGTCAGTTTGAATATTAGTTGTTCAGATTACTACCTGCGAGAGCAGGAACCTGTCAATTAACCCTTTCAACACCACAGACCTCTAAATAGGCTTACAAAAAGTGTAGATCCAGATGAGCCGGCTCGTGACGAGCCGTCTCATCAGGATCTGCACTTTTTGCCAGTGATATGACTATTTTTAGACATAATTACCCATTTTGATCAATGAACTTGTCCAAATGTGATTTTCTGATTCATTTATTGGTCTAAGAATATCATGGACAAGTCCATGTGAGTTACTTGGTGTTGAAAGAGTTAAAGAGATCCTGCTGCAAGGTACTGGAAATATATAAATGAATCCAGTAGGTAAATGTGTAGTCACTGTCTATGATTCCAGTAGGTAAATGTGTATTCACTGTCTATGATTGCAGTAGGTAAATGTGTATTCACTGTCTATGATTCCAGTAGGTAAATGTGTAGTCACTGTCTATGATTCCAGTAGGTAAATGTGTAGTCACTGTCTATGATTCCAGTTGGTAAATGTGTATTCACTGTCTATGATTCCAGTAGGTAAATGTGTATTCACTGTCTATGATTCCAGTAGGTAAATGTGTATTCACTGTCTATGATTCCAGTTGGTAAATGTGTAGTCACTGTCTATGATTCCAGTAGGTAAATGTGTATTCACTGTCTATGATTCCAGTTGGTAAATGTGTAGTCACTGTCTATGATTCCAGTAGGTAAATGTGTATTCACTGTCTATGATTCCAGTAGGTAAATGTGTATTCACTGTCTATGATTCCAGTAGGTAAATGTGTATTCACTGTCTATGATTCCAGTAGGTAAATGTGTATTCACTGTCTATGATTCCAGTAGGTAAATGTGTATTCACTGTCTATGATTCCAGTAGGTAAATGTGTATTCACTGTCTATGATTCCAGTAGGTAAATGTGTATTCACTGTCTATGATTCCAGTAGGTAAATGTGTATTCACTGTCTATGATTCCAGTAGGTAAATGTGTAGTCACTGTCTATGATTCCAGTGGTAAATGTGTATTCACTGTCTATGATTCCAGTAGGTAAATGTGTAGTCACTGTCTATGATTCCAGTAGGTAAATGTGTATTCACTGTCTATGATTCCAGTAGGTAAATGTGTATTCACTGTCTATGATTCCAGTAGGTAAATGTGTATTCACTGTCTATGATTCCAGTAGGTAAATGTGTATTCACTGTCTATGATTCCAGTAGGTAAATGTGTATTCACTGTCTATGATTCCAGTAGGTAAATGTGTATTCACTGTCTATGATTCCAGTAGGTAAATGTGTATTCACTGTCTATGATTCCAGTAGGTAAATGTGTATTGACTGTCTATGATTCCAGTTGGTAAATGTGTATTGACTGTCTATGAATTGTGTGACACCGCGACTGCACTCTTACTGATTAATATAAACCGTCCTAGATGAGATTGCACGTGATTTTCATAATTATTGCCAAAGTGGACTATTGGCAGAACCCTTTGGGAAAAGCTGGTTTCTATTACCTGTGTTATTTACTTCAGTCAAACTGCCCTCTAATTGGTCGAACATGTCGTTGAGTGACCCAACAAAGATCGTTATGTTGACGGCTGGTGATAGCGATTATGTGACAGTTTCACAGAAATTTGTTGCAGAATCTGCTGTTCCTGTGGGAAATATAGTAAAGGTATGAATACATTATGCGGGAAATTGATGAGTCATCCTGGTTTTCCATTCTATTTTTGAAGAGTGTAAAATACAAAGTCAACAATAGGTTGTTAAATCATAAACAAACTTGGAGTGATCACACAAGGCGCTGAAAACCATTGTTTTGATCGGATTACTGGGATATCAAAGGCCGATTATTCGATCGCATTGTTTGATGAAAGTTAATCTCCTAAAGTAAGCATAATTAGGAAACACCTGCATTTAATTACTCAATAATCAGCTCTTTAAATAAGGCCTTCCTCAGCTTTCACTTTCATTCCTGCTTAATGTTATCACAGCTTTTCCAGGCATGCTTGCTTTGAAAATAATTTCTAGTTGTCCAGCAGTCTCCCTCCGTTAAGCAGCCACCTCCCTTAAGCAGCCAATTTGTGCCATTCCCAAGAGTGGCTGCTTAAGAGAGGTTCCACTGTACATTGTCATGGTAACATGATTGACAATGTGTCAATAATATTTTATTAATGTCAGCACTGACTAGTTTTCTAGTGTCCACTTTGTGAAGTAAGACCGGACCATTTGCTGATTATTTTCAAAGCGCATGTATTTTAAGTTTAAGTCTCTTTATGTGCATGCATTTCGCCTCCGTGGTCGAGTGGTTACGATCGCTGACTTGTATACCACTGTTACCTATCATCACTGGTGATCATGGGCGGGTTCGAACCCCGCTCAGACTGTGTCTCGTTATATATGAAAAACAAAGTTGGCAGTTTCTTACGGAGGTTGGTGCACCAGAAAAGGTGATTCAAATGGCATAATTTATAGATAGTAGTGTACATCTCATAAACGAAATGAGGTTTGCCATGTGTAATTCTGAGGATAATATTCCCTACTCACTTAGAATATACGTTACCGGGTATTCATCTTTAAATGTAGTGGAATTCTGTACAAACACAATTCAGAAACACTGATAAATGATATATTATTCATTAAAATAAATGTTGCTGTTTGCGAAATAATACAAAGTTTTCATATTATGTCTTTTGTGTCCTTGTAGATTGAAAGGATTCAGAATCCAACGTTGTTTATGCAATATATTGGCAAGAAGACGCAAATGGAAATTGCAAATGGTAGCCGGAAAAATGTAGATCAACTGCTATGGCATGGCACAAAGAGTGCAGCTGTTGACAACATCAATACCAAAGGATTTGATAGGAATTACAATGCAGGTTTGAATATAAATAAAACTACTTCTTTGATTTTATTGTTTAGTATCGTAATATCTGTTACCATATATATATACAAATGTATATATTTATATATTAATTTTAATTTAATAATATTTTATTGCATTTTTTTCATACATTATATTACAATTATACACACAATGAAATACGTAGAAAACAATTTGAAATTATATAAGGATACATTATTATTGCTGTATACATACGATTTAATCTGGGGAAAAAAGCAAATGGTTACAAGTTACGACAACATTATTTACAGCCCTCCCATTTATATATTATATGTTCATATTAGCTCTTTAGTTTTTAAACGGAGCAAAACGCCGATTACTTTGTAATAAATAATTACTCTATACGTATGCATTCATTAGATTTGATAAAATATTTTGTAGCTCTATATACATTTATATAACAAACACAATCATATTACAAATAACTAATTAGCAAATAGAGTTGGTCCACAAGTTCTAACAACATTCAATAGAGCATGATCATTTTTTGGATCTATTTTACAAACTACTTGGCCACAGAATAAACTCGGTTCTGTTTCATTTTTTCGCAGGTATTGATTGGTTCGACATTTGTAACTATCAATATGATGATGAAAGCTAATTCTTTCATACCACACTGGCTACTTGATATCAAGAAAAGTAGCTGATGTGATAAGATAAAACCGAGTATCTGAACACGATGTAATAATTCACATTTGACCATAGCATTAATAATATGCCATATTCAGGTTTTGAGAATATATGAACCATTTGCCAAATTCAAAAATGTCACGGTTACCCTGGCACAGAGTGCACAAAAAGGGTCAGGGTGCGCAAACGTCCCAGGGTGCGCAAAAGGGCTCAGGGTGCACAAAAGTCCCAGGGTGCGCAAAAGGGCTCAGGGTGCGCAAAAGGTTATGTGAATTTGGATGTGTACGTAATAATGTTTTGAACTTGTGCTACATTATAGGTTCATCCCATGGTGTTGGTGTCTATTTTGCGAAGAAGGCTCAGATGTCAGCGCAAGGATACTGTAGACCCGATGTCAACGGACACAAGCATATCTACTTGGCAGATGTTCTTACTGGGGACTATTGTGTTGGACAGAGTGGAATACGAGTACCACCAACTAAGACTATTGCGTCGTTGATAACCTACGATTCTACAACAGACAACGTGCAGGCTCCAAACTTCTTTGTGATTTTTCATGACGCCCAGGCTTACCCGTCATTTCTGATCACGTTCAGATAATGCGTTCAGATAATGCAGTTCAGATAATGCAGTTCAGATAATGCAGTTCAGATAATGCGTTCAGATAATGCGTGATTAAATGTATATGTGCATAGAGAATACATGTAGTAGGTTATGTCTTACATATTTTGCCGAGCCGTGTATTTTTTCGCAAACAAGCTTAATACATTAAAATTGAAGACAGTTCTATTTATCCTACCTTCTGATTAAAAATAATTTTAGAAAATAAAGATTACCGAATATTCATGACTTAGTTTATACAAATTTATTTTAGCTCGATTGCGAAACAAGGTATTTCAACTTATATTAATCACTCTCGAGACCTTATTCCTGATGGAATCCATCGCCACGAGGGAGAGATAAGAGGCAATGTGGAATTTAAATGCCTTGCTTAAGGGCACAATCGTAACGGCTCCATGACTTGAAGTTTATCATACAATCTGTAAATATATGACGTCATACACGCAGCGTTAAGGTTTATTAGGCTCTGACTAGTTTATCAGGGAGGCAGTTTTGGCCATTATTATGCATGAAGGTAGGATAAATGTATTTATTAAAGACACAATTTGTGTAAATGTACACCCATTTGCAGACTCTTCTATATTTTCTTGTTTATGTTTTATTCTGCTAACATGCCACAGTTCGTACCCATTTTAGATACAGTAAATAATTCGTGAATAAAATGGATGTGGACTTTAATGTGTATAACACGTTTGAGTTATTCATGGGTCAGTCGGAGTGTGGTACAATGTTCACATATACAGTTATATGTGCTTAGTGATGAAACACACGTGTAAGGAAGAGTAGTTCCTATTTAACTTGTGGAGCTTATTTTCCGAAAATGATACGGTACTAATCATGGGCGATTTTAATGCTAAGATTCAATCTGGTACTGACAATTATAGGGATAGATAAGTTATGACACAAATCTTATAGGTGTAGATACTTTACCACTGTGCAAGGGTGCACATTATTCTATGTCTCGTATGATGATAAATATGAAACTTTGATTGACCATGTTTGTGTACCTGGAATTCTCGATTATATTGACTATTGTGAAATTGTAAACAACATTTTTTTTAATGTTTCTAAGCATCGGCCCGTAATTTGTACTTTCCTGTTGCCAAAATACCAGTCAAGGGCTAGTGTTAATAATAGCGCCTCGATTCCTAATTGACTAGTAAACTGGAGTAAAGTAAGTGAAACGGAAAAAGCAGATTATATTGTTATCCTTGTTATATTGTTATTCCAGCAAACTGACTCGCCATCTGATATAGCCTGTGTAGTGAAGCAGGTAGTGAGATCAATTTTAGCAACATTATTTATAGCGATGCATACTCCATAACGATGCATACTCCATAATGATGCATACTCCATAGCGATGCATACTCCATAACGATGCATACTCCATAGCGATGCATACTCCATAACGATGCATACTCCATAGCGATGCATACTCCATAACGATGCATACTCCATAGCGATGCATACTCCATAATGATGCATACTCCATAGCGATGCATACTCCATAACGATGCATACTCCATAACGATGCATACTCCATAGCGATGCATACTCCATAATGATGCATACTCCATAGCGATGCATACTCCATAACGATGCATACTCCATAGCGATGCATACTCCATAATGATGCATACTCCATAGCGATGCATACTCCATAACGATGCATACTCCATAGCGATGCATACTCCATAACGATGCATACTCCATAGCGATGCATACTCCATAATGATGCATACTCCATAGCGATGCATACTCCATAACGATGCATACTCCATAGCGATGCATACTCCATAATGATGCATACTCCATAACGATGCATACTCCATAACGATGCATACTTCATAGCGATGCATACTCCATAGCATGCATACTCCATAATGATGCATACTCCATAGCGATGCATACTCCATAATGATGCATACTCCATAGCGATGCATACTCCATAGCGATGCATACTCCATAACGATGCATACTCCATAGCATGCATACTCCGTAATGATGCATACTCCATAGCGATGCATACTCCATAGCGATGCATACTCCATAGCGATGCATATTCCATAACTATGCATACTCCATAGCGATGCATACTCCATAACTATTCATACTCCATAACGATGCATACTCCATAACGATGCATACTCCGTAATGATGCATACTCCATAACGATGCATACTCCGTAATGATGCATACTCCATAGCGATGCATACTCCATAGCGATGCATACTTCACAACTATGCATACTCCATAACGATGCATACTCCATAACGATGCATACTCCATAGCATGCATACTCCGTAATGATGCATACTCCATAGCGATGCATACTCCATAACGATGCATACTCCATAACGATGCATACTCCATAACGATGCATACTCCGTAATGATGCATACTCCATAGCGATGCATACTCCATAGCGATGCATACTCCACAACTATGCATACTCCATAACGATGCATACTCCATAACGATGCATACTCCATAGCATGCATACTCCGTAATGATGCATACTCCATAGCGATGCATACTCCATAGCGATGCATATTCCATAACTATGCATACTCCATAACGATGCATACTCCATAACTATTCATACTCCATAACGATGCATACTCCATAGCGATGCATACTCCATAGCGATGCATACTCCATAATGATGCATACTCCATAGCGATGCATACTCCATAACGATGCATACTCCATAGTGATGCATACTCCATAATGATGCATACTCCATAATGATGCATACTCCATAGCGATGCATATTCCATAACTATGCATACTCCATAACGATGCATACTCCATAACTATGCATACTCCATAACGATGCATACTCCATAACGATGCATACTCCATAATGATGCATACTCCATAACGATGCATACTCCATAGCGATGCATACTTCATAATGATGCATACTCCATAACGATGCATACTCCATAGCGATGCATACTCCATAACGATGCATACTCCATAACGATGCATACTCCATAGCGATGCATACTCCATAAACATACTCCATAACGATGCATACTCCATAACGATGCATACTCCATAGCGATGCATACTCCATAAACATACTCCATAGCGATGCATACTCCATAAACATACTCCATAACGATGCATACTCCATAAACATACTCCATAACGATGCATACTCCATAACGATGCATACTCCATAGCGATGCATACTCCATAAACATACTCCATAACGATGCATACTCCATAAACATACTCCATAACGATGCATACTCCATAACGATGCATACTCCATAACGATGCATACTCCATAACGATGCATACTCCATAGCGATGCATACTCCATAACGATGCATACTCCATAAACATACTCCATAACGATGCATACTCCATAACGATGCATACTCCATAAACATACTCCATAACGATGCATACTCCATAAACATACTCCATAACGATGCATACTCCATAACGATGCATACTCCATAACGATGCATACTCCATAAACATACTCCATAGCGATGCATACTCCATAAACATACTCCATAACGATGCATACTCCATAAACATACTCCATAACGATGCATACTCCATAACGATGCATACTCCATAGCGATGCATACTCCATAGCGATGCATACTCCATAACGATGCATACTCCATAACGATGCATACTCCATAAACATACTCCATAACGATGCATACTCCATAAACATACTCCATAAACATACTCCATAACGATGCATACTCCATAAACATACTCCATAACGATGCATACTCCATAACGATGCATACTCCATAACGATGCATACTCCATAACATACTCCATAGCGATGCATACTCCATAAACATACTCCATAACGATGCATACTCCATAACGATGCATACTCCATAACGATGCATACTCCATAGCGATGCATACTCCATAACGATGCATACTCCATAAACATACTCCATAACGATGCATACTCCATAACGATGCATACTCCATAAACATACTCCATAACGATGCATACTCCATAACGATGCATACTCCATAGCGATGCATACTCCATAAACATACTCCATAGCGATGCATACTCCATAAACATACTCCATAACGATGCATACTCCATAAACATACTCCATAACGATGCATACTCCATAACGATGCATACTCCATAGCGATGCATACTCCATAAACATACTCCATAACGATGCATACTCCATAACGATGCATACTCCATAACGATGCATACTCCATAACGATGCATACTCCATAACGATGCATACTCCATAGCGATGCATACTCCATAAACATACTCCATAACGATGCATACTCCATAACGATGCATACTCCATAACGATGCATACTCCATAACGATGCATACTCCATAACGATGCATACTCCATAAACATACTCCATAACGATGCATACTCCATAAACATACTCCATAACGATGCATACTCCATAAACATACTCCATAACGATGCATACTCCATAAACATACTCCATAACGATGCATACTCCATAACGATGCATACTCCATAAACATACTCCATAACGATGCATACTCCATAACGCAACAATGGGGCTCATATTTTGAAAACAACTTTATTCTCCAAGTGTTAATGAGACATTTGATTCAAATTGGTGTTTATGAGATTCTTCACACTGTGTGCGTATATTACCAGACACTGTTAACGATATTTTGGACATGGTAATGTATATTATGAGCACTTTTACATTGGGTTTTGGACAACAAATGTTCATCTATGATTAATCTTGGTCATATACCAATAGATATGAATCGCGAAACTATTGTGACACTACATAATGGCGGTAGGAAAAGGTGATCAGTGTAGCTACATCTACGCTGACATCTACTGCTCTGATAGTCTTTGAAAGTGTCTTTCATCTTAAGTGTCAGCAACGTGAGTTCCAACAACATCTTGGATGTTCTATCACCTCGTTTTGCCTTCGTGAATCAATCTTTTTTTTGCAAAATAAAATCATAGTGAAGTATTTGTATGTTATATTGACAGTCGGCAAGCATTTGACCGTGTGTAGCACCATGGGCTGATCTACAATCTAAATGAATGTGGTATTGACGTTCTAACATTGAGATGTTTTGTAAAACTATGTAGCAATATGCATAGTTGTGTATGGAGCAAATTCAACGGAGTTGTTTCCCGTCGGACAAGGTACACGACAGGGAGGGAAACGTTCACCGTTGCTCTACATATTGTACATAAACGGACTCGTACAAGAGATTGAGAATTGTAATCTAGATCTATTTATATAACCTGAATGTGAATTGTCCTTCTGTTTATATAACCTGAATGTGAATTGTCCTACTGTTTATATAACCTGAATGTGAATTGTCCTACTGTTTATATAACATGAATGTGAATTGTCCTTCTGTTTATATAACCTGAATGTGAATTGTCCTACTGTTTATATAACCTGAATGTGAATTGTCCTACTGTTTATATAACATGAATGTGAATTGTCCTTCTGTTTATATAACCTGAATGTGAATTGTCCTTCTGTTTATATAACATGAATGTGAATTGTCCTACTGTTTATATAACCTGAATGTGAATTGTCCTTCTGTTTATATAACCTGAATGTGAATTGTCCTTCTGTTTATATAACATGAATGTGAATTGTCCTACTGTTTATATAACCTGAATGTGAATTGTCCTTCTGTTTATATAACCTGAATGTGAATTGTCCTTCTGTTTATATAACATGAATGTGAATTGTCCTTCTGTTTATATAACATGGATGTGAATTGTCCTTCTGTTTATATAACCTGAATGTGAATTGTCCTTCTGTTTATATAACCTGAATGTGAATTGTCCTACTGTTTATATAACCTGAATGTGAATTGTCCTTCTGTTTATATAACCTGAATGTGAATTGTCCTTCTGTTTATATAACCTGAATGTGAATTGTCCTTCTGTTTATATAACATGAATGTGAATTGTCCTTCTGTTTATATAACCTGAATGTGAATTGTCCTTCTGTTTATATAACATGAATGTGAATTGTCCTTCTGTTTATATAACATGGATGTGAATTGTCCTACTGTTTATATAACATGAATGTGAATTGTCCTTCTGTTTATATAACATGAATGTGAATTGTCCTTCTGTTTATATAACCTGAATGTGAATTGTCCTTCTGTTTATATAACATGAATGTGAATTGTCCTACTGTTTATATAACATGAATGTGAATTGTCCTTCTGTTTATATAACATGGATGTGAATTGTCCTTCTGTTTATATAACCTGAATGTGAATTGTCCTTCTGTTTATATAACATGAATGTGAATTGTCCTACTGTTTATATAACATGGATGTGAATTGTCCTACTGTTTATATAACATGAATGTGAATTGTCCTTCTGTTTATATAACCTGAATGTGAATTGTCCTTCTGTTTATATAACATGAATGTGAATTGTCCTACTGTGTATATAACATGAATGTGAATTATCCTACTGTTGTCGACAACATGTTTATTGTCTCACTTTTAAATCCGGTCTCGATAAATTGATTCAGATATGTTATGAATGCTCACTAAAATTGTGCTTTGAGTATAATCATTCAAAATGTGCTGTTATAGTATACAATGAAACTAAATGTGCTGTTATAGTATACAATGATACTAAATGTGCTGTTATAGTATACAATGATACTAAATGTGCTGTTATAGTATACAATGATACTAAATGTGCTGTTATAGTATACAATGATACTAAATGGTGCTGTTATAGTATACAATGATACTAAATGTGCTGTTATAGTATACAATGATACTAAATGTGCTGTTATAGTATACAATGATACTAAATGTGCTGTTATAGTACGCAATGATACTAAATGTGCTGTTATAGTACGCAATGATACTAAATGTGCTGTTATAGTATACAATGATACTAAATGTGCTGTTATAGTATACAATGATACTAAATGTGCTGTTATAGTATACAATGAAACTAAATGTGCTGTTATAGTATACAATGATACTAAATGTGCTGTTATAGTATACAATGAAACTAAATGTGCTGTTATAGTATACAATGAAACTAAATTAAATGCTGACTTTAAAAGATGTGATCGGTTTTGGAAGATTGGAACACATTTCCTTAAGGAAGAGACAAGTATATACATTTAATTATCTTCATGGATAACTATTTAACATTAATATGAATGTTCATGATGCTAGCTCAAATTTACGCGGGACTTTACTGAGTATTACTAACAGTGGTGTATGTTCTGGTGACTGTTAAATCTAGTAACTCTTGCGAATATATATATATAAGGTCACCTATATATATATATAGAACTATGATGCAACATAATGCGTTATAAGAATATGAACTGTGGAACTATATGATGGATGCAAACACATTACTTCTTGAACGTTCTCATAGATTGTGTGTTAAATATATCCAAAGAATATCTATGTGTTCAAATATTGACACAGCCATGTATGCGCTAGGGGTTATGCCAATCTCAGTGTGGCGTCCGTGGTCCAATGGTAGAGCGTCGGGTTCGATACTCAGTCAGGCCACGTATGTAGTGTCATTGAGCAAGGCACCTCACACACATTGCTTAGTACTGGTTAACCGCTATGGTCGGCTAAGCATGCCCAGGAAAACATGTCTAGGTCCCCACAAGGGGTTTGACATTAATGGAGCATACATACATACATCTCCATGTATAGAGTACAGAAAGCTTCAGTTTTTTTAACAACTTTGCAGGCTGCGGTGTAACTACCTAGCGAATGAAAATATGCATTCATATACTTGTCAGATACATAAATTACAAAGATCGCCAGATATTTTCAAAATTCTGGAGAAATATGATTTACTGTCCTACGTAACATCGTCTCTAGAATAGGCGTACTGTCCATCAACATATTAATGGAAGCGTCTTTTGTCGTGTAAACAGAATATACTTTGTGAAAGACTCATCTGAACACCAGAACAGTGTGTGAACATGTTTCCATGTAAAGACCTGTGTATACACTACTATGGCGTTTGTGTTGGAAATACCATTCTGTAGAATATTATTTCGACGCTGTTAGTTTACTGTGTAAATTACTTTCCTTTTTATGACCGAGCGTTGTAAAAGATGCAGTTATTTAGTTCCTTTAAACATATTTTATCAAGATAAACATGACATATAACATCTGTACATATAAACATCCATACAATACAACTATCAAGACAAGTGTATTGAATTGAAAGCTACAGGAGCTTATGGTAATTATCGCCAGTTATTTAGTTGAAAACATTGTTATGCATCAAAGTCTTTTCTGTGTTGAAAATGAAAACTTGAGATCACGTATATTGACAAATGTTATTGGGCATACCAAGAAGTGTCCAAGTTTCCATGAAATAGATGCGTCAGCAACAGAATGTTCACGTTTTGGACATACTGGCGATCTTAAACCCTATGATATCACTAGTCCAGCGATACAAATATGTTGGCTAGTGTAAGGTGTCTGTTTTTGATGGGATGTGATATTCATGTAATGTGTACATTGCTGTTTGCAGCGGAATAGTATATTGAAATATATATGTGTACAGTGTGAAAGCCTGCGATGACATGTTAACAGAACGACACAAATTCGTATACAAATAATCTTATTATAATACATGTATCTTTAGGTTTTATCTTAAAATGTCTATGTCGAGTTATGTCTTAATAATGTACGTTTGTTATGAGGCTCCGTGTATATTACACTACTGTATAGGTAAGGCAGTATACCTTAGCTTACACGTAATGTGACGCATTGTTTAATGCTAACAACCTGACTTACCGGTAATGCGAATATTGTATCGATTATATAATATTCTGTCTGTCTGTCTGTCTGTCTGTCTGTCTGTCTGTCTGTCTGTCTGTCTGTCTGTCTGTCTGTCTGTGTCTGTGCACTATTTATTTGCAAATAATAAGTAATCCTCATTAACTATCAATACTTATTATAGCTTCGTCGATTTGTTATTTCGTTTGATAAACGGTACGTTCTTTGCCAACGAAATGAAAGTTTACATTTATTTTTAAGTTTATTTATCGTCGCTACCGGTTGACCAAATGAGCGACTGGCAGTTTACCTAACAACACATTTCCTGTAGGCTTCTGTGGTTAACCTATACTTGGTACACCAACCTCCGTAAGAAACTGCCAACTTTTTCACATAAAGAGCAGTCTGAGCGGAGCTCGAACCCGTGACCATCAGTGTCAGTGCGACCTCAACCACTCGACGTGTGACCCAATCGATTTGCTTCAACAAATATTGGTTTAAAAATATTTACTCGACATTATAGACTATAAAATAATTTACGACAAATAATTATGTACACAATAAACACAAGTCGATTGAAATGAAAGCTAAAAGCTTATTATTTATTTTGTACATGGTGCCATTTATCGTACCATTATTATACAGTGTAAATTGGTTTTGAATTGTATACTAGATGACATAGAAAAGGCACACCTACAGTATATGATTATTATTACATGAACACGAAATACGAAGGATTCCATCAAAGATATATCACATCTTTATTACAAAACACAAACTGAACAACTAAAAATATTCCAAAATGTTTAAAACTATGTATTTATATAGTTATTGTTTTTCACGTAAAAACACACTTATCCGAAGTGTGAGTTTTCTATGTCCTCTAGTAGTAGGTTTGTCAGAAAATACAAAAGTACAGACAAATGCGGAGGAATACGGAACACAAGCAGTGGGAAAGAATACGCCATCTTCCACTGCTTCAAATCTGAGAAACAACAATCATTCAGTGGCAAACATGAAAGAAACAGTTATCCGTAGTATGCGTTTTCTATGTGCTCTAGTATACGTAGACTATTTAGAATGAATAAAACTTGATTAAATGAAAACGTTTTTTTATCGTTGCCCCCTGGTCAATTTTGGCGATGCTGCCAGAAGTATATTAGTCATTACATGGTTTCGATGATCGTGTAAGATACAGAAGACCCTTCAATTAAAGAAACGCCCATGCTTGTTCTTGTACATACCCGGTGTATAGCCTGTTCCCAGGCTAATCAAGTACGGCTGTTAGTGAAAGAAGAAAGGCGGTGTTTACGTATAATGTAATATTGTAAGCAAATGCGTGATGTGCGTGTTTCAGTAGAGTAACCATTTATAGCGTTGTTTATGAAGAAACGGACTTGTATTACTCAGTCAAATATTGAATTGTATACTAACCGCTGGACTGGTAATCCAGGGATCGCAGGTTCGATCCGCCGTCTGACCCTAATAAAATTAACAGTCTCAGATGGGACGTTAAACCGAGGTCTCGTGTCGGTGCTTTACACCGTGCACGTAAAAGAACCAGTAGGAGAGTATGGAATGGATCTCTGTCTGTATCATTGCACTATCCTCCAACAATCTAAAATGACTAATCTCTTCATGAGGCGTCGCTCATATAGGCAACCGGTAGCGACGATAAATAAACGTACAACACACAAGTGTATACTACGAGGACATAGAAAACGCACACTTCGTATACGTGTGGTTTTACATGAAAAACAATAACTATATAAATACATTGTTTTAAAATATTTAGTTGTTCAGTTTGTGTTTTGTAATAAAGATATGATATCTTTGATGTAATCCTTCGTATTTCGTTTTCATGTAATAATAATCATATAATGTAAGCGTTTTCTATGTCCTCTAGTGTACATGAAATCTTTGTTTATGTGATTGTCAAAGGTCCTCCACACGCGGCATCTACCATTAATTCTGACTTGGATACCATTTCGTCCTGGACTGACGAATGGCTAGTCACATTCAACCCTGTTAAAACAGACTCCCATCTCTTCTCGCAAAATCAAGTAGTGCAATGAGGCTCCAGACATGGCAGTAAAATGAATACAATTTAAAAATTAATATTATATTGGCCAAAGTCATTGGAAATCATAAAAGAAAAAGATCTGAGTTTATTAGTGTAAGATAGAATTTTATTTTATCTAGTGATGACCGATGTGTACTTCCACGAGTGTCGTTAAATATCCTCTATAGCTATAGATATTACCTACGAATACACTTGGTGGAAGTTTCTTGAATGCTGGAGACGTAGCCATTGCCGTGTTCTCTTTCATACTCTGTATAGTAAATCTTCTGCTTAGCAATATCGTTATACAATACCCCCTCAACACTAGATAATATCAATGCGATCTCGTTACCCAAATGTAAGCCGAATCTATATCAAGCGTCTTTATTGTGCCCCCAGAAGAATTCGGGGGTATATAGTTCGCACCCATAAAATTGTAATATGTGACGAAGCACGTAGCTACAATATGGCACTGAAGGCCCTGGCGTGCAGATTGTCCCAGAAAAAGTACTATCTAAAACCCGAAAATGCAATAAAAACTGAAATGGGTGTAATGGGGGTACATCTCTGAAAATATGGAAATTCCAACGTCTAAGATGCACATTAGATTAATTGCACTATTGAGTTCTAAGTTTCAACATTTGCCTGGGGTGTGGGGGGGGGGGAGCAGGCCTTACTAGCAACGTCGCATCGATGATGCTCAATTTAACAGTCGCGCCTGCACGTATGAAATCGCTAGCTACGCCCATGGTGGCTAGGAGAACACTAGGTTTACTGTCTAGTGGTTTAGGGTTAGAGGCTATGTGGCTAGAAAAACGTGTATGTGCCTTTCAATACCGCTTATATGACTACATGTATATTGATCAAATTAACCCTTTCAACACCAAGTAACTCACATGGACTGGTCCATGATATTCATAAACCAATAAATGAATCAGAAAATCACATTTGGACAAGTTCATTTATCAAAATGGGTAATTATGTCTAAAAATAGTCATATCACTGGCAAAAAGTGCAGATCCTGATGAGACGGCTCGTCACGAGCCGGCTCATCTGGATCTACACTTTTTGTAAGCCTATTTAGAGGTATGTGGTGTTGAAAGGGTTAATATACAAGTGTGGGTGCGTCCGTTCGTCCGTGTCAATATATTTCCAGGTCGGATTGAAACTGAAATGTGTGCCATATAGCCTATAGGTGAAGCATCCTAAACACGACCCAGGTCCTTAGCTTCATGGCAAACGTTAAAAGATGTGAACTATATATAGGTACATAATTTCCGGTCAGGGAGGTAAGGTATTCATTCAGCTATGGAGGGATTTCAAAACAAATGCGCCACACATGTTCGCCATATATATATGTGACTTAACGTACACAAGACCCCGGTCCATAGCTTCAAGGTCAATGTCCAACTTGGAAGTTTAATGTGAACTAGAGGATATTTCCGGTCCGGATTGTAACTTATTCGGCTTTCATAAAATATGGTTTGAAATCACCCAAGTGTAAGATCATTGTTTGATACCCATTTGATTTGCTGTTACGGAAATGTAGTAGTTTTAGTGCAAAAACAACACTACTTAAGCATTATTTACTTCACTACAATTGCGAAACAAATTTTAACATGTAGGCCCTACCCATGAAAAACATACGCATATCCGATATGGCGACGACCGTACTACCATCCGATCACATTCTTCCCTGACGAGGATCAAACATGCGTTATATTGGTTATACGCCAGCTAACCTGGCAGCCGTCACACATGTACTGTAGGAGCGTTCTATGTCTAACCCATATTTGCAAATTATACGATTTCCTATTAACATGTCTAGGTCAGTTCCGAATGAATCATTTCTGAAATGTTTAAATCCTCGTTAAAGACAACAGTGCTTTTAAATAAAAAGTCTTAATGTAAATAATGATGATAGTACTGGGAAAAGTTTCCATATTTAGAAGAATTTATCGTCGCCATATTTGTGGAGGAGTTGTGAAAGTATGTCAATGCATTAGTGTCGTATACCTACAGATAGTTGCTCTTCGTCCGAGGCGTGATCGAGTACTTACGGTCATTGACTTGTATACCACGGTAGCCTATCATCACTGATGGTCACGGGTTCGTGCCATGCTCAGACCGTGTCTCTTTATGGGAAATTGTTGGCAGTTTGTTACGGAGGTTGGTGCAGCCAAGTATTGGTTAACCGCTGGAGCCTGCCCAAGCAAGGTGTTGCTAGGTAAACTGTCCGTCGCTCATGTGGGCAACCGGAAGTGAAGATAAATAAGCTTTAAAAAGGATAGTTCCTCTCCGTGTGATAGTGACGTTTATCTACATGTCATATTTCCTATCCGTGTGATAATGACGTATATCTGCATGTCGTATATCATCTCCGTGTGATAATGACGTATATCTACTTGTCGTATTTCCTCTCCGTGTGATAATGACCTATATCTACATGTCATATTTCCTCTCCTGGTGATAATGACGTATATCTACATGTCGTATTTCATCTCCTGGTGATAATGACCTATATCTACATGTCATATTTCCTCTCCGTGTGATAATGACCTATATCTACATGTCATATTTCCTCTCCGTGTGATAATGACGTATATCTACAGGTCGTATTTCCTGTCCGTGTGATAATGACGTATATCTACATGTCGTATTTCCTCTCCTGGTGATAATGACGTATATCTACATGTCGTATTTGCTCTCCTGGTGATAATGACGTATATCTACATGTCGTATTTGCTCTCCTGGTGATAAGGACGTATATCTACATGTCGTATTTCCTCTCCTGGTGATAATGATCTATATCTACATGTCGTATTTCCTCTCCGTGTGATAATGACGTATATCTACATGTCGTATTTCCTCTCCGTGTGATAATGACGTATATCTACATATCGTGTTTCCTCTCCTGGTGATAATGACGTATATCTACATGTCGTATTTCCTGTCCGTGTGATAATGACGTATATCTACATGTCGTATTTGCTCTCCTGGTGATAATGACGTATATCTACATGTCGTATTTGCTCTCCTGGTGATAATGACGTATATCTACATGTCGTATTTGCTCTCCTGGTGATAATGACGTATATTACATGTCGTATTTCCTCTCCTGGTGATAATGATCTATATCTACATGTCGTATTTCCTCTCCGTGTGATAATGACGTATATCTACATGTCGTATTTCCTCTCCGTGTGATAATGACGTATATCTACATATCGTGTTTCCTCTCCTGGTGATAATGACGTATATCTACATGTCGTATTTCCTGTCCGTGTGATAATGACGTATATCTACATGTCGTATTTCCTCTCCGTGTGATAATGACGTATATATACATGTCGTATTTCCTGTCCGTGTGATTATGACGTATATCTACATGTAGTATTTCCTGTCCGTGTGATAATGACGTATATCTACATGTCGTATTTCCTCTCCGTGTGATAATGACGTATATCTGCATGTCGTATATCATCTCCGTGTGATAATGACGTATATCTACATGTCGTATTTCCTCTCCGTGTGATAATGACCTATATCTACATGTCGTATTTCCTGTCCGTGTGATAATGACCTATATCTACATGTCGTATTTCCTCTCCGTGTGATAATGACCTATATCTACATGTCATATTTCCTCTCCTGGTGATAATGACGTATGTCTACATGTCGTATTTCATCTCCTGGTGATAATGACCTATATCTACATGTCATATTTCCTCTCCGTGTGATAATGACCTATATCTACATGTCGTATTTCCTGTCCGTGTGATAATGACGTATATCAACATGTCGTATATCCTCTCCTGGTGATAATGACGTATATCTACATGTCGTATTTCCTCTCCGTGTGATAATGACGTATATCTACATGTCGTATTTTCTCTCCTGGTGATAATGACCTATATCTACATGTCGTATTTCCTCTCCTGGTGATAATGACGTATATCTACATGTCGTATTTCCTCTCCTGGTGATAATGACGTATATCTACATGTCGTATTTCCTCTCCTGGTGATAATGACGTATATCTACATATCGTATTTCCTCTCCGTGTGATAATGATGTATATCTACATGTCGTATATCCTCTCCTGGTGATAATGACCTATATCTACATGTCGTATTTCCTCTCCTGGTGATAATGACTTATATATACATGTCGTATTTCCTCTCCGTGTGATAATGACGTATATATACATGTCGTATTTCCTCTCCTGGTGATAATGACGTATATCTACATGTCGTATTTCCTGTCCGTGTGATAATGACGTATATATACATGTCGTATTTCCTGTCCGTGTGATTATGACGTATATCTACATGTCGTATTTCCTGTCCGTGTGATAATGACGTATATCTACATGTCGTATTTCCTGTCCGTGTGATAATGACGTATATCTATATGTCGTATTTCCTGTCCGTGTGATAATGACGTATATATACATGTCGTATTTCCTGTCCGTGTGATTATGACGTTTATCTACATGTCATATTTCCGATCCGTGTGATAATGACGTATATCTGCATGTCGTATATCCTCTCCGTGTGATAATGACGTATATCTACATGTCGTATTTCCTCTCCGTGTGATAATGACCTATATCTACATGTCGTATTTCCTGTCCGTGTGATAATGACGTATATGTACATGTCCTATTTCCTCTCCTGGTGATAATGACCTATATCTACATGTCGTATATCCTCTCCTGGTGATAATGATCTATATCTACATGTCGTATATCCTCTCCTGGTGATAATGACCTATATCTACATGTCGTATTTCCTCTCCGTGTGATAATGACGTATATCTACATGTCGTATTTCCTGTCCGTGTGATAATGACGTATATATACATGTCGTATTTCCTGTCCGTGTGATTATGACGTATATCTACATGTCGTATTTCCTGTCCGTGTGATAATGACGTATATCTACATGTCGTATTTCCTGTCCGTGTGATAATGACGTATATCTATATGTCGTATTTCCTGTCCGTGTGATAATGACGTATATATACATGTCGTATTTCCTGTCCGTGTGATTATGACGTTTATCTACATGTCATATTTCCGATCCGTGTGATAATGACGTATATCTGCATGTCGTATATCCTCTCCGTGTGATAATGACGTATATCTACATGTCGTATTTCCTCTCCGTGTGATAATGACCTATATCTACATGTCGTATTTCCTGTCCGTGTGATAATGACGTATATGTACATGTCCTATTTCCTCTCCTGGTGATAATGACCTATATCTACATGTCGTATATCCTCTCCTGGTGATAATGATCTATATCTACATGTCGTATATCCTCTCCTGGTGATAATGACCTATATCTACATGTCGTATTTCCTCTCCGTGTGATAATGACGTATATCTACATGTCGTATTTCCTGTCCGTGTGATAATGACGTATATATACATGTCGTATTTCCTGTCCGTGTGATAATGACGTATATCTACATGTCGTATTTCCTCTCCGTGTGATAATGACGTATATCTACATGTCGTATTTCCTCTCCGTGTGATAATGACGTATATCTACATGTCGTATTTCCTGTCCGTATGATAATGACGTATATATACATGTCGTATTTCCTGTCCGTGTGATTATGACGTTTATCTACATGTCATATTTCCGATCCGTGTGATAATGACGTATATCTGCATGTCGTATATCCTCTCCGTGTGATAATGACGTATATCTACATGTCGTATTTCCTCTCCGTGTGATAATGACCTATATCTACATGTCGTATTTCCTGTCCGTGTGATAATGACGTATATCTACATGTCGTATTTCCTCTCCTGGTGATAATGACCTTATATCTACATGTCGTATATCCTCTCCTGGTGATAATGATCTATATATACATGTCGTATATCCTCTCCGTGTGATAATGACCTATATCTACATGTCGTATTTCCTCTCCGTGTGATAATGACCTATATCTACATGTCGTATTTCCTCTCCGTGTGATAATGACGTATATCTACATGTCGTATTTCCTCTCCTGGTGATAATGACCTATATCTACATGTCGTATTTCCTCTCCTGGTGATAATGACGTATATCTACATGGCGTATTTCCTGTCCGTGTGATAATGACGTATATCTACATGTCGTATTTCCTCTCCGTGTGATAATGACGTATATCTACATGTCGTATTTCCTCTCCTGGTGATAATGACCTATATCTACATGTCGTATTTCCTCTCCGTGTGATAATGACGTATATCTACATGTCATATTTCCTCTCCTGGTGATAATGACCTATATCTACATGTCGTATTTCCTCTCCGTGTGATAATGACGTATATCTACATGTCGTATTTCCTCTCCTGGTGATAATGACGTATATCTACATGTCGTATTTCCTGTCCGTGTGATAATGACGTATATCTACGTGTCGTATTTCCTCTCCGTGTGATAATGACGTATATCTACATGTCGTATTTCCTGTCCGTGTGATAATGACGTATATATACATGTCGTATTTCCTGTCCGTGTGATTATGACGTATATCTACATGTCGTATATCCTGTCCGTGTGATTATGACGTATATCTGCATGTCGTATTTCCTCTCCGTGTGATAATGACGTATACGTACATGTCGTATTTCCTCTCCTTGTGATAATGACGTATATCTACATGTCGTATTTCCTGTCCGTGTGATAATGACGTATATATACATGTCGTATCTCCTGTCCGTGTGATTATGACGTATATCTACATGTCGTATTTCCTGTCCGTGTGATAATGACGTATATCTACATGTCGTATTTCCTCTCCGTGTGATAATGACGTATATCTACATGTCGTATTTCCTCTCCGTGTGATAATGACGTATATCTACATGTCGTAGTTCCTGTCCGTGTGATAATGATGTATATATACATGTCGTATTTCCTGTCCGTGTGATTATGACGTTTATCTACATGTCATATTTCCGATCCGTGTGATAATGACGTATATCTGCATGTCGTATATCCTCTCCGTGTGATAATGACGTATATCTACATGTCGTATTTCCTCTCCGTGTGATAATGACCTATATCTACATGTCGTATTTCCTGTCCGTGTGATAATGACGTATATCTACATGTCGTATTTCCTCTCCTGGTGATAATGACCTTATATCTACATGTCGTATATCCTCTCCTGGTGATAATGATCTATATCTACATGTCGTATATCCTCTCCTGGTGATAATGACCTATATCTACATGTCGTATATCCTCTCCTGGTGATAATGACCTATATCTACATGTCGTATGTCCTCTCCTGGTGATAATGACCTATATCTACATGTCGTATTTCCTCTCCGTGTGATAATGACCTATATCTACATGTCGTATTTCCTCTCCGTGTGATAATGACGTATATCTACCTGTCGTATTTCCTCTCCTGGTGATAATGACATATATCTACATGTCGCATTTCCTGTCCGTGTGATAATGACGTATATATACATGTCGTATTTCCTGTCCGTGTGATTATGACGTATATCTACATGTCGTATTTCCTCTCCGTGTGATAATGACGTATATCTACATGTCGTATTTCCTCTCTTGGTGATAATGACGTATACCTACATGTCGTATTTCCTCTCCTTGTGATAATGACGTATATCTACATGTCGTATGTCCTCTCCGTGTGATAATGACGTATATCTACATGTCGTATTTCCTCTCCGTGTGATAATGACGTATATCTACATGTCGTATTTCTTTTTCTGGTGATGACGTATATCTACATGTTGTATTTCCTGTCCTTGTGATGACGTTAACGTGGACGCACATTTAATTCCGAGCAAACTAGAAAACATTTAATTCCGAGGAAACAATAAAACTGTGACGACTCACATGTCAAGCTGTCATAGCACCAATGATCTATTAGTGTGTTGGGCGTCTGTTTTACGTAGTCATATGCATATGTATGGCATCCCGAATGATACATAGCGCGCTAAATTCTGCACTGATTCTTTATATTCAATAATACTCTTCGTAGTTGAAGAGTAAAAACGGTATGTGTTGCGTGCACCACGAACTCCGATTCTACCACTTTAGGGTAAATTTCTCGATTACAGCTGACATTTTCAATATCTCGCAACATACTTAAAAAATGCTTGCAGTGGATGTGGCATATTTGGGCCGCTAGCTTATCCTTTTTTTGCTGGCTTATCCAAGGCGATTCCAACGTGTGTGAACGTTTGGCTTAGATAACCTCATAGTTTTAGTTTGCTGTAAGAGACACGAAACGACCATGCGTTGTCCTGTATGGTCGGTTGACACCATATAGTGTAATACAGTCCGTCCATTACGCCTGTAACGCCCAACTCGAGATAATCTGCAATATATATATATACCAGAGACTCTCCAACTCAAAACTTACGATCATCGTCCAATCTCCAACTTTACCCTCCTAAGCCAAATAATGAACTTTTTAGACAATCGTTCTTATATTCAGGGTCACGCTTGTGGAATTCATTCCCTTATCACATCAAAACAGCACATTCACAAGCCATTAGTAGTAGTTCGCTTTAGTTTGGCCTACTCTCTCTAGAACTACTTTTATATAATATGTTTTCTGACATTTTACTAAAATTGTCCTTTACAAACAAATTACGTTTTATTTCTCCTTGTCTCATCAGAGTTGCATTGAGCCTATCAGCTCCTGTGCTAGACGCCACGTGGGGCATAATTATACGTTTATGCTATTTTATATAGTTACGAGAGTATCTTTTACGTACAGGAACAATTCACTTTGGGCGGTTAGGTAAATAAATTATACACCACACAAATGGCCGCATGAAGTAGTTAGCAACTTAGCAGTGAGCCAGACTAACGCAATTATGTGATATGATTGAGACAGAGAGAAACTAGAGACTAGCACGGGGGGGGAATGTAAACCACCGTGCTAGTATATACACTGTTTGAGGGCAGGATATTTCAAACGGTGCTTGATAGATTTTTATGAAACTGTGTGGATATTTAGAGGGCTGACCCGAGGTTATAAAACTTTTCTCAGATCTCAAGCTCAAGTGATCTGATTGGTTGATTCTGAGTGTTACTGTCAGCTGAACCAATCAGACGATTGAGACTGAGTTTTGAGATTGGAGAACAGTTTTATAACCTCCAGGCCTGGTCTAGTAGGAAGAAGCTTGTAAACGCGCACTCGTATTTAACGTCACTTCCGGTTGCCCATTTGAGTGACGGGCAGTTTACCGAACAATAACATTCCTGGGCAGGCTCCAGCGATTAACCAGTACTTTATTCACCGGGCTCCGTAAGAAACTGTCAACTTTTTCATAAAAAGGGGCGTGGATAGTCTGAGCCAGGCTCGAACATTGACCATCAGTGATGATGGGTTACAGTGTCAGGAACCATAACAACTCTACGACGGTGGCGGACTCTAATAATTATGTTTCATTAAATCAGTAAATCCATTAACCCAACAATGCTTTGTGTACGGACATAGTGTGCTAGGTATATTTGATTGTTCGTAGATCGAGCACAGATATTGTCTGTCAACACGTTTGTTGTTCATCGTGTAATTTTAAGCGCATTTCATAAATAATGGAAATACAATGTACAGTGTTTAAGCTGATCTTACAGCAGGAAGTTTAGGTGATAGATAGGATTAGTGAACGCCCACTGAGGGCTAGATAGTGTTAGTGAACGCCCAATGACGGATATATAGGGTTAGTGAACGCCCACTGAGGGATAGAGTGTTAGTGAACGCCCAATGACGGATATATAGGGTTAGTGAACGCCCACTGAGGGATAGAGTGTTAGTGAACGCCCAATGACGGATATATAGGGTTAGTGAACGCCCACTGAGGGATAGAGTGTTAGTGAACGCCCAATGACGGATATATAGGGTTAGTGAACGCCCACTGAGGGATAGAGTGTTAGTGAACGCCCAATGACGGATATATAGGGTTAGTGAACGCCCACTGAGGGATAGAGTGTTAGTGAACGCCCAATGACGGATATATAGGGTTAGTGAACGCCCACTGAGGGATAGAGTGTTAGTGAACGCCCAATGACGGATATATAGGGTTAGTGAACGCCCACTGAGGGATAGAGTGTTAGTGAACGCCCAATGACGGATATATAGGGTTAGTGAACGCCCACTGAGGGATAGAGTGTTAGTGAACGCCCAATGACGGATATATAGGGTTAGTGAACGCCCACTGAGGGATAGAGTGTTAGTGAACGCCCAATGACGGATATATAGGGTTAGTGAACGCCCACTGAGGGATAGAGTGTTAGTGAACGCCCAATGACGGATATATAGGGTTAGTGAACGCCCACTGAGGGATAGAGTGTTAGTGAACGCCCAATGACGGATATATGGGTTAGTGAACGCCCACTGAGGGATAGATAGTGTTAGTGAACGCCCAATGAGGGATATATAGGGTTAGTGTACGCCCGATGAGGGATATATAGGGTTAGTGAACGCCCAATGACGGATATATAGGGTTAGTGTACGCCCGATGAGGGATATATAGGGTTAGTGAACGCCCGATGAGGGATATATAGGATTAGTGAACGCCCACTGAGGGATAGATAGTGTTTGCGAATGCTCGTTGAGGGATAGTGTTAATGAACGCTCGTTGAGAGATAGATAGTGTTTGTGAAACGCTTCTTGAGGGATATGTAGTGTTTGTGAACGCTCGTTGAGGGATATATAGTGTTTGTGAACGCTCGTTGAGGGATATATAGTGTTAATGAACGCTCGTTGAGAGATAGATAGTGTCTGTGAACGCTCGTTGAGGGATATATAGTGTTTGTGAACGCTCGTTGAGGGATATATAGTGTTAGTGAACGCCCGTTAAGGGATATAGTGTTTGTGAACGCTCGTTGATGGATAGTGTTTGTGAACGCTCGTTGAGGGATATATAGTGTTATTGAACGCTCATTGGGGGATATATAGTGTTTGTGAACGCTCGATGAGCGATTTATTGTGTTTGTGAACGCTCGATGAGCGATTTATTGTGTTTGTGAACGCTCGTTGAGGGATATATAGTGTTTATGAACGCTCGGTGGGGGATATATAGTGTTTGTGAACGTCCGTTAAGGGATATATATAGTGTTTGTGAACGCTAGTTGGGGGATAGATAGTGTTTGTGAACGCCCTTTGAGGGATAGATAGTATTTGTGAACGCTCGTTGAGGGATAGATAGTGTTTGTGAACGCTAGTTGGGGGATAGATAGTGTTTGTGAACGCTCGTTGAGGGATATATAGTGTTAATGAACGCTCGTTGAGAGATAAATAGTGGCTGTGAACGCTCGTTGAGGGATAGATAGTGTCTGTGAACGCTCCTTGAGGGATATATAGTGTTTGTGAATGCTCGTTGAGGGATATATAGTGTTAGTGAACGCCCGTTAAGGGATATAGTGTTTGTGAACGCTCGTTGATGGATAGTGTTTGTGAACGCTCGTTGAGGGATATATAGTGTTTGTGAACGCTCGTTGAGGGATATATAGTGTTAGTGAACGCCCGTTAAGGGATATAGTGTTTGTGAACGCTCGTTGATGGATAGTGTTTGTGAACGCTCGTTGAGGGATAGATAGTGTTTGTGAACGCTCGATGAGGGATATATTGTGTTTGTGAACGCTCGTTGAGGGATAGTGTTTGTGAACGCTAGTTGAGGGATATATAGTGTTTGTGAACGCTCGTTGAGGGATATATAGTGCTTGTGAATGCCCGTTGAGGGATATATAATGTTAGTGAACGCTCGTTGAAGGATAGATAGTGTTTGTGAATGCCCGTTGAGGGATATATAGTGTTTGTGAATGCCCGTTGAGGGATAGATAGTGTTTGTGAACGCTCGGTGAGGGATATATTGTGTTTGTGAACGTCCGTTAAGGGATAGATAGTGTTTATGAACGCTCGGTGAGGGATATATAGTGTTTGTGAACGTCCGTTAAGGGATAGATAGTGTTTATGAACGCTCGGTGAGGGATATATAGTGTTTGTGAACGCTCGTTGAGGGATATATAGTGTTTGTGAACGCCCGTTAAGGGATAGATAGTGTTTATGAACGCTCGGTGAGGGATATATAGTGTTTGTGAACGCTCGGTGAGGGATATATAGTGTTTGTGAACGCTCGGTGAGGGATATATAGTGTTTGTGAACGCTCGGTGAGGGATATATTGTGTTTGTGAACGCTCGGTGAGGGATATATTGTATTTGTGAACGCTCGGTGAGGGATATATAGTGTTTGTGAACGTCCGTTAAGGGATAGATAGTGTTTATGAACGCTCGGTGAGGAATATATAGTGTTTGTGAATGCTCGGTGAGGGATATATAGTGTTTGTGAATGCTCGGTGAGGGATATATAGTGTTTGTGAACGCTCGGTGAGGGATATATAGTGTTTGTGAACGTCCGTTAAGGGATTGATAGTGTTTATGAACGCTCAGTGAGGGTTATATTGTGTTTGTGAACGCTCGGTGAGGGATATATAGTGTTTGTGAACGCTCGGTGAGGGATATATAGTGTTTGTGAACGTCCGTTAAGGGATAGATAGTGTTTATGAACGCTCGGTGAGGAATATATAGTGTTTGTGAACGCTCGGTGAGGGATATATAGTGTTTGTGAACGCTCGGTGAGGGATATATAGTGTTTGTGAACGCTCGGTGAGGGATATATAGTGTTTGTGAACGTCCGTTAAGGGATTGATAGTGTTTATGAACGCTCGGTGAGGGTTATATAGTGTTTGTGAACACTCGGTGAGGGATATATAGTGTTTGTGAACGCTCGCTGAGGGATATATAGTGTTTGTGAACACTCGGTGAGGGATATAGTGTTTGTGAACGCTCGGTGAGGGATATATAGTGTTTATGAACGCTCGGTGTGGGATATCTAGTGTTTATGAACGCTCGGTGATTGATATATAGTGTTTGTGAACGTCCGTTAAGGGATAGATAGTGTTTATGAACGATCGGTGAGGGATATATAGTGGTTGTGAACGCTCGGTGAGGGATATATAGTGTTTGTGAACGCTCGGTGAGGGATATATAGTGTTTGTGAACACTCGGTGAGGGATATATAGTGTTTGTGAATGCTCGGTGAGGGATATATAGTGTTTATGAACGCTCGGTGTGGGATATATAGTGTTTATGAATGCTCGGTGATGGATATATAGTGGTTGTGAACGCTCGTTGAGGGATATATAGTGTTTGTGAACGTCCGTTAAGGGATAGATAGTGTTTATGAACGCTCGGTGAAGGATATATAGTGTTTGTGAACGCTCGGTGAGGGATATATAGTGTTTGTGAACACTCGGTGAGGTATATATAGTGTTATTGAACGCTCGTTGGGGGATATATAGTGTTTGTGAATGCTCGTTGAGGGATAGTGTTTGTGAACGCTCATTGAGGGATATATAGTGTTTGTGAACGCTCGTTGAGGGATACATAGTGTTTGTGAACGCTCGTTGAAGGATAGATAGTGTTTGTGAATGCTCGTTGAAGGATGTATAGTGTATGTGAACGCTCGTTGAGGGATATAAGTATAGTGTTTGTGAACGCTAGTTGGGGGATAGATAGAGTTTGTGAACGCCCTTTGACAGATAGATAGTATTTGTGAACGCTAGTTGGGGGATAGATAGTGTTTGTGAACGCTCGTTGAGGGATATATAGTGTTTGTGAACGCTAGTTGGGGGATAGATAGTGTTTGTGAACGCCCTTTGAGGGATAGATAGTGTTTGTGAATGCTCGTTGAGGGATATATAGTGTTGTGTTTGTGAACGCTCGCTGAGTGATAGATAGTGTTGTGTGTGTGTGTGTGTGAACGCTCGTTGAGGGATATATAGTGTTTGTGAACGCTCGTTGAGGGATATATTGTGGTTGTGAACGCTCGTTGAGGGATATATAGTGTTGTGTTTGTGAACGCTCGTTGAGTGATAGATAGTGTTGTGTTTGTGAACGTCCGTTAAGGGATAGATAGTATTTGTGAACGCTCGTTCAGGGATAGATAGTGTTTGCGAATGCTCGTTGATGGATGCATTGTGTTTGTGAACGCTCGTTGAGGGAAATATAGTGTTTGTGAACGCTCGTTGAGGGATATATAGTGTTAGTGAACGCCCGTTGAGGGATATATAGTGTTAGTGAACGCCCGTTGAAGGATATATATTGTTTGTGAATGCCCGTTGAGGGATATATATTGTTTCTGAACGCCCGTTGAGAGATATATATTGTTTGTGAACGCCCGTTGAGGGATATATAGAGTTAGTGAACTCTCGATGAGGGATATATAGTGTTTGTGAACGCTCGTTGAGGGATATATAGTGCTTGTGAATGCCCGTTGAGGGATAGATAGTGTTTGTGAATGCCCGTTGAGGGATATATAATGTTAGTGAACGCTCGTTGAAGGATAGATAGTGTTTGTGAATGCCCGTTGAGGGATATATAGTGTTTGTGAATGCCCGTTGAGGGATAGATAGTGTTTGTGAATGCTCGGTGAGGGATATATTGTGTTTGTGAACGTCCGTTAAGGGATAGATAGTGTTTATGAACGCTCGGTGAGGGATATATAGTGTTTGTGAACGCTCGGTGAGGGATATATAGTGTTTGTGAACGCTCGGTGAGGGATATATAGTGTTTGTGAACGCTCGGTGAGGGATATATAGTGTTTGTGAACGTCCGTTAAGGGATTGATAGTGTTTATGAATGCTCAGTGAGGGTTATATAGTGTTTGTGAACGCTCGGTGAGGGATATATAGTGTTTGTGAACGCTCGCTGAGGGATATATAGTGTTTGTGAACACTCGGTGAGGGATATAGTGTTTGTGAACGCTCGGTGAGGGATATATTGTTTTGTGGTGGTGGGGTTTGTGTTTGTGGTGTTGGGTGTGTGTTTTGGTGGTGGGTTTGTGTTTGTGTGTGGTGGGGTTTGTGTTTGTGTGTGGTGGGGTTTGTGTTTGTGGTGGTGGGGTTTGTGTTTGTGGTGTTGGGTTGTGTGTTTTGGTGTGGGGTTTTTGTGTTTGTGGTGTGGGGTTTGTGTTTGTGGTGGTGGGGTTTGTGTTTGTGGTGTTGGGTGTGTGTTTTGGTGGTGGGTTTGTGTTTGTGGTGTGGGGTTTGTGTTTGTGGTGGTGGGGTTTGTGTTTGTGGTGGTGGGGTTTGTGTTTGTGGTGTTGGGTTGTGTGTTTTGGTGGTGGGTTTTGTGTTTGTGTGGTGGGGTTTGTGGTTGTGGTGTGGGGTTTGTGTTTGTGTGGTGGGGTTGTGTTTGTGGTGGTGGGGTTATAGTGTTTTATGAATGCTCGGTGTGGGATATATAGTGTTTATGAACGCTCGGTGATTGATATATAGTGTTTGTGAACGTCCGTTAAGGGATAGTGTGTTTTGGTGGTGGGGTTTGTGGTTGTGGTGGTGGGGTTTGTGTTTGTGGTGGTGGGGTTTGTGTTTGTGTGGTGGGGTTTGTGTTTGTGTGGTGGGGTTTGTGTTTTGTGGTGTGGGTTTGTGTTTTGTGTGGTGTGGTTTGTGTTGTGGTGTTGGGGTTTGTGTTTGTGGTGTTGGTGTAGTGTTTATGAACGCTCGTGAGGATATATAGTGTTTGTGAACGCTCGTGAGGGATATATTGTTTGTGAACACTCGTGAGGTATATATAGTGTTTTTGAACGCTCGTTGGGGGATATTATGTTTGTGAATGCTCGTTGAGGATAGTGTTTGTGAACTCATTGAGGGTATATAGTGTTTGTGAACGCTCGTTGAGGGATACATAGTGTTTGTGAACGCTCGTTGAAGGATAGATAGTGTTTGTGAATGCTCGTTGAAGGATGTATAGTGTATGTGAACGCTCGTTGAGGGATATAAGTATAGTGTTTGTGAACGCTAGTTGGGGGATAGATAGAGTTTGTGAACGCCCTTTGACAGATAGATAGTATTTGTGAACGCTAGTTGGGGGATAGATAGTGTTTGTGAACGCTCGTTGAGGGATATATAGTGTTTGTGAACGCTAGTTGGGGGATAGATAGTGTTTGTGAACGCCCTTTGAGGGATAGATAGTGTTTGTGAATGCTCGTTGAGGGATATATAGTGTTGTGTTTGTGAACGCTCGCTGAGTGATAGATAGTGTTGTGTGTGTGTGTGTGTGAACGCTCGTTGAGGGATATATAGTGTTTGTGAACGCTCGTTGAGGGATATATTGTGGTTGTGAACGCTCGTTGAGGGATATATAGTGTTGTGTTTGTGAACGCTCGTTGAGTGATAGATAGTGTTGTGTTTGTGAACGTCCGTTAAGGGATAGATAGTATTTGTGAACGCTCGTTCAGGGATAGATAGTGTTTGCGAATGCTCGTTGATGGATGCATTGTGTTTGTGAACGCTCGTTGAGGGAAATATAGTGTTTGTGAACGCTCGTTGAGGGATATATAGTGTTAGTGAACGCCCGTTGAGGGATATATAGTGTTAGTGAACGCCCGTTGAAGGATATATATTGTTTGTGAATGCCCGTTGAGGGATATATATTGTTTCTGAACGCCCGTTGAGAGATATATATTGTTTGTGAACGCCCGTTGAGGGATATATAGAGTTAGTGAACTCTCGATGAGGGATATATAGTGTTTGTGAACGCTCGTTGAGGGATATATAGTGCTTGTGAATGCCCGTTGAGGGATAGATAGTGTTTGTGAATGCCCGTTGAGGGATATATAATGTTAGTGAACGCTCGTTGAAGGATAGATAGTGTTTGTGAATGCCCGTTGAGGGATATATAGTGTTTGTGAATGCCCGTTGAGGGATAGATAGTGTTTGTGAATGCTCGGTGAGGGATATATTGTGTTTGTGAACGTCCGTTAAGGGATAGATAGTGTTTATGAACGCTCGGTGAGGGATATATAGTGTTTGTGAACGCTCGGTGAGGGATATATAGTGTTTGTGAACGCTCGGTGAGGGATATATAGTGTTTGTGAACGCTCGGTGAGGGATATATAGTGTTTGTGAACGTCCGTTAAGGGATTGATAGTGTTTATGAATGCTCAGTGAGGGTTATATAGTGTTTGTGAACGCTCGGTGAGGGATATATAGTGTTTGTGAACGCTCGCTGAGGGATATATAGTGTTTGTGAACACTCGGTGAGGGATAATAGTGTTTGTGAATGCTCGGTGAGGGATATATAGTGTTTATGAACGCTCGGTGTGGGATATCTAGTGTTTATGAACGCTCGGTGATTGATATATAGTGTTTGTGAACGTCCGTTAAGGGATATATAGTGTTTATGAACGCTCGGTGAGGGATATATAGTGTTTGTGAATGCTCGGTGAGGGATATATAGTGTTTGTGAACGCTCGGTGAGGGATATATAGTGTTTGTGAACACTCGGTGAGGGATATATAGTGTTTGTGAATGATCGGTGAGGGATATATAGTGTTTATGAATGCTCGGTGTGGGATATATAGTGTTTATGAATGCTCGGTGATGGATATATAGTGGTTGTGAATGCTCGTTGAGGGATATATAGTGTTTGTGAACGTCCATTAAGGGATAGATAGTGTTTATGAACGCTCGGTGAGGGATATATAGTGTTATTGAACGCTCGTTGGGGGATATATAGTGTTTGTGAACGCTCGGTGAGGGATAGATAGTGTTTGTGAACACTCGTTGAGGTATATATAGTGTTATTGAACGCTCGTTGGGGATATATAGTGTTTGTGAACGCTCGATGAGGGATTTATTGTGTTTGTGAACGCACGTTGAGGGATATATAGTGTTTGTGAACACTCGGTGAGGGATATATAGTGTTTGTGAACGCTCGGTGAGGGATATATAGTGTTTATGAACGCTCGGTGAGGGATATATAGTGTTTATGAACGCTCGGTGAAGGATATATAGTGTTTATGAACGCTCGGTGAGGGATATATAGTGTTTATGAACGCTCGGTGAGGGATATATTGTGTTTGTGAACGTCCGTTAAGGGATAGATAGTATTTGTGAACGCTCGTTGAGGGATAGATTGTGGTTGTGAACGCTCGTTGAGGGATATATAGTGTTTGTGAACGATCGGTGAGGGATATATAGTGTTTGTGAACGCTCGGTGAGGGATATATAGTGTTTGTGAACGCTCGTTGAGGGATATATAGTGTTTATGAACGCTCGGTGGGGGATATATAGTGTTTGTGAACGTCCGTTAAGGGATAGATAGTGTTTATGAACGCTCGGTGAGGGATATATAGTGTTTGTGAACGTCCGTTAAGGGATAGATAGTGTTTATGAACGCTCGGTGAGGGATATATAATGTTTGTGAACGTCCGTTAAGGGATAGATAGTGTTTATGAATGCTCGGTGAGGGATATATAGTGTTTGTGAACGCTCGGTGAGGGATATATAGTGTTTGTGAATGCTCGGTGAGGGATATATTGTGTTTGTGAACGTCCGTTAAGGGATAGATAGTGTTTATGAACGCTCGTATCAGGTAGCAGTTGACAACTGGAGGAAGCTACTTAATTCGTCGATATGCCTGCCACAGATAGTGGCAAATCATGCGATGTGTCTCTCTGTAACAGCAGAGGGTCTCCTTATGGTGAACAATACACATCACTTCTCCACATCCCGCACTGCATGAAACGATGAGGCAGTTGGTATCAAATTATCGTAAGTGGATTTCCGGACGTCCATACCGTCACCTCGGTATAATTATGCTATAGCACGAATAGACAACAATGTGGGTCATTTATCTTCGTTTATTCACCAGACTGTCTTGTTTCTTTCTTTTTTTACGTTTCTTCCTATGTTATCCGCACATAATCGATATCGCCTCTTAAATATTCGTGTGTTCGACTTGACGTAGAAATATTCATGTCACATGATTTAGTGTATACAAATTTATTTTAGCTCGATTGCGAAACAAGTTCTTATAACATATACTAATCACTCTCGAAACCTCATTCCTGATGGAATCCATCGCCACGAGGGAGAGAGAAGAGGCATGTGGAATTTAAATGCCTTGCCTAAGGACACAATCGTAACGGCTCCAGCGGGGCTCGAACTCAGGGCCTTTCGCACGTGAAGCGAACGCGCTACAACTGCGCTATCACGACTTCCACAAGATTTGATAGTGGAGTGAGAACTATTACATTCCAATGAATGATAGTCTTTTCTCAGTTAAAGAAAACTCCATCTTACACAGCTTTGAAACAGTGAAATGTGGCATTTTCTCTGCCACTGGTTGCTTTTCGTATTCCTGCACGATTAGATGTAAGTTTGTATTTTATCTATTTTCTGACCATCATAAACAGTTAATTATTAAGTGGCTATGCGATTGTGTCACGTAGTACAATGAGGCACCAGACAGGGCAGTTAAAATGTGTTAGCCACAAGTCACTTGTCACAAGCTAGTCTTTTCTCAGTTAAAGAAAACTCCATCTTACACAGCTTTGAGACAGTGAAAAGTGGCACGTTCTCTGCCACCGGTTGCGTTTCGTATTCCTGCGAGGTGTGTGTGTTTTTACGTTTATTTATCGTCGCTACCGGTTGCCCATATGAGCGACGCCTCCTGAAGAGATTAGTTATTTTAAATGTTGGAGGATAGTGCATGATACAGACCCATTACAGAATCTCCTCTGGTTCTTTTACGTGCACGGTGTAAAGCACCGACACGAGACCTCGGTTTAACGTCCCATCTGAAAGACTGTTAATTTTATTAGGGTCAGACGGGGGATCGAACCTGCGATCCCTGGATTACCAGTCCAGCGTGTTACCACTGGACTACATATCCGTCCTTAGATGTTAGGTTAGATGTAAGTTTGTATTTATAGTACAATGAGGCCCCAGACAGGGCAGCTAAAATGAATAAAAATGTGTTAGCCACAGCAACTCGTGGAAGTTAATCATGAGATGAAATAAAATCCACTAATAAAAAACAACTATCATCTGTCTTTTTCATTTAATGAATGAATCGTGGGTTAATTGTTCCCATCGGGATATGAAGTACAGTGTGCGTGGGTAAAGTATGCGGAGGCAAAAGGCTAAGCACGCCCAATGTAGTTCATACCCATATGGAAACTATTAACCCGCGATTCATTACTTATATTTACATTAATTATATCTTTTCAATGACACAAAGAAAATATAGCACACTTTGCATTTAAAATTATTTTAATCCAGATTTGCAACTTACCGTATGCTGGAACAGGTAAATAGATCATCATTGGAACAGCGTAAACTATAAGACACGCCTTATTTTCGAGAAGAACGCTGCCTAACACAGCGAATGCGCATGCCCGTAACTTCGAATGCGCATGTCAGCTGCATATCATTAGTTGGGAACCCTCATGCGAAAATGTATACAATCATGTTCATCGAAGGAAATGTACGTATATAAGTTTATTTATAGTCGCCACCGCCGAGGCACATGGGCGACTGGTTGCGCTAAGATGTTTATGAAGATATCTAAGTCGTTTATGTAGACAGCTGGGAAGGCATCTTCTTTCTTCGCAGGGTGACAAGTCCTGTATCTTCTTTCGAAGGGCTTGTAGGGCCACCCTCCTCACTGTTAGTCACCACGCAGCAGCATTTATACGGATCTGACAGTTAGACATCTGGTCGTCGATTGTCGCAAACGAATCTACGGTGGGGCCGCTCACTCAAATGTAACTCGGGGGAGTGTGGATGCCACGACCGTTGCCGCTCCCTCAGGTCCGCCATCTCGTCTATCCGCCGGTGGAGAAAGATCGAAAAAGCCAGTGAAGACAGTGTTCACCTCAAACACTATCTAGAATAGACGGCAGATATGTCCTGATGTGCCATAGCCGTGGATCCACATGCTGGCGAGCTTCCCCCTTCGCAAGATCGACGACCAGAAGATCCCAGAATCCTACGCTGCTGCTGCGGGATGTGCCCCGGTCACGGCGTGCACGAGGAAATGCCATAGCGATGTAAATATATAGTGGTAACCAAACGCGATAGCGCGTATCGGCCAGTCTAATTATCACATGAAACACGGGCTTTTTAAAATTATATAGAGACATGTATGTAGAGTTGATAGTTCTACAGAATGAATTCACATTATTTAAAACACTGCCGTGACGTCATACCTTTGTACTTGCAGTCCATTATTATTAATATTGGACTGCTGTCAAAATGCCAGAGTATTATATTAAATACAACGTGTACACATACGAAATTAACAATTTTAATTAGTAGGATTGTGTTATATAAGTGTGTATTTTAAGTAAGATATAAGCCTCAAACGGATCCAATATGTAAATTATTGGTACTGCCTTCGGCGCGTAACGCCTCACACAGTCCACTATTTTACATATTGGATCGTTTTCGGCTTATATCCTATACATATATATATATATCTATATAATATTATATTATCTTTAAGATTCACATACATTGTATACATGTATAGATCTACAAGAGCACGTGGACTCAAACTGCTCTACAATCTCACAATCATGTCACTTTCTGTCCACGTTATCATGTAGCCATTGATTACATGTTTCAGAGAATTTCTGATAATTGTTGTATTAATGTTTTTTTACTGAGGGAGACGGTTTGCTTTTTATGATTAATTGGCAGGTATAAAATATGTTCATTCTACAACAAGCAATTTATCACAGGGACGTACTCAATTGTGGAAGCTATCCTACTGGTGATAGGTCGCTGGTTCTACTCGGGTGCCCGTCAGTGCCTGAAATTTGGAAGTCGTGATGGTGCAGTGAATGCGCGTTCGCTTCAGGTACGAAAGGTCTGGAGTTCGAGCCCCGCTGGAGCCGTTACGATTATGTCCTTAGGCAAGGCATTTAAATTCCACGTTGCCTCTTCTCTCCCTCGTGGCGATGGATTCCATCAGGAATGAGGTCTCGAGAGTGATTTATATAAGTTGAAAGAACTTGTTTCGCAATCGAGCTCAAATAAATTTGTATAAACAAGTGCCTGAAATTATCCTCGGATTGGCACCCGGGGTCTTCCTCCACCAATAATAGCCTCGCCATATGACCTAAGCTGTTTAACTAACTAATTAACTAACTAACGGCATTATTGTGAATGCTTTCCAACGTGACACACACAGTTCCAACGTGACACACACAGTTCCAACGTGACACACACAGTTCCAACGTGACACACACAGTTCCAACGTGACACACACAGTTCCAACGTGACACACACAGTTCCAACGTGACACACATAGTTCCAACGTGACACACACAGTTCCAACGTGACACACACAGTTCCAACGTGACACACATAGTTCCAACGTGACACACACAGTTCCAACGTGACACACACAGTTCCAACGTGACACACACAGTTCCAACGTGACACACACAGTTCATTAAATTTTGATCTTCATAAATTAATCGTTCTATTGAAACATGAAACACATTTATTTATTTATTAATTACCTGCAAATGTAACTAATGACGTCATTTTAAACTTGTAATGTGCATGTACAAAGACACTTGCGCATGCGCTGGAATTGTATATAGAATAGATGATTATGGATCCCATGTCTGACCCCCAACCCCCCGTCTGACCCTAATAATAGCTGGGTCTATTTCTATCTAGGTTCCTGTTAGCAGCAATACTAAATAATAACGCAGTGCTTCGGGAGATGGTATTTACTCTTAATGGGCAAATAAACAATCACTGACACACGACAGGATGACGACTTTTAAATTAATATCTTTTCCCGAGATTCTGTTTCAGCGCGGCTTTGAAGAAATTGACGTCTTAGCACCGAATGTGGTAATTATACAGTTACTGTAACTTCCGTCGCGTAATAATCCTTTAGTTAACAGTGGCGTAGCTAGGGTATTTTTTTAACAAACTGTTCCTTCAACTATAAATAATATTCGTCAGCAATACATATTAGTTACAGACGGATCTGTAATCCAGTGGTAACACGCTGGACTGGTAATACAGGGATCGCAGGTTCGATCCCCCGTCTGACCCTAACAAAATTAACAGTCTTTCAGATGGGAATTTAAACTGAGGTCTCGTGTCGGTGCTGTACACCGTGCACGTAAAAGAACCAGAAGAGCCTCTGGAATGGGTCTCTGTCTGTATCATTGCACTATCCTCCAAAAATCTAAAATGACTAATCTCTTCAGGAGGCGTCGCTCATATGGGCAACCGGTAGCGACGATAAATAAACGTAAAACACACACACATATTAGTTATTACTAAGACAATACTGTGCAGATATTAAGTCAATTTCTCACAATAATGTTGTATTGTGTATTCAACAACTACTATAATAGTATATTAGTGTGCACGTGATGGGTCTAGCTAGCAATTTATACGAACTACTAATCAGTTGATAGTCCAATATTTTACATATTGGATCTTTTTTGGCTTATATCCAATACGTATGCGCAAATTTGGTATCAAACTGTATCAAATTTCGCAATATTGGATAAATTAGTGCAATGTGTGAATGGTTATTATCTTCACGCAGGAAAGTAAAATCCATAATTCTAAAATTTATAACGAAAATGTAGCGCTCAATATAAAAGTGCACAGTTTTTTTATGGTGTCAGTATATGTGTTTCGAGTACATTAAAATGTCGTAGGAGACTGAACCACTCTAATAATGGTTTTATAAAGAGTACAATTACATGATAAAACATCTTTTCTACAAAGTGTGACAGCTATTTTTAGCAGGCATATGTCTAAGCAGATTTAAAGCTCCATGCAGTATTGCTAAATAGCGCGAGTAGAGATCGCGCGATCATTCGTATTGTATAAGCACGAGAGATGTCTATCAATAGGGCAATTTTCGATAATCATCCTTTTTTCGCCAAAAACGTAGAAGAATATAAAATTATATCACATTATAGACAATCCTTAGCCTGGGTTCCAGTATGTCGAACTTCTGGCAAAATGACAGCTGATATTATCTCAAACTCAATACGGCCCAATTAATGGTCTCGGTGTTAAACTATATTTATTTGACTGACCAGGACGACACTGCGGATACGCGGATGCTTGATCGTAATCGTATGTAATCGTATGTAATCGTTCATTTTCGTACATCACCTTGGATATTATGTCAAACTAAGGGTGATGGTCATATATTATATATATACCGGTAGTTGTGCGATCCGCGCAGAGGTTAACACGCTCCCTTCGCACCAATGCAATCCAGATTCGATTCTCGGAGATTGTATGGGGTCGACATTTGGGTTTTCTTCAGGTACTGCTTAAATAGTTAAAGCTTATTTTGCAATCACTGTAAACTAAATAAAGTTTATACTCATTATCACTTGACCCGCTTGCCTATTTTCTCTCTTCTATCTAAGTTCATGTTACTTTTCATAATATTTATACATTTAATTCCTTCAAAACTATCCTCATTTGTGTTTCCTGTTCTGCTAGTTATTCAACCAATACTATATACTCTGCATGTATTCTTTCTGTCACGTATTCAATGGATGCTATATACTCTGCATGTATTCTTTCTGTCACGTATTCAATGGATGCTATATACTCTGCATGTATTCTTTCTGTCACGTATTCAATGGATGCTATATACTCTGCATGTATTCTTTCTGTGACGTATTCAATGAATGCTATATACTCTGTATGTATTCTTTCTGTGACGTATTCAATGGATGCTATATACTCTGTATGTATTCTTTCTGTCACGTATTCAATGGATGCTATATACTCTGTATGTATTCTGTCTGTTACGTATTCAATGGATGCTATATACTCTGTATGTATTCTTTCTGTTCAATGGATGCTTTATACTCTGCATGCATTCTTACAATCAGTTCCATACTCTGTATGTATCGTTTTCGTATGTCAAACTTTTGTTCCATGTGTAATATTTAGCAATCCATGTTTAATCTTCCACTTTCACATTCATATTGCCATTTTCGCTGTCATATGCTTCTTCCTTATTTCTATCAAACTTCTAATAGTCACGTGTTGTGACGCGTTCTATCAAAAGGAGTCCGCCTCCGTGGTCGAGTGGTTAAGGTCGCTGACTTGTATACCACTGTAACCTATCATCACTGATGTTCACGGGTTCGAGCCCTGCTCAGGCCGTGTCTCATCTATATGAAAAAGTTGGCAGTTTCTTACGGAGGTTGGTGCACCCAAGTACTGGTTAACCGCTGGAGCCTGCCCAGGAAAGGTGTTGTTAGGTAAACTGCCCGCCGGCGATATAGCCCAAAATGGTGCTGATGCAGGCGTAAAACCTGAAATATAACATAACATAATCTATCAAAAGGGACTGGATGGATGGCGTAAGCGTCACTAAATGACGTTTATAATCTACGTTACGTTTGACGCAAGTGAACGTTCGCAAGTATGGTTGCATGATTCAAGCACATTTTCTGAACAAATGGACTGTATAATATTGGGAAATCAATTATGTTTAAACGAACTATCATCGTAATATGCAATAACTGTAATTCAAGTAAAATCTAATTTCAAGAATTAATGAGTTGGTCTCGCAGTACGCATTTTAATTAACATCAACTGTCAAGTGTGTGTAATGCAATAGGACGGACTACCGCAACTTGTGCACGGACTGTTCAACGGCAGTATATATTACTGTTTCAGTTTTACTGTATATAATAAGATTTACTTAATTGTTCAAATGCGTTCTCTTGTTAAATAAAGTCTTTGTTATTAGTATTATTATTATTATTATTATTACTCTCCAATGGGGATGCTAATAATAATAATAATGATTTTATTTAACGAGAAAACTAAATTGAAACAATTAGGTCAATCTACCAAGAAGCCCTCAACAAATTAAAACATGAAATAGTATAATGAAACATGTAAACAGTAACCAGTAACACTTTCATAGGAAATAATACTGTATGTATATTTAAGGATGTTGATGTCAGTATTTAGGTACACATTCATAGCTCATTTCCCCCAGACGTATCCATTTTAATTAGGAATATGAAGGAACTGTATGCATTAAGAAATGCAGACTAAGGACGTATCATATGTCTAACTCAAAACCGTGCATGATCACCACGTTTTTGTGCATAATTCATGTGTGTATTTTACGTTTATTTATCGTCGCTATCGGTTGCCCATATGAGCGACGCCTCCTGAAGAGATTAGTCACGTTAGATATTTGGAGGATAGTGCAATGATACAGATAGAGACCCATTCCAGAGTCTCCTCGGGTTCTTTTACGTGCACCTCGGTTTAAAGTCCCATCTGAAAGACTGTTAATTTTATTAGGGTCAGACGGGGGATCGAACCTGCGATCCCTGGATTACCAGTCCAGCGTGTTACCACTGTACTACATATCCGTCCGTGTACACAATTCAACCCACGCTTACACTATTTCAACGCGCTACCATTGAACTATTCTGACTGTAGCCGTTACCATTTCCTCCTTTGGCAATTTATTTAAATTCCACGCTGCCTATTCTCGCTCATAGCGATGATTCCACCAGGAATGTTGTCTCGAGAGCGATTATTATAATATTGTAAGTACTTGTTTCGCAATCGATCTAAGATAAATTTGTATATTCTAACTATTTCGACGCATTTTTACTAATAACAATAACTTTTATTTCCTCCAATTATAACAGGTTTCGATTTTGTCTACATTCGTACATCATATTTCCAAGCATTTATTTTAATTTTAATTTTGTCCGTTTTGCGGATATAAAACATGACCCTGTGTTCTTTGAAGGCGTAACTCACATAGGTGTTTCATAATACAATGTTTCCATGTTGCATCATAAGCTTTTGCAAGATCGACACCTGTAGAAACCACATGTTCTTCTTGATAAAAGCATCGCCGTGACGGATAAACGTATGGCTATTCGTACTTCGTTCTTCCGAAATCCACTTTGGAATTCGGAAATTATATGGTTAAGACTCCAAATACCAAACTAGTCTGTAATTAATCATGCATTCATAATAATATGTTGTCTATGTCATTGTATATACCGTGTATTGATGGCCCTATTTGTATTAGCCATGTGTTATGTAAGCTCCCTTATAAAATAACACTCTTTATTATTATTATTATTATTTCATAGTTTTACAAAAGCAGCTCATTTATGCGATATAGAGATACTTGTTTGGAGTAGTGTTGTATCGTTCCAGATTTAGGTATTGGTACAGCCAGATATGTAGTCCAGTGGTAACACGCTGGACTGGTAATACAGGGATCGCAGGTTCGATCCTTTGTCTGACCCTAATAAAATTAACAGTCTTTCAGATGGGACTTTAAACCGAGGTCTCGTGTCGGTGCTTTACACCGTGCACGTAAAAGAACCAGAGGAGACTCTGGAATGGGTCTCTGTCTGTATCATTGCAATATCCTCCAAAAATCTAAAATGACTAATCTCTTCTGGAGGCGTCGCTCATATGGGCAACCGGTAGCGACGATAAATAAACGTAAACACACACACACACATAGTGTCTTGCAATGTAAACAATACATGCTATTAAAGATTTACGAACATTCAATTCTTGGCTATTGTGGTTTGCTAAGCGGATGAAACTAGATACAAAGATGCCAATTTTTGAATCCCTGTCATTGACAAGCCAAATGTAAACGATCGATATTATTAATCATTATCCTACCTTCATGCACAGGGATTCGGCACATTTGGGGGTACTAGTATATATATTTAAGTACAGGGATTCTACTCTGTGGGCTGTCAGATTTCGCATCGATCAGTAAAATGGCCCTATCTGAGACAATTGTGTACAAAGCTGTCCAAATATAACGCCTATCCCGAGTCTTTATATTGTTCTTCAAATAAAACACAACTTTAAGCTGCATGCATGTATACTTTGCAAACAATTGCCACAAACATTGGCCATAGCAGGTCACATTTCCGTACTAGGACATGGGTTCTGTCAGCAACAAAAAAAAATCTTCGTCGGGAGAGTTTTAACTGTGAATAACATTATCAATAAAATGTGTTTCCACTAACGTGTAGGTTTATTCGGCAAAAATGTACGTCAAAAAGAGATTTCGTAGCATTTTCAATTTGTACGGAAATGTGACCTGCTATGGCCAATGTTTGTGGCAATTGTTTGCAAAGTATACATGCATGCAGCTTAAAGTTGTGTTTTATTTGAAGAACAATATAAAGACTCGGGATAGGCGTTATATTTGGACAGCTTTGTACAAAATTGTCTCAGATAGGGCCATTTTACTGATCGATGCGAAATCTGACAGCCCATAGAGTAGAATCCCTGTACTTAAATATATATACTAGTACCCCCAAACGTGCCGAATCCCTGTGCCTTCATGGGCAATAATTTGCTTTATTAGTCAGTGCCCAATACGCATTTCGTGACCGTATAACGCTGCATGTATGACGTTATATAATCACCAATGGTATGATAAACTTCAGCAGGTCATGAATATTCAGTAATATTTCCTCTCCAAATCATTTTTTATCAGACGACAGGATGAACAGAATATTAGGTCATTGTCTTATAAATTGTAATTTATTAGACTGGTCTACGAAAAAAATACAATTTCTGCAAAGAGCCTCGCCTTGTATATTTTCTCCAACTCGCCTAATAACTTATAACTAATAAGACAGTAAACCTAATGTCTCTATATATATATAATGTGCGTTATGTTTTTTGGAATGTATTTAAATAACGATCATGTGAATATAATGAGTGTCTATGGTAAATGCCGAACGATTTTCGACCAAATTCCGGATAATATTTATCTACAAATGACTAGGTTAGTCAAAAAAGGTTTTATTATTTTAGTCAATGTCTTTAGTTTATACACATTTATTTTAGCTCGATTACGAAACAAGTTCTTAAAACTTATATTAATCACTCTCGAGACCTAATTCCTGATGGAATCCATCGCCAGGAGGGAGAGAGAAGAGGCAACGTGAAAGTTAAATGTCCTGCCTAAGGGCACAGTCGTAACGGCTCCAGCGGGGCTCGAACTCCAGGCATTTCGCACCTGAAGAGAACGCGCAACCACTGCGCTATCACGACTTCCACGTTGTCTTTGATTTCATTCGTTTGCTGACAGAGGCACGTGGGTAATCATCCTTATATAAGATCCATATCAAATAACGCGGCAGAATAACGCGTAATACAATAATCACACAGAGCCGACTGATCACATATCGTTAGTTCCTTCTCGTATGAAAAATAAGCGAACTTTGGGATGAAATGAAAAAGAATCAAATGAGTGTAAGTAGCCAGTTAGCTAGACGTTTTGTCCTGAGCAGTTAACAATGAAACAAACACCAAGAATACTATTTAATTACGCAAATAAAAAAAATATGTATGAAGTCTACCGGCAATGTTTATGACGTTTAACGGAATTTTATTTTTACGTATGGCGTAGTTTTTTTATGACGTTTAGCTGTTACGAGTTTTAGAAGCTTAGCGTAATTTGTTATTACGCTTGGCGATTTATTGACGTATAGCGGATTTTTTAATGACGTTTAGCTGTTACGAGTTTTAGAAGCTTAGCGTAATTTGTCATTACGATTGGCGATTTATTGACGTATAGCGGATTTTTTATGACGTTTAGATGTTACGAGTTTTAGAAGCTTAGCGTAATTTGTTATTACGATTGGCGATTTATTGACGTATAGCGGATTTTTTAATGACGTTTAACGTTCTTTTGGCGGTTAGTGGAGTGTTGACGTCTAACGGTGCTACAGTTCCACAATATGAATAACGTATTAGTACCAGAACGACACAGAACCCACAACTAACCACGTATAAATTGCTACAGTCAATAGAACCAATAATGGTCAAATATCTTCGTATATATAGCAACCTAAGTCACACGCAGAACCCAGATTTGGTCATGCATGTGAAGCCCTTGGAAATGCAGAATCCAGATTTGGTCACGTACCTGAAGCCTTAGGACAATGCAGAAACCCGATTTGGTCACGTACCCCTCCCCCTCAGTTTCAAGTATCGCGTCCTAAGCTTGTTATGTGCATGTTGTCAAACAACAACGGAAAGTATATTTCTATTCATTGGTCTAACGGTTGGGCATCTATATTTGTATCTCTATTATAAGATGGTGGTGTCATTGTAAAACAAACGAACGCACAACTTGTAGACCTGCATATTGCTTGAACAAATAGAAAATTGCTCGAAGCAGGAAGAAAATCATTAGCAAAATGTAAAAGAAAATGTATAAATTGAATAATACCAGGATATGTTGCAGAAACGTCCGGGAATCATTAACATTCAAGGTTCTCTTCCACGGAATCCTTGTCAGATCGGCTGGTAGGCACGGTGGTTCGTAGCTGGAGCAATCTAATTATGACAGCAGGTTATGAGTTCGGTTGTAGTGTCGCTGCTCTCTCCCCACCGGAGATGGATTCCTTCAGGAAAGCAGCCTCGGTAGCTTCTATGTATATGGCATTGTAACATTATCTTGCTAAGTACCATCTGGTAGGATTTACTCAATTACTTGGAGGTTATTACGTGGCTAGTTTCGTATCAGCATAGATATCGACCCGATGTAACTTGATATCAGCCTGAGACCAAACATCTTTATTACTTTGATATGAATTTGAACATTTAATAATCGAAATCATGCTCTCCGTTATCCATTTATCAGGAATAAATCACAATTACTGAATTAGATTCATGAAAACGATTGAAATATTACCACGAAACTACAAACATCTGTTATCTGACAAATTTGACACACTGGGATGCTACAGGAAGTAAACAAACTAGCAGCACCTGAGTACGCATGCGTTATTTCTCAGGAACTAGATATGATACGACTTTTTCTTGTTTGATACGGGCTCGTGACCGTATCAAAACCATCAAACGTAATATTAAACTGGTAAACACAGTGTATCGACTTGGGTGGTAGACAGAAAAATGTGATAGGCAAATAACGGCAAACAATAGGCTATTATTCATATCTAAGTAATAATGACCGAGATTTTATAACACATGCAAATATAACTCGTAATTATAATCAGGCATTGAACACTGATAGAAATATATTCAGGTGCCCAAGAGAATAGGCTGCTTAATAGCAAATGGGGGCAAGACTAAAGTATGTTGTAACCCGGCGAGAAGTCTGCATAATGGAACATCCCGCCCGGCTCATCAAATTATGTAATTTGTACGGTATATTTAGCTTAACCCACACACACTCGTTACCGTCATAAGGCACCGTGTTGTAAAATGACTGATTTATTACAAGCTGTGATAACATTCAATTTCTTTTCATATATTCATACCATTATGAACGTTGAGGAAAATTGTCGTTTGACAGAAGAGAGGAAGCGTGATGCTTTTATGGCTTTACCAGTTCTCGACACAGCTCGCATATCCTGCACATGTCGTCATATTCATTGACATATTTGAAGCGGATATACCAATCCTGTCACAGAACTATCCATAGAGTTATTAATATTAATGTGTGACCCTCACGCCAATACTCTCTTACCCCATGTGATGACCGGTCTGTCAAAATATTATAAAGAGATTAATATGTTACGGACATGCAACCTGTTTATTACGAAACGATTGTCCATGTTTGCTTAACATACCGGATATGATGATGATCGGATCGAATTAACGGACATAATAAAATCGTGTGTTATCGGAAATTTAATACGAACAATACCGGAAATGAATTAGATAAAACAGAGGTCGATATAAATTGAAACGTCACCCTCCCCCTCTTTCTCACTGGACTGGCAAGCCAGTCCGCAGGTTCGATCCACCGTCTGACCCTAATAAAATTAACAGTCTTTCAGATGGGACTTTAAACCAAGGTCTCGTGTCGGTGCTGTATACCGTGCACGTAAAAGAACCAGAGGAGACTCTGGAATGGGTCTCTGTCTGTATCATTGAATTGATTCTTTGTTTATGTTATTCCAAAGGAAACCGATGTGGCAACGCTGATGGGTGTGAGTGGTTTATTCTGCGTGAATACATCCACCGATATACATGTAAATACACAGCCACGTCAAATTGATTTGTTGCGTGGGTTATGCCTGGCTCCCGTCCTTTCACGACAGATTGCTCGGAGGAGCACAGGTCAGCATATAAAGTATATCAATATGGTCGTAAAATGGACGGATCTGTAGTCCAGTGGTTAACACGTTGGACTGGTAATCCAGGGATCGCAGGTTCGACCCCCGTCTGACCCTAAAACAATTAAAGTATTTCAGATGGGACTTTAAACCGAGGTCTCGTGTCGGTGCCTTATGCTGTACACCGTGCACGTAAACGAACGAGACTCTGGCATGGGTCTCTGTCTGTATCATTGCACTATCCTCCAACAAACTAAAATGACTAATCTCTTCAAGAGAGGCGTTGCTCATATGGGCAACCGGTGGCGACGATAAATAAACGTAAACACACACACCCCTCTCTCTCTCTCTCTAATAAATGATACTCTAGAACAATACATTATATTCTGTAGCCCGTATTAAATCAATGGTACGAGCGTATTATAATTTCCTTACGACTGTTTGTGTCTATTGGGATGTCAACAACGCCCCCGCATATCCGACGACGTGTACAATGATACGTATCGAGTACACTCACACACACACACACAGTGCACTAGTTAAACTGTATTTATTTCATTATGTCGTGTTGTTTGTCTTGTTTATCCCTAGACATGACGACACAATGTCAACATGTTCCATAGTATTCAACAACATGTAAACAACGCCATCCCGTCATTAATCAGCGGTATTACATGAAGCGTTATAAAGCGGCTATTCTGCTTCATTAGGAACGAACAAGCTGAGTTTCTATAATGGAAACACGTTCCTGATTAAACTAAACGACCAAATACACACGACTCGGCATCATTACTAGTACTTGATGTATTTCAGCTATTGACAATGTATCACTCACCCTTTAAGTAGGTTTTTTAAAGAACAATTATGTTCACCGTCTAAGATTGTTCGGTAACATATCTGATATATTTCTTAATGTTAACACGAATTATATCCTCTGAATCCATCCCTATATCCCTGTGCACGAAGTTCTGACGTAGAATAGCTTCATTTAATACGCTTGTTATTGCTCATACAAGCAACGTAATTTTGTTTACGAGTGTTTGATATGACGTAATAGTATCCTATGTAATTGCTATATATATAATGAACATAGTAATTACTGAAATGAACAGATAAATCACAACCATCACGTATTTGTTTATTTAATTGATTAATGGCCCAAATTAGATGTTAAATAACCGAAGTGAACGCTGAAGGGTGATTTGATGACCCTTTAGAACAATGTATTAGTTGATTAATATCCAGAGACAGTCCAGTCCGCCTCCGTGGTTCAATATCCACAGTCCGCCTCCGTGGTTCAATATCCATAATCCCCCTCCGTGGTTCAATATCCACAGTCCGCCTCCGTGGTTCAATATCCATAATCCCCCTCCGTGGTTCAATATCCACAGTCCGCCTCCGTGGTTCAATATCCATAGTCCCCTCCGTGGTTCAATATCCACAGTCCCTCTCCGTTGTTCAATATCCACAGTCCACCTCCGTTGTTCAATATCCACAGTCCACCTCCGTGGTTCAATATCCACAGTCCACCTCCGTTGTTCAATATCCACAGTTCACTTCCGTGGTTCAATATCCACAGTCCACCTCCGTGGATAAATATACACAGTCCACGTACGTGGTTCAATATCCACAGTCCGCCTCCGTGGTTCAATATCCACAGTCCACCTCCGTGGTTCAATATCCACAGTCTTCGTCCGTTGTTCAATATCCGCAGTCCACCTCCGTTGATTAATATCCACAGTCCACCTCCGTGGTTCAATATACACTGTCCACCTACGTGGTTCAATATCCACAGTCCACCTCCGTGGTTCAATATCCACAGTCCTCCTCCGTGGTTCAGTATCCGCAGTCCGCCTCCGTGGTTCAATATCCACAGTCCACCTACGAGGTTCAATATACACAGTCCACCTCCGTGGTTCAATATCCCCAGTCCGCCTCCGTGGTTCAACATCCATAGTCCGCCTCCGTGGTTCAATATCCACAGTCCACCCCCTGTGGTTCAATACCCACAGTCCACCTCCGTGGTTCAATATCCACAGTCCACCTCCGTGGAACAATATCCACAGTCCACTTCCGTGGTTCAATGTCCACAGTCCACCTCCGTTGTTCAATATCCACAGTCCACTTCCGTTGTTCAATATCCACAGTCCACTTCCGTGGTTCAATATCCACAGTCCACCTCCGTTGTTCAATATCCACAGTAGACTTCCGTGATTCAATATCCACAGTCCACTTCCGTGGTTCAATATCCACAGTCCACCTCCGTGGTTCAATATCCACAGTCCACCTCCGTGGTTCAATATCCACAGTCCACCTCCGTGGTTCAATATCCACAGTCCACCTCCGTTGTTCAATATCCACAGTCCACTTCCGTGGTTCAATATCCACAGTCCACCTCCGTGGATAAATATACACAGTCCACCTCCGTGGTTCAATATCCACAGTCCGCCTCCGTGGTTCAATATCCACAGTCCACCTCCGTGGTTCAATATCCACAGTCCGCCTTCGTGGTTCAATATCCACAGTCCACCTCCGTGGTTCAATATCCACAGTCTTCCTCCGTGGTTCAATATCCACAGTCCACCTCCGTGGTTCAATATCCATAGTCCGCCATCGTGGTCGCGTGAGTATGGTTGCTGACCTGTATACCACTGTAATCTATCATCACTGATAGTCACGGGTTCGAGCCCCGCCCAGATCGCGTCTCTTTATATGTAAAAGTTGGCAGTTTCTTAAGGAGGTTGATACACCAAGTACTTGTTAACCGTTGGATCCTGCCCGGGAAAGGTGTTCTTAGGTAAACTTCCCGTCGCTCAAATGGGAAATAGGTAGCGACCTTAAATAAACTTATTATATTTATAAAACAAAACAACACCAGTATCCACTATTGTTAATGAACAATTTATGTCTATCGTTATATAACACTGTTGTATAATGGGTCGATCTCTAGTGCGTACACGTTAAAGCGACATTACATCTCAAAAAGCAATAAAAATGCATATTTTTCACGAATAAATGCATTGCTACCGAAATTATTTTCAATACATCGAACACTAACATTGAATCAATTTAACAGTGTTTTTGTGGTATGCAAACTTTCAAACGTGAAAGTAGGATTTCATATAACGGTCATCCAGGCTCCTGAATTGACGTTTGTTTGTCATTGGAGTCAATACTAAACACGTGATACTTTGATCCGGCTTCGAGATAACAGGATAATTCGACATAACCGACTTTGACATAACGGATGTAGACTGTATTCAAATATAGTATGATTTCTTATGTCTATTATTACTGTTCTGCTCTCTAAATGTCAACTATCTATATATAGACAGAACTTTAAAGCGACAATACATCGGTGAAAACGCAAATGTCTGCAGAATGTAATTTGCTAATATATTGTATAATTTCCCCCCAAATATTTGCTTCAACAAATCAATAAGCGTCGTATACGCGGTTTGTTGACATACAAAATAATGTAAATAGGGTCAACACCCATGCGTAATACAATACGTGTATCCTGAATAACACGATTTTTCGTACATATTTACCGTTATATCTCAAATGTGTGTCTATGCATATTTATTTTTGACTAATCTTAGTTAAATTATCTCTAAACGAAAGTATCGCTCGTTTAGTATTGACTCCAATGACAAACAAACGTCATTTCAGGAGCTTGGATGACCGATATATGAAATCCTACTTTCACTTTTGAAAAATTGTATACAACAAAAACACTGTTTATTGATTCAATGTTAGTGTTCGAATGTATTCGGAAGAATGTGTAGTACCAATGCATTTATACGCGAACAAATGCATTTATTAGGCTTTTTGCGATGTAATGTCGCTTTAACGTACTTACAAGTAGACGCAACGAGACATGCAGCGGTACTACAACATAATACAAAGGATAGAGGTGTTCAATAACGCCGTGTTGCATGTGACAACCTATATATTGTCTCCCTTGGTGTCTAAGAGAATTTCGACAGCTCAATTTCGACAGACTAATTTGCACACGACTTAAATAATAATATGACATTCTTCTTTAGCCAATGTTAAGTTCCGAACGTTTTGCAATATTGTTATGCACAAGACATATGTTTGTATATGGAGCAAAGCTACTGTCCTATGCAATCACTGTATGCCACTCCGAATTGGTGGTAGACAATATGTGGTTTGTTTGTTTTGGGGGTTTAACGTACATAGCACGAACAATGTTGGTCATATGGCGACTATCCAGCTAGTATTGGCTGAATAAGACCCAGATGCCCCATCGAGCAGTATTTCATTGCAGGCGGGCATCCGGGTAGAAAAACGGACTTCCGCAAGCCAACTGGATAGATTCCGCACCTGAAAAAACGTGACATCCCCATAGGATTCAAATCACACCGCCTATTGATGACGTAATGGCTAATTGGATTATTAATACGAATTTTTTTTTTATTAAAATATATTGTTTTCTTGCAAACTTTGCATTTGCACATCATTCACTACTATAATACACCAATCATTGCTGAATTACACTACCGACTGTTGGAATACATCACGCACTTCTGGATTACACTACCGACTGCTGGAATACACCACACACTGCTGGATTACACTACCGACTGCTGGAATACACCACACACTGCTGGATTACACTTCCGACTGCTGGAATACACTACCGACGGCTGGAATACACCACTCACTGCTGGATTACACTACCGACTGCTGGAATACACCACTCATTGCTGGATTACACTACCGACTGCTGGAATACACCACTCACTGCTGGATTACACTACCGACTGCTGGAATACACTACCGACTGCTGGATTACACTACCGACTGCTGGAATATACCACTCATTGCTGGATTACACTACCAACTGCTGGAATACACCAATCATTGCTGGATTACACTACGGACTGCTGGAATACACCACTCACTGCTGGATTACACTACCGACTGCTGGAATACACCACTCATTGCTGGGCTACATTACAGACTGCTGGAATACACCACTCATTGCTGGATTACAGCTACCGACTGCTGGAATACACCACTGACTGCTGGATTACACTACCGACTGCTGGAATACACCACCCACTGCTGTATTACCCTACCGACTGCTGGAATACACCACTGACTGCTGGATTACAGCTAACGACTGCTGGAATACATACTTCACTGCTGTATTACACTACCGACTGCTGGAATACACCACTCACTGCTGTATTACACTACCGACAGCTAGAATACACCACTCACTGCTGGATCACACTACCGACTGCTGGAATACACCACGCACTGCTGGATTACACTTCCGACTGCTGGTATACACCACGCACTGCTGGATTACACTTCCGACTGCTGGAATACAACACTCACTGCTGGATTGAACTACCGACTGCTAGAATATACCACTCACAGCTGGATCACACTACCGACTGCTGGAATACACCACTCACTGCTGGCATACACCACTCACTGCTGGATCACACTACCGACTGATGGAATACACCACTCACTGCTGGATCACACTACTGACTGCTGGATTACACTACCGACTGCTGGAATACACCACTCACTGCTGGATCACACTGCCGAATGCTGGAATACACCACTCACTGCTGGAGTACACTACCGACTGCTGGAATACACCACGCAATGCTGGTTTACACTACCGACTGCTGGAATACACCATGCACTGCTTGATTACACTACCGACTGCTGGAATACACCACGCACTGCTGGGTTACACTACCGACTGCTGGAATACACCACTCACTACTTGATCACACTACCGACTGCTGGAATACACCACGCACTGCTGGATTAAACTACCGACTATTGGAATATACAATTCACTATTGGATTACACTACCAACTGCTGGAATACATCAATCATTGCTGGATTACACTAACGACTGCTGGAATACACCACTCACTGCTGGATTACACTACCGACTGCTAGAATACACCACTCACTGCTGGATCACACTACCGACTGCTGGAATACACCACGCACTGCTGGATTGTACTACCGACTGCTGGAATACACCACGCACTGCTGGATTACACTTCTGACTGCTGGAATACACCATGCACTGCTGGATTACACTTCCGACTGCTGGAATACACCACTCACTGCTGGATTGAACTACCGACTGCTGGAATACACCACGCACTGCTGGATTACACTTCCGACTGCTGGAATACACCATGCACTGCTGGATTACACTTCCGACTGCTGGAATACACCACTCACTGCTGGATTGAACTACCGACTGCTGGAATACACCAATCACTGCTGGAATACACCACTCACTGCTGGATCACACTACCGACTGATGGAATACACCACTCACTGCTGGATCACACTACCGACTGCTGGATTACACTACCGACTGCTGGAATACACCACTCACTGCTGGATCACACTGCCGAATGCTGGAATACACCACTCACTGCTGGAGTACACTACCGACTGCTGGAATACACCACGCAATGCTGGTTTACACTACAGACTGCTGGAATACACCACGCACTGCTGGGTTACACTACAGACTGCTGGAATACACCACTCACTACTTGATCAAACTACCGACTGCTGGAATACACCACGCACTGCTGGATTAAACTACCGACTGCTGGAATACACAATTCACTACTGGATTACAGCTACCGACTGCCGGATTCCACTACCGACTGCTGGAATACACCACGCACTGCTGGATTACACTACCGAATGCTGAAATACACCACTCACTGCTGGACTAGACTACCAACTGCTGGAATACACAATTCACTACTGGATTACAGCTACCGACTGCCGGATTACACTACCGACTGCTGGAATACACCACACACTGCTGGATTACACTACCGAATGCTGGAATACACCACTCACTGCTGGATCATAACAACCGGCTGCTAGAATACACCACTCACTGCTGTATTACACTACCGACTGCTGGAATACACCACTCACTGCTGGATTACAGCTACCGACTGCTGGAATACACCACTCACTCCTGTATTACACTACCGACTGCTGGAATACACCATGCACTGCTTGATTACACTACCGACTGCTGGAATACACCACGCACTGCTGGGTTACACTACCGACTGCTGGAATACACCACTCACTACTTGATCACACTACCGACTGCTGGAATACACCACGCACTGCTGGATTAAACTACCGACTACTGGAATACACAATTCACTATTGGATTACACTACCAACTGCTGGAATACATCAATCATTGCTGGATTACACTACCGATTGTTGGAATACACCACTCACTGCTGGATTACACTACCGACTGCTGGAATACACCACTCACTGCTGGATTACACTACCGACTGCTAGAATACACCACTCACTGCTGGATCACACTACCGACTGCTGGAATACACCACGCACTGCTGGATTGGACTACCGACTGCTGGAATACACCACGCACTGCTGGATTACACTTCCGACTGCTGGAATACACCATGCACTGCTGGATTACACTTCCGACTGCTGGAATACACCACTCACTGCTGTATTTCACTACCGACTGCTGGAATACACCACTCACTGCTGGATTACAGCTACCGACTGCTGGAATACACCACTCACTCCTGTATTACACTACCGACTGCTGGAATACACCATGCACTGCTTGATTACACTACCGACTGCTGGAATACACCACGCACTGCTGGGTTACACTACCGACTGCTGGAATACACCACTCACTACTTGATCACACTACCGACTGCTGGAATACACCACGCACTGCTGGATTAAACTACCGACTACTGGAATACACAATTCACTATTGGATTACACTACCAACTGCTGGAATACATCAATCATTGCTGGATTACACTACCGATTGTTGGAATACACCACTCACTGCTGGATTACACTACCGACTGCTGGAATACACCACTCACTGCTGGATTACACTACCGACTGCTAGAATACACCACTCACTGCTGGATCACACTACCGACTGCTGGAATACACCACGCACTGCTGGATTGACTACCGACTGCTGGAATACACCACGCACTGCTGGATTACATTACTCACTGCTGGAATACACCACTCACTGCTGGATTGAACTACCGACTGCTGGAATACACCACTCACTGCTGGAATACACTACTCAATGCTGGAATACACCACTCACTGCTGGACTAGACTACCAACTGCTGGAATAAACAATTCACTACTGGATTACAGCTACCGACTGCCGGATTACACTACCGATTGCTGGAATACACCACGCACTGCTGGATTACACTACCGATTGCTGGAATACACCACTCACTGCTGGATTACACTACCGACTGCTGGAATACACCACTCACTGATGGATTACACTACCGACTGCTGGATTACACTATCGACTATTGGAATACACCATGCAATGCTGGTTTACACTACCGAATGCTAGAATACACCATTCACTGCTGGATTACACAACCGACTGCTGTAATACACCACTCACTGCTGAATTACAGCTACCGACTGCTGGAATACACCATTCACTGCTGTATTACACTACCGACTGCTGGAATACACCAGGCACTGCTGAATTACAGCTACCGACTGCTGGAATACACCACTAACTGCTGGATTACACAACCGACTGCTGGAATACACCACTAACTACTGTATTTCGCTATCGACTGCTGGAATACACCACTCACTGCTGGATTACACTACCGACTGCTGGAATACACCACTCACTGTTGAATTACACTACCGACTGCTGGAATACACCACTCACTGTTGAATTACACTTCCGACTGTTGGAATACACCACGCACTGCTAGATTACAGCTACTGACTGCTGGAATACACCACTTACTGCTGGATCACACTACCGACTGCTGGAATACACCACTAACTGCTATATTACACTACCGACTGCTGGAATACACCACTCACTGCTGGATTACACTACCGACTGCTGGAATAGACAACGTACTGCTGTATTACACTACCCACTGCTAGAATGCACCACTCATTGCTGGATTGCACTAACCACTGCTGGACTATACCACTCACTGCTGGAATACACCGCTCACTGCTGGAATACACTACCGACTGCTGGAATACACTATTCACTGCTGGAATACACTATTCACTGCTGGAATACACTATTCACTGCTGGAATACACTGCTGGATTACTCTACTCACTGCTGGAATACACTACTCACTTCTGGAATACACTACTCACTGCTGAAATACACTACTCACTGCTGGAATACACCGCTCACTGCTGGAATACACCGCTCACTACTGGAGTACACTACTCAATGCTGGAATACACCTCTAACTGCTGGAAGACACTACTCAATGCTGGAATACACTACTCACTGCTGGAATACACTACTCACTGCTGGAATACACTACTCACTGCTGGAATACGCCACTCACTGCCGGATTATACCACGCACTGCTGGAATACACTACTCACTGCTGGACTATTGCTCACTGCTGGAATACACCGCTCACTGCTGGAGTACACTACTCAATGCTGGAGTACACCTCTAACTGCTGGAATACACTACTCACTGCTGGAATACGCCACTCACTGCTGGACTATACCACGCACTGCAGGAATTTCCTACTCTCTGCTGGACTATTCCACTCACTGCTGGAATGCACGACCCACGGCTGGAATACACTACTCACTGCTGGAATACACCACTCACTGCTGGAATACACTACTCACTGCTGGAATAAATCACTCACTGCTGAAATACACTACTCACTGCTGGAATACACCACTCACTGCTGGTATATACTACTCACTGCTGGACTATACCGTTTACTGCTGGAATGCACCACTAACTGCTGGAATACACCGTTCAATGCTGGAATACACTACTCACTGCTGGAATACACTACTCACAGCTGGAATATACCGCTCATTGCTGGAGTACACTACTCAATGCTGGAATACACCACTCATTGCTGGAATACACTAATCACTGCTTGAATACACTACTCAATGCTGAAATACACTACTCAATGCTGGAATACACCACTCACTGCTGGAATGCACCACCCACTGCTGGAATACACCACTCCCTGCTGAAATACACCACTCACTGCTGGAATACACCACTCACTGCTGGACTATAACACTCACTGCTGGAATACACCACTCACTGCTGGAATACACCATTCACTGCTGGAATACATTACTCAATGCTGGAATACACCACTCACTGCTGGAATGCACTACTCACTGCTGGAATACACTACTCACTGCTGGAATACACTACTCAATGCTGGAATACACCACTCACTGCTGGAATACACTACTCAATGTTGGAATACACCACTCACTGCTGGAATACACTACTAACTGCTGGAATACACTACTCACTGCTGGAATACACTACTCAATGCTGGAATACATCACTCACTGCTGGAATACACCACTCACTGCTGGACTACACCGCTCATTGCTGGAATACACTACTCACTGCTGGAACACACTATTCACTGCTGGAATACACTACTCAATGCTGGAATACACCACTCACTGCTGGAATACACGGCTCATTGCTGGAATACACCACTCACTGCTGGAATACACCACTCACTGCTGGAATGCACTACTCACTGCTGGAGTACACTACTCACTGCTGGAATACACCACTCACTGCTGGAATACACCACTCACTGCTGTACTATACCGCTCATTGCTGGAGTACACTACTCAATGCTGGAATACACAACTCACTGCTGGAATACACTACTCTCTGCTGGAATACACTACTTACTGCTGGAATACACCGCTCACTGCTGGAATACACTACTCAATGCTGGTATACTCCACTCACTGCTGGAATACACTACTCACTGCTGGAATACACTACTCACTGCTGGAATACACTACTCACTGCTGGAATACACTACCCACTGCTGGAATACATCACTCACTGCTGGAATACACCAATCACTGCTGGAATACACTACCTACTGCTGGAATATACTAATCACTGATGGATTACACTACTCACCCCTGAAATACACTATTCACTGCTGGAATGCACCACCCACTGCTGGAATACACCACTCCCTGCTGAAATACACCACTCTCTGCTGGAATACACCACTCACTGCTGGACTATAACACTCACTGCAGGAATACACCACTCCCTGCTGAAATACACCCCTCACTGCTGGAATACACCACTCACTGCTGGAATACACCGTTCAATGCTGGAATACACCACTCACTGCTGGAATACACCGATCAATGCTGGAATACACTACTCACTGCTGGACTATACCGCTTACTGCTGGAATACACCACTAACTGCTGGATTACACTACTCACTGCTGGAATACACCGTTCATTGATAGAATACGCCACTCACTGCTGGACTATACCACGCACTGCTGGAATACCCTACTCACTGCTGGACTATTCCACTCACTGCTGGAATTCACCACCCACGGCTGGAATACAATACCCACTGCTGGAATACACCACTCACTGCTGGAATACATCACTCACTGCTGGAATACACTACCTACTGCTGGAATATACTACTCACTGCTGGAATACACTACTCACCGCTGAAATACACTATTCACTGTTGGAATGCACCACCCACTGCTGGAATACACCACTCCCTGCTGAAATACACCACTCACTGCTGGAATACACCACTCCTTGCTGGACTATAACACTCACTGCTGGAATACACCACTCACTACTGGAATACACCATTCACTGCTGGAATACACTATTCTTTGCTGGAATACACCGTTCAATGCTGGAATACACTATTCACTGCTGGAATACACTACTTACTGCTGGACTATACCGCTTACTGCTGGAATACACAATTCACTACTGGATTACAGCTACCGACTGCCGGATTACAATACCGACTGCTGGAATACACCACACACTGCTGGATTACACTACCGAATGCTGGAATAAACCACTCACTGCTGCATCACAACAACCGGCTGCTAGAATACACCACTCACTGCTGGATTACACTACCGACTGCTGGAATACACCACTCACTGCTGGATTGCACTACCGACTGCTGTAATACACCACTAACTGTTGTATTTCACTACCGACTGCTGGAATACACCATGCACTGCTGGATTACACTATCGACTGCTGGAATACACCACTCAGTGCTGGATTACACTACCGATTGCTGGAATACACCACTCACTGCTGGATTACACTACCGACTGCTAGAATACATCACTCACTGCTGGTTTACACTACCGAATGCAAGAATACACCACTCACTGCTGGATTACACAACCGACTGCTGGAATACACCACTAACTACTATATTTCGCTATCGACTGCTGGAATACACCACTCACTGCTGGATTACACTACCGACTGCTGGAATACACCAATCACTGTTGATTTACACTTCCGACTGTTGGAGTACACCACGCACTGCTGGATTACAGCTACTGACTGCTGGAATACACCACTTACTGCTGGATCACACTACCGACTGCTGGAATACACCACTAACTGCTATATTACACTACCGAATGCTGGAATACACCACTCACTGCTGGATTACACTACCGACTGCTGGAATAGACAACGCACTGCTGTATTACACTACCCACTGCTAGAATGTACCACTCATTGCTGGATTGCACTAACCACTGCTGGACTATACCACTCACTGCTGGAATACACCGCTCACTGCTGGAATACACTACCGACTGCTGGAATACACTATTCACTGCTGGAATACACCACTCACTGCTGGAATACACTACTCACTGCTGGAATACACTACTCACTGCTGGAATACACTACTCACTGCTGGAATACACTACTCACTGCTGGAATACACCGCTCACTGCTGGAATACACCGCTCACTGCTGGAGTACACTACTCAATGCTGGAATACACATCTAACTGCTGGAATACACTACTCACTGCTGGAATACACTACTCACTGCAGGAATACGCCACTCACTGCTGGACTATACCATGCACTGCTGGAATAAACTACTCACTGCTGGACTATTGCTCACTGCTGGAATACACCGCTCACTGCTTTAGTACACTACTTAATGCTGGAATACACCTCTAACTGCTGGAATACACTACTCACTGCTGGAATAGGCCACTCACTGCTGGACTATATCACGCACTGCTGGAATACCCTATTCACTGCTGGACTATTCCACTCACTGCTGGAATGCACCACCCACGGTTGGAATACACTACTCACTGCTGGAATACACCATTCACTGCTGGAATACACTACTCACTGCTGGAATACACTACTCAATGCTGGAATACACTACTCAATGCTGGAATACACCACTCACTGCTGGAATACACTACTCACTGCTGGAATACACTACTAACTGCTGTAATACACTACTCAATGCTGGAATACACCACTCACTGCTGGAATACACTACTCACTGCTGGAATACACCACTCACAGCTGGAATACACTATTAACTGCTGGAATACACTACTCACTGCTGGAATACACTACTCAATGCTGGAATACACAACTCACTGCAGGAATACACCACTCACTGCTGGACTACACCGCTCATTGCTGGAATACACTACTCACTGCTGGAATACACTACTCACTGCTGGAATACACTACTCAATACTGGAATACACCATTCACTGCTGGAATACACCGCTCATTGCTGGAATACACCAATCACTGCTGGAATACACCACTCACTGCTGGAATACACTACGCACTGCTGGAGTACACTACTCACTGCTGGAATACACCACTCACTGCTGTAATACATCACTCACTGCTGGACTATACCGCTCATTGCTGGAGTACACTACTCAATGCTGGAATACACCACTCACTGCTGGAATACACTACTCACTGCTGGAATACAGCACTCACTTCTGGAATACACCACTCAATGCTGGACTATACCGCTCATTGCTGGAATACACTACTCACTGCTGGAATACACTACTCACTGCTGGAATACACTACTCACTGCTGGAATACACTACTCACTGCTGGAATACATCGCTCACTGCTGGAATACACCGCTCACTGCTGGAGTACACTACTCAATGCTGGAATACACATCGAACTGCTGGAATACACTACTCACTGCTGGAATACACTATTCACTGCTGGAATACGCCACTCACTGCTGGACTATACCACGCACTGCTGGAATAAACTACTCACTGCTGGACTATTGCTCACTGCTGGAATACACCGCTCACTGCTTTAGTACACTACTCAATGCTGGAATAGGCCTCTAACTGCTGGAATACACTACTCACTGCTGGAATAGGCCACTCACTGCTGGACTATACCACGCACTGCTGGAATACACCACTCACTGCTGGAATACACTACTCAATGATGGAATACACTACTCAATGCTGGAATACACCACTCACTGCTGGAATACACTACTCACTGCTGGAATACACTACTCACTGCTGGAATACACCGCTCACTGCTGGAATACACTACTCAATGCTGGAATACACCACTCACTGCTGGAATACACTACTCACTGCTGGAATACACTACTCACTGCTGGAATACACCACTCACTGCTGGAATACACTACTCAATGCTGGAATACACCACTCACTGCTGGAATACACTACTCACTGCTGGAATACAATACTCACTGCTGGAATACACTACTCACTGCTGGAATACATTACTCACTACTGGAATACATCACTCACTGCTGGAATACACTACTCACTGCTGGAATACACTACTCACTGCTGGAATACACTACTCAATGCTGGAATACACCACTCACTGCTGGAATACACCGCTCATTGCTGGAATACACCAATCACTGCTGGAATACACCACTCACTGCTGGAATACACTACTCACTGCTGGAGTACACTACTCACTGCTGGAATACACCACTCACTGCTGTAATACACCACTCACTGCTGGACTATACCGCTCATTGCTGGAGTACACTACTCAATGCTGGAATACACCTCTCACTCCTGTATTACACTACCGACTGCTGGAATACACCACTCACTGCTGGATTACACTACAGAGTGCAGTAATACACCACTAACTGTTGTATTTCACTACTGACTGCTGGAATACACCATGCACTGCTGGATTACACTATCGACTGCTCTGCTGGAATACACCTCTCACTGCTGGATTACACTACCGATTGCTGGAATACACCACTCAATGCTGGATTACACGACCGACTGCTGGAATACACCACTCACTGTTGGATTACACTACCGACTGCTGGATTACACTACTGACTACTGGAATACACCATGCAATGCTGGTTTACACTACCGAATGCTGGAATACACCACTCAGTGCTGGATCACAGCAACCAACTTCTAGAATACACCATTCACTACTGGAATACACTACTCACTGCTGGACTATACCGCTTACTGCTGGAATACACCACTAACTGCTGGAATACAACGTTCAATGCTGGAATACACTACTCACTGCTGGAATACACCACTCACTGCTGGAATACACTACCCACTGCTGGACTATACCGCTCATTGCTGGAGTACACTACTAAATGCTGGAATACACCACTCACTGCTGGAATACACTACTCACTGCTGGATTACACTACTCAATGCTGGAATACACCATTCACTGCTGGAATATACTACTCACTGCTGGAATACACTACTCACTGCTGGAATACACTACTCACTACTGGAATACATCACTCACAGCTGGAATACACCAATCACTGCTGGAAAACACTACCTACTACTGGAATATACTATTCACTGATGGAATAAACTACTCACCACTGACATACACTACTCACTGCTGGAATACACTACTCAATGCTGGAATACACCACTCACTGCTGGAATACACTACTCACTGCTGGAATACACTACTCAATGCTGGAATACACCACTCACTGCTGGAATACACTACTCACTGCTGGAATACACTACTCACTGCTGGAATACACTACTCAATGCTGGAATACACCACTCACTGCTGGAATACACTACTCACTGCTGGAATACACCGCTCATTGCTGGAATACACTACTCACTGCTGGAATACACTACTCAATGCTGGAATACACTACTCACTGCTGGAATACACCGCTCATTGCTGGAATACACCACTCAATGCTGGAATACACAACTCACTGCTGGAATACACTACTCACTGCTGGAGTACACTACTCACTGCTGGAATACACCACTCACTGCTGGAATACACCAATCACTGCTGGACTATACCGCTCATTGCTGGAGTACACTACTCAATGCTGGAATACACCACTCACTGCTGGAATACACTACTCACTGCTGGAATACACTACTCACTGCTGGAATACACCGCTCACTGCTGGAATACACTACTCAATGCTGGAATACACCACTCACTGCTGGAATACACTACTCACTGCTGGAATACACTACTCACTGCTGGAATACACCACTCACTGCTGGAATACACTACTCAATGCTGGAATACACCACTCACTGCTGGAATACACTACTCACTGCTGGAATACAATACTCACTGCTGGAATACACTACTCACTGCTGGAATACATTACTCACTACTGGAATACATCACTCACTGCTGGAATACACTACTCACTGCTGGAATACACTACTCACTGCTGGAATACACTACTCAATGCTGGAATACACCACTCACTGCTGGAATACACCGCTCATTGCTGGAATACACCAATCACTGCTGGAATACACCACTCACTGCTGGAATACACTACTCACTGCTGGAGTACACTACTCACTGCTGGAATACACCACTCACTGCTGTAATACACCACTCACTGCTGGACTATACCGCTCATTGCTGGAGTACACTACTCAATGCTGGAATACACCTCTCACTCCTGTATTACACTACCGACTGCTGGAATACACCACTCACTGCTGGATTACACTACAGAGTGCAGTAATACACCACTAACTGTTGTATTTCACTACTGACTGCTGGAATACACCATGCACTGCTGGATTACACTATCGACTGCTGGAATACACCTCTCACTGCTGGATTACACTACCGATTGCTGGAATACACCACTCAATGCTGGATTACACGACCGACTGCTGGAATACACCACTCACTGTTGGATTACACTACCTACTGCTGGATTACACTACTGACTACTGGAATACACCATGCAATGCTGGTTTACACTACCGAATGCTGGAATACACCACTCAGTGCTGGATCACAGCAACCAACTTCTAGAATACACCATTCACTACTGGAATACACTACTCACTGCTGGACTATACCGCTTACTGCTGGAATACACCACTAACTGCTGGAATACAACGTTCAATGCTGGAATACACTACTCACTGCTGGAATACACCACTCACTGCTGGAATACACTACCCACTGCTGGACTATACCGCTCATTGCTGGAGTACACTACTAAATGCTGGAATACACCACTCACTGCTGGAATACACTACTCACTGCTGGAATACACTACTCAATGCTGGAATACACTACTCAATGCTGGAATACACCACTCACTGCTGGAATACACTACTCACTGCTGGAATACACTACTTAATGCTGGAATACACCACTCACTGCTGGAATACACTACTCACTGCTGGAATACACTACTCACTGCTGGAATACACTACTCAATGCTGGAATACACCACTCACTGCTGGAATACACTACTCACTGCTGGAATACACCGCTCATTGCTGGAATACACTACTCACTGCTGGAATACACTACTCAATGCTGGAATACACTACTCACTGCTGGAATACACTACTCACTGCTGGAATACACCGCTCATTGCTGGAATACACCACTCAATGCTGGAATACACCACTCAATGCTGGAATACACTACTCACTGCTGGAATACACCACTCACTGCTGGAATACACCAATCACTGCTGGACTATACCGCTCATTGCTGGAGTACACTACTCAATGCTGGAATACACCACTCACTGCTGGAATACACTACTCACTGCTGGAATACACTACTCACTGCTGGAATACACCGCTCACTGCTGGAATACACTACTCAATGCTGGAATACACCACTCACTGCTGGAATACACTACTCACTGCTGGAATACACTACTCACTGCTGGAATACACTACTCACTGCTGGAATACACTACTCACTTCTGGAATACACCACTCACTGCTGGAATACACTACTCAATGCTGGAATACACCACTCACTGCTGGAATACACTACTCACTGCTAGAATACAATACTCACTGCTGGAATACACTACTCACTACTGGAATACATCACTCACTGCTGGAATACACTACTCAGTGCTGGAATACACTACTCACTGCTGGAATACACTACTCAATGCTGGAATACACCACTCACTGCTGGAATACACCGCTCATTGCTGGAATAAACCAATCACTGCTGGAATACACCACTCACTGCTGGAATACACTACTCACTGCTGGAGTACATTACTCACTGCTGGAATACACCACTCACTGCTGTAATACACCACTCACTGCTGGACTATACCGCTCATTGCTGGAGTACACTACTCAATGTTGGAATACACCACTCACTGCTGGAATACACTACTCACTGCTGGAATACAGCACTCACTGCTGGAATACACCACTCAGTGCTGGACTATACCGCTCATTGCTGGAATACACTACTCACTGCTGGAATACACTACTCACTGCTGGAATACACCGCTGACTGCTGGATTACACTACTCAATGCTGGAATACACCATTCATTGCTGGAATATACTACTCACTGCTGGAATACACTACTCACTGCTGGAATACACTACTCACTGCTGGAATACACTACTCACTACTGGAATACATCACTCACAGCTGGAATACACCAATCACTGCTGGAAAACACTACCTACTGCTGGAATATACTATTCACTGATGGACTACACTACTCACCGCTGAAATACACTATTCACTGCTGGAATGCACCACCCACTGCTGGAATACACCACTCCCTGCTGATATACACCACTCACTACTAGAATACACCACTCACTGCTGGACTATAACACTCACTGCTGGAATACACCACTCACTGCTGGAATACACCACTCACTGCTGGAATACACCGTTCTATGCTGGAATACACCACTCACTGCTGGAATAGACCGTTCAATGCTGGAATACACCACTGACTGGTGGAATACACTACTCACTGCTGGAATACACCGTTCAATGCTAGAATACGCCACTCACTGCTGGACTATACCATGCACTGCTGGAATACACTACTCACTGCTGGAATACGCCACTCACTGCTGGATTACACTACCGAATGCTGGAATACACCACTCACTGCTGGATCACAACAACCGGCTGCTAGAATACACCATTCACTGCTGGATTACACTACCGACTGCTGGAATACACCACTCACTGCTGGATTACAGCTACCGACTGCTGGAATACATCTCTCACTCCTGTATTACACTACCGACTGCTGGAATACACCACTCACTGCTGGATTACACTACAGACTGCTGTAATACACCACTAACTGTTGTATTTCACTACTGACTGCTGGAATAGACCATGCACTGCTGGATTACACTATCGAGTGCTGGAATACACCTCTCACTGCTGGATTACACTACCGATTGCTGGAATACACCACTCACTGCTGGATTACACGACCGACTGCTGGAATACACCACTCACTGTTGGATTACACTACCGAATGCTGGATTACACTATTGACTACTGGAATACACCATGCAATGCTGGTTTACACTACCGAATGCTGGAATACACCACTCAGTGCTGGATCACAGCAACCAACTTCTAGAATACACCATTCACTACTGGAATACACTACTCACTGCTGGACTATACCGCTTACTGCTGGAATACACCACTAACTGCTGGAATACAACGTTCAATGCTGGAATACACTACTCACTGCTGGAATACACCACTCACTGCTGGAATACACTACCCACTGCTGGACTATACCGCTCATTGCTGGAGTACACTACTAAATGCTGGAATACACCACTCACTGCTGGAATACACTACTCACTGCTGGAATACACTACTCAATGCTGGAATACACTACTCAATACTGGAATACACCACTCACTGCTGGAATACACTACTCACTGCTGGAATACACTACTCAATGCTGGAATACACCACTCACTGCTGGAATACACTACTCACTGCTGGAATACACTACTCACTGCTGGAATACACTACTCAATGCTGGAATACACCACTCACTGCTGGAATACACTACTCACTGCTGGAATACAACGCTCATTGCTGGAATACACTACTCACTGCTGGAATACACTACTCACTGCTGGAATACACCACTCACTGCTTGAATACACCAATCACTGCTGGACTATACGCTCATTGCTGGAGTACACCGCTAACTGCTGGAATACACCACTAACTGCTGGAATACACCGTTCAATGCTGGAATACACCGCTAACCGCTGGAATACACCGCATACTGCTGGAATACACCGTTCAATGCTGGAATACACCGCTCACTGCTGGAATACACTACTCACTGCTGGAATACACCACTAACTGCTGGAATACACCGCTAGCTGCTGGAATACACCGCTAACTGCTGGAATACACAGCAGTGCACTGCTGGAATACACCGCTCACTGCTGGAATACACCGCTCACTGCTGGAGTACACCGCTAACTGCTGGAATACACTACTCACTGCTGGAATACACCGTTCAATGCTGGAATACACCGCTCACTGCTGGAATACACTACTCACTGCTGGAATACACCACTAACTGCTGGAATACACCGCTAGCTGCTGGAATACACCGCTAACTGCTGGAATACACAGCAGTGCACTGCTGGAAAACACCGCTCACTGCTGGAGTACACCGCTAACTGCTGGAATACACCGCTAACTGCTGGAATACACCGTTCAATGCTGGAATACACCGCTTTCCGCTGGAATACACCGCTTACTGCTGGAATACACCGTTCAATGCTGGAATACACCGCTCTCTGCTAGAATAGACCGCTTACTGCTGGAATACACCACTAACTGCTGGAATACACCGCTCACTGCTGGAATTCACCGCTCACTGCTGAAATACACTACTCACTGCTGGAATACACCGTCCAATGCTGAAATACACCGCTCACTGCTGGAATACACCGCTCACTGCTGGAATACACCGCTCACTGCTGGAATACACCGCTTACTGCTGGAATACACTACTCACTGCTCACTGCTAGCAGTACACTGCTATCTTCACCCACATCCTGTTTTATTAGGGATGTCGTGATAGCGCAGTGGTAGCGCGTTCGCTTCATGTGCGAAAGACCAGAGTTCGAGCCCCGCTGGAACCGTTGCGAGTGTGCCCTTAGGCAAGGCATTTAAATTCCACGTTGCCCCTTCTTTCTCCCCTTTGGCGATGGATTCCATCAGGAATGAGGTCTCGAGAGTGATTAATATAAGTTGTCAGAACTTGTTTCAAAATCGAGCTAAAATAAATTTGTATAGACTAATTAGGGAGATAAGTTGATACGAATATGAATATGGTGACAACAATATACGTGTGCGACCAATCAACCCAAGGTTGGATATAAGCCGCTGGTCAGTTATGGTACATACGGGTTGCATAAAATCTACTGCTGAAATTCACCACGTATTCCTATAGTCTAGCTTCTCGTTTAAAGCGACATTCCATCACAAAACGCAAAACTAGGCATTGTTCACGTATAAATGCGTTGCTACTACAAAATCTTCCGAATACATTCGATCAATAACATTGAATCAATAAACAGTGTGTTTGTGATCTACAAACGTTCAAAATTGAAAGTAGGATTTCATATAAAGATTATCCATGCTCCTAAATTGACGTTTGCTTGTCATCGGAGTCAATACTAAACGCGAGATAATGTCGTTTAAGGATAATTTAACTAAGACTAGTCTACAAATAAATATGCATAGGCACACATGTGTGATATAACGGTAAATCTGTACCATATATCGTGTTATTCAGGATACACGAGTTGTAGTACACATGAATGTCGACCCTATTTACATTATTTTATTATGTCAACAAACCGCGTATACGACGTTTGCTTATTCGTTGAAATACTCAGTATTTGAGGCAAATATTTGGAACAAAATTATACCATATAATAGGACAATACATTCATTAATGTAATGTCGCTTTAAACCATCGTATTTGTGAAAGTAGTCAAATCAATGTTTTTAAAAACACAACACGCGAGGACAATGTATTAGGCCCTACTTGTGCGTATGATGTCAATATCTAGAACAGTAAAATAACTCGTATCCCCATAAAACATTGACTTTAGTAAAAACAATTATCAATATCCAATCTTGGATAGCTTGCTGTTGCTATTTATGGAAAGCATGAAGGTGAACTTAGCAAAAACCGTTTAGTAAATAACAATGAATAGGGAGGGTTTTGTCTATCAATACAAGATAATGATATTTCACTTATTTTTCGACTGTGATCAATGCCATTGTAATGTTCACATTGTTCAACATATTAAAGCCCCACGTTGCAGTTGCGTATAATGTACTGCACACCGATATATTCTAAGGTGAGACTATCTTATATTATCATTTTAGGCAACAATACGTCATTTGAAGATTATATATATATATGATCTAGAAAACAACGATTTTCTAAAGTTTCATCAATTAATTACCAGCATTCCAGCATATTTGAAAAAATCACTTACAAACGAAGGCATAATACATTCACAAAAGGAAAGTTTACTGAGTAAAGTCTGCAATTCTAAAACACCTAACAAGCTAATCTATACTAAACAGATATATAACACACAAAAAACGGAATTAAAATCAGAATTAAAATGGGAACATAACTTACAAATGAATAACATAAACTGGAAAACAGTATATGCACAACCATTTAGAGCTACAATAGATACAACAATTAGAAGCTTTCAATATAAATATATAATGCGGATTTTACCAACAAATAAATTATTGTTTAAAATGAAAATATCTATGTGATTTTTGCAACATTCATATAGAAAGCATGGAACATCTTTTTTGGGAGTGTAATCATATTCAAAGTTTATGGAATAGACTGACGCATTTTCTTAGCACCCACAATTTCTCAGTATCTTTCAACTTAGAAAATATAAGCTTTGGGATCTTAGAAAAAGGAATAAAAAGCAACATTATAAATTTCAATATCTTTTTAATGAAATCATTTATATTTCAAATGACTGAATACAGAAAAAATATTCCCAACATTGAGCAGTTCTTAAACTACTTGAAAATGAGAATATCTCTTGAAAAGGAGATTGCAATAATGCATGATAAAGTAAATTATCATATGTTCAAATGATGTGGGTGAAGTTAGCAGTGAGCAGTGTACTGCCAGTGTACTGCTGTACTGCTGGCAGTGAGCAGTGTACTGCTGTACTGCTAGCAGTGAGCAGTGAGTAGTGTAATCCAGCAGTGGGTAGTGTAATCCAGCAGTGAGTGGTGTATTCTAGTAGTGTATGATGTGCAAATGCAAATTTTCGAAAAAAATAATAAAAATAATAAAAATATTTTTTATCTTTTTCCGTACTTGCTGCGTTTCTAGCAGTGAGCAGTGGGGAATGTACGAGTAGTGTATTCCAGCAGTGGGTAGTGTAATCCAGCAGTGAGTGGCGTATTGTAGTAGTGAATGAAGTGTAAATGCAAATTTTCGAAAAAAAATAATAAAAATAATAAAAATATTTTTTATCTTTTTCCGTACTTGCTGCGTTTCTAGCAGTGAGCAGTGGGGAATGTACGAGTAGTGTATTCCAGCAGTGGGTAGTGTAATCCAGCAGTGAGTGGCGTAGTGTAGTAGTGAATGAAGCGTAAATGCAAATTTTCGAAAAAAATAATAAAAATAATAATTTTGTTTTTATCTTTTTCCTGCTTTTCTGGCAGTGAGCAGTGGGGAATGTACGAGTAGTGTATTCCAGCAGTGGGTAGTGTAATCCAGCAGTGAGTGGTGTATTCTAGTAGTGTATGATGTGCAAATGTAATTTTTTGAAGAAAAAAAATAAAAAAAATAAAAATATTTTTTATATCTTTTTCTGCTTTTCTGGCAGTGAGCAGTGGGGAATGTACGAGTAGTGTATTCCAGCAGTGGGTAGTGTAATCCAGCAGTGAGTGGCGTATTCTAGTAGTGTATGATGTGCAAATGCAAATTTTCGGGGGAAAAAAAATAATAATAAAAATAGCCAGAGTGATGCGATTACTAACAGAGTTGTTATATGCTGTTGTCTGAAATGGGTGTCATGTAAGCTCAAAATGCAGGAGCGGAGTAATAGGAACACTTTCGATCGAGTCTGTATATGTTTAGACCGTGAAGGTCATGTGTGGTTTTCAGTCTGTATATGTTTAAACCGTGAAGGCCATGAGTGGTTCTCAGTCTGTGTATGGTTAGACCATATGAGGTCATGAGTGGTTCTCAGTCTGTGTATAGTTGGACCATATGAGGTCATGAGTGGTTCTCAGTCTGTGTATAGTTAGACCATATGAGGTCATGAGTGGTTCTAAGTCTGTGCATAGTTAACCATACGAGGTCATGATTGGTACTGAGTCGTGGCATAGTTAGACCATATGAGGTCATGATTGATACTGAGTCGTTGTATATTTAGACCATGAAGATCACCATGTGTACCGACGTCATATGGAAAGATAGACGTGTGTGTATATATTATACAAGGATAAGGGTAACTCTTGTCCTGTTTGTGGTACAACAATAGTATGATACAAGTTTATAATACGGGCTGATTTTGGTCTCTAGTACATGTAGGCCACAACGCATAGAGCTCCTAAGAAGCGATGTGCGTTCGGCAAACACGCATAGCTCCCGAGAGCCCTATCGGTCGAAGGTACACATCAACTTTAAAATGTGTCTTTCAACCTGACGCATAGAGCTCCCCACTTCCGATAATTAAGATGTTGAGATGACTTGTACGTGCACTTGTAGATACAAATGCAAGTACGCGTTGTAGGAATTAACACCTAACACCTATTCACACCTACATGCCCTCGCATGGCGTTAGTATCACGACCGAGAAAAGTGAATAAAACGTGGTGGTAACGCCGAGTACTTGATACGAACGCAAACGAACTTCCTTGAACGCCAAGCCGTGGCGTTTGTCTTGGACTATTCAAACCAAACGTCGCGCTTCCGCGTTCTGACCAGAACGGGATAAGAACTAGTTCTGAACTCCGCACGAACTTTACTGGAAATACCTTCACGTAGTAACAACTGCAAGAACGTGAATGCATGAGGATTGCTCGTCTCCCATTACTGCGTCTGCCTCCGAGTTGTCTGTACGGCAAGGCCGTTCGAGTACATGGCTGGAACATGGGTTCTGCACGTCATCTCGATGGGGTGAACATTTGACCTACGGTTCGTGAAAATCCTTCAAGAGGTTTAGGAGATATGGACCGGGCACGATGGGATGGGTGGACGGAATGACGGATGGACATCGACCAATCCTATAGTCCCCATTACCGGGTCTTCGACCAGTAGGGGCCTAACAAGCCTTTAATAAAGTGAAAATGGGACATAATTCAGTAAGTACAAAACAGAGAGTTATGGTTCTTGCGCTCAGCACTCCGCCTCATTGCCCTCTCTCACTGCTTCAAGTTTCTTTTTATTACCTTCAATACTTTTCGAGTTATGCTCCGGACAAGCACATACTAAGGTGAAAAGGGGAGATAATTCAGTAGGTACATCACAGCGATTTATTGTTCTCGCGCTCTATACACCGCCTCATTTCCCTCTATCACCGTTTCAAGTTTCATTAGATTTCATTCAATACTTTACGAGTTATGCTACAGCAAGCATTTAATAAAGTGAAAAGGGAGATAATTCATCAATGACAACACAGAGAGTTATGGTTCTTGCGCCCTGCTCTCCATCTCATTGCCATCCATCACAGATTCAAGTTTCATTTGATTTCCTTCTATGCTTATCGAGTTATGCTCCGGACAAGAAGTACCCGGTCGAACGAACGGACGGACGAACAAACGGACGGACGGACAGACAGACAATGTGGCAACTATATGCTCTCCCTTTGGGGAGCATAAAAATAGTCAGTAGTTTAATATGTTTTAGTAGTTTACAACAGAGGAGCTCAATGCGGGACGATCGGGCATATTGACGCATTGAAGCTCTATCGGACAGGAGCTCTTATGCGGTTCATTAACGACGCATAGAGCTCTATGGGTTAGGAGCTCTATGCGGCGTAACACTGCTGGAATACACTACTCGTACATTCCCCACTGCTCACTGCCAGAAAGGCAAGTACGGAAAAAGATAGAATTTTTTTTTATTATTTTTATTTTTTTCTCGAAAATTTTCATTTGCACATCTGTCGCAAACTCTCCTTTTTCTTCTCGTATTTATATATCTCAGTTGCTACGGCTCTTACCAGGGTCTATCCTATTGTAGACTCGCTGGAGCACTGCCAGAAAAGCAGAAAAAGATATAAAAAATATTTTTATTATTTTTATTATTTTATTCAAAAATTTACATTTGCACATCATACACTACTAGAATACACCACTCACTGCTGGATTACACTACCCACTGCTGGAATACACTACTCGTACATTCCCCCACTGCTCACTGCCAGAAAAGCAGAAAAAGATATAAAAACTATTTTTATTTTTTTATTATTGTATTCAAAATTTACATTTGCACATCATACACTACTAGAATACACCACTCACTGCTGGATTACACTACCCACTGCTGGAATACACTACTCGTACATTCCCCACTGCTCACTGCTAGAAACGCAGCAAGTACGGAAAAAGATAAAAAAATATTTTTATTATTTTTATTATTTTATTCAAAAATTGACATTTTCACATGATACACTACTACAATACGCCACTCACTGCTGGATTACACTACCCACTGCTGGAATACACTACTTGTACATTCCCCACTGCTCACTGCCAGAAAAGCAGAAAAAGATATAAAAAATATTTTTATTATTTTTATTATTTTTTTCGAAAACTTGCATTTGCACATCATACACTACTAGAATACACCACTCACTGCTGGATTACACTACCCACTGCTGGATTACACTACTCACTGCTCACTGCTAGCAGTACAGCAGTACACTGCTCACTGCCAGCAGTACACTGGCAGTAAAAATAAAAAAAAACATTTTTTATTATTTTTATTTATTTATTTTTCGAAATGTGGCATATACACATCATTCACTACTAGAATACATAACTCACTGCTGGATTACACTATCCACTGCTGGAATACACTACTCGTACATTCCCCACTGCTTACTGCCAGAAAAGCAGAAAAAGATATAAAAAATATTTTTATTATTTTTATTATTTTATTCAAAAATTGACATTTGCACATCATACACTACTAGAATACACCATTCACTGCTGGATTACACTACCCACTGCTGGAAAACACTACTCGTACATTCCCCCACTGCTCACTGCCAGAAAAGCAGAAAAAGATATAAAAACTATTTTTATTTTTTTATTATTGTATTCAAAATTTACATTTGCACATCATACACTACTAGAATACACCACTCACTGCTGGATTACACTACCCACTGCTGGAATACACTACTCGTACATTCCCCACTGCTCACTGCCAGAAAAGCAGAAAAAGATATAAAAAATATTTTTATTATTTTATTCAAAAATTTACATTTGCACATCATACACTACTAGAATACACCACTCACTGCTGGATTACACTACCCACTGCTGGATTACACTACTCACTGCTCACTGCTAGCAGTACAGCAGTACACTGCTCACTGCCAGCAGTACACTGGCAGTAAAAAAATAAAAAAACATTTTTTATTATTTTTATTTATTTATTTTTCGAAATTTGGCATATACACATCATTCACTACTAGAATACATAACTCACTGCTGGATTAC
>CM026398.1:42676301-42707581 GCA_014843695.1 Archivesica marissinica | reverse complement strand
TGATTTACGACACAGATTAATCATTGCGTCTCTCCCACATTGTTTTCACGACAATATTCGGTAATTTCTACTGTCAATTTTCATACCTATCTGACAGAGATCGATCAAGTAGAATACTATATGTGTCAATGATGAATGTGTATACTAAGCTATTTGTTCATTAACCTTCACTTAGCTTTCAAAATAATATCGATTCCTAGCGTAGACTGTGTATTTTTTAAATCGTAAGACAAACTATGTTAGTCTATTACAATAAAGCATTTCCGTGATACCAGGTATGGGCATCTGTTGGACAAAAATAAATGACGTGTGTGCATATGTCTGTGCGTTTTATGTTAATTATCGTTGTCGTTTGCCCACATGAAGTATATGAGATTTGCGTTTATTTATTGTCGGTACTGACTGGACTGGCAAGTCTGTTGGACAAAGGTTCTGGCTGGTAAGTCTGTTGGACAAAGGTTCTGGCTGGCAAGTCTGTTGGACAAAGGTTCTGGCTGGCAAGTCTGTTGGACAAAGGTTCTGGCTGGCAATTCTGTTGTGCATGGGTTCTGACTGGCAAGTCTGTTGGACAAAGGTTCTGGCTGGCAAGTCTGTTGGACAAAGGTTCTGGCTGGCAAGTCTGTTGTGCATGGGTTCTGACTGGCAAGTCTGTTGGACAAAGGTTCTGGCTGGCAAGTCTGTTGGACAAAGGTTCTGGCTGGCAATTATGTTGTGCATGGGTTCTGACTGGCAAGTCTGTTGGACAAAGGTTCTGGCTGGCAAGTCTGTTGGACAAAGGTTCTGGCTGGCAAGTCTGTTGGACAAAGGTTCTGGCTGGCAAGTCTGTTGGACAAAGGTTCTGGCTGGCAAGTCTGTTGGACAAAGGTTCTGGCTGGCAAGTCTGTTGGACAAAGGTTCTGGCTGGCAAGTCTGTTGGACAAAGGTTCTGGCTGGCAATTCTGTTGTGCATGGGTTCTGACTGGCAAGTCTGTTGGACAAAGGTTCTGGCTGGCAAGTCTGTTGGACAAAAGTTCTGGCTGGCAAGTCTGTTGGACAAAGGTTCTGGCTGGCAAGTCTGTTGGACAAAGGTTCTGGCTGGCAAGTCTGTTGGACAAAGGTTCTGGCTGGCAAGTCTGTTGGACAAAGGTTCTGGCTGGCAAGTCTGTTGGACAAAGGTTCTGGCTGGCAAGTCTGTTGGACAAGGTTCTGGCTGGCAAGTCTGTTGTGCATGTTCTGACTGGCAAGTCTGTTGGACAAAGGTTCTGGCTGGCAAGTCTGTTGGACAAAGGTTCTGGCTGGCAAGTCTGTTGGACAAAGGTTCTGGCTGGCAAGTCTGTTGGACAAAGGTTCTGGCTGGCAAGTCTGTTGGACAAAGGTTCTGGCTGGCAAGTCTGTTGGACAAAGGTTCTGGCTGGCAAGTCTGTTGGACAAAGGTTCTGGCTGGCAAGTCTGTTGGACAAAGGTTCTGACTGGCAAGTCTGTTGGACAAAGGTTCTGGCTGGCAAGTCTGTTGGACAACGGTTCTGGCTGTCAAGTCTGTTGGACAAAGGTTCTGGCTTGCAAGTCTGTTGGACAAGGGTTCTGGCTGGAAAGTCTGTTGGACAAAGGTTCTGGCTGGCAAGTCTGTTGGACAAAGGTTCTGGCTGGCAAGTCTGTTGGACAAAGGTTCTGGCTGGCAAGTCTGTTGGACAAAGGTTCTGGCTGGCAAGTCTGTTGGACAACGGTTCTGGCTGTCAAGTCTGTTGGACAAAGGTTCTGGCTTGCAAGTCTGTTGGACAAAGGTTCTGGCTGGCAAGTCTGTTGGACAAAGGTTCTTGCTGGCAAGTCTGTTGGACAAATGTTCTGGCTGGCAAGTCTGTTGGACAAAGGTTCTGGCTGGCAAGTCTGTTGGACAAAGGTTCTGGCTGGCAAGTCTGTTGGACAAAGGTTCTGGCTGGCAAGTCTGTTGGACAAAGGTTCTGGCTGGCAAGTCTGTTGGACAAAGGTTCTGGCTGGCAAGTCTGTTGGACAAAGGTTCTGGCTGGCAAGTCTGTTGGACAAAGGTTCTGGCTGGCAAGTCTGTTGGACAAAGGTTCTGGCTGGCAAGTCTGTTGGACAAAGGTTCTGGCTGGCAAGTCTGTTGGACAAAGGTTCTGACTGGCAAGTCTGTTGGACAAAGGTTCTGGCTGGCAAGTCTGTTGGACAAAGGTTCTGGCTGGCAAGTCTGTTGGACAAAGGTTCTGGCTGGCAAGTCTGTTGGACAAAGGTTGGCTGGCAAGTCTGTTGGACAAAGGTTCTGGCTGGCAAGTCTGTTGGACAAGGTTTGGCTGGCAAGTCTGTTGGACAAAGGTTCTGGCTGGCAAGTCTGTGGACAAAGGTTCTGGCTGGCAATTCTGTGTGCATGGGTTCTGACTGGCAAGTCTGTTGGACAAAGGTTCTGGCTGGCAAGTCTGTTGGACAAAAGTTCTGGCTGGCAAGTCTGTTGGACAAAGGTTCTGGCTGGCAAGTCTGTTGGACAAGGTCTGGCTGGCAAGTCTGTTGGACAAAGGTTCTGGCTGGCAAGTCTGTTGGACAAAGGTTCTGGCTGGCAAGTCTGTTGGACAAAGGTCTGGCTGGCAAGTGTTGGACAAGGTTTGGTCTGTTTGCATGGGTTCTGACTGGCAAGTCTGTTGGACAAAGGTTCTGGCTGGCAAGTCTGTTGGACAAAGGTTCTGGCTGGCAAGTCTGTTGGACAAAGGTTCTGGCTGGCAAGTCTGTTGTGCATGGGTTCTGACTGGCAAGTCTGTTGGACAAAGGTTCTGGCTGGCAAGTCTGTTGGACAAAGGTTCTGGCTGGCAAGTCTGTTGGACAAAGGTTCTGGCTGGCAAGTCTGTTGGACAAAGGTTCTGGCTGGCAAGTCTGTTGGACAAAGGTTCTGGCTGGCAAGTCTGTTGTGCATGGGTTCTGACTGACAAATGTGTTGGATAATGATTCCGACTGGACATTATTTTGGACAAGGGATCTGACTGGCATGTCCGGAGATATTTTCATTATCAAAGTGTTATGGACAACTATTCCAGTCCGCAATGTCCCGATACGTCGTATCCGCTTGACTCTTGTATATAATTAACACCTCTTATAAGTGTGCATATATAAATGGTCTTATATCTCCGTCAATATTGGCCCGATAATGATGACATTTTCAGCAAATACAGTTGAGATATATTTCATGATATTCCATTTATTTTATTTCGTAACAAACACAAATTTAACACACATGACTAATTAATGTGATGGTGCGTAAAAAGTCAATGTTGCAAAATGATAATGTCAATGATAAAACTCAGGCCGATGAGAATTAATTATTCTAATATCGCGTATGCCCATCCTGACTGCGGATCACAGCTTGGCCTCGTCGTCGCATGGAAGGGACATAACGTCGTACATAGTGCTGGGGTAGATTTGCCCACTCTTGCCCAATCTTCGCACGGAGCTGGGCGAAGGCCTGTGGCACTTAGCTGGTCCTTCTTACGCGGCGATTCAATTCATCCCATAAATTTACTATAATGTTTAAGTCGGGAGACTTCGGTGGTATGTCCATCACATTGATGTGGTTAGCATTCAAAAAGAATCTTGTCGCCCTAGCTGTGTGGGCTGGCGCGCCATCCTGCAGCAACCGCAATCCTCTATTGTTCCTAAACATGGGTACTACCTCAGTTTGAAGCACGTCATGTTGGTACCGGGCGGCGTTTAGATTACCGTTAATGAACACGATGTTAGTCTTGTGATGTAAGTAGACATCAGCCCATACCATTACTGACCAACCCCATACCTATCTCGTTCGATGACGCAGTTGTCGTTGAACCGCTCTCCCCGTTGTCGATATATCCGTGAACGACAGTCGTTTTCCTGTAGGCAGAACTTCTTTTCGTCAGTAAACAGGACCTGTCCCCATTATGCCTGTGTTGTTCTAAGATGACGCCGAGCCCAACGATCTCGCAGTGCCCTATGCCAGTCAGTACAATACCCTTAAAGGGCCGTCTACACCGCATGTTGGCGAGCGATCGAAGACGCCTTCTAACGGTCTGCGCAGAGATATGGAGTCCGTGCGTCCCGCGCGTTTCTCCGGCCGTCTTGACAGATGTACGTGTGCACATCTACGATGTGATTATCTTGTGCAGCTGTTGTGCAACGCCCCCCACATGGTCTGCGAGGGAAGTTACCAACGTTGCCAGTCGCTCTGTACTTCAGCATCAGCTTGCTGATGGTGTTGCGGTGTACACCCATGCATCGCGCAACCTGCAAATGATACGGATAACATGAAATTAGTAATTAAAATATATAATTTATTTTTTATGGATATTTTCAATAACAAACTGAATATTAATGACTTTCAATTTTTATAACATAAAGAAACGTAATTAATTAGTGACATTGAATTAACTTTGAGACGTACCTCTGTTTGGTGTATACCGGCGTTGAGGAAGCCGACGGCTATTCCCCGTTCCGCTATGGTCAGCCTGCCCATGTCATGTTTTTCTGATGTGTGGATCGTAATCAAGTCCACAACTACCAAATGTAGTTTTATTTTGTGCCAGCGCACCATTTTCTCGTGCATTGTGTTGATTTTGACGTTGCGTGGTTCAACGCGCCATATCGATTAAATTTAACATGTGGAGCACGGGATAATATTCGAAATGTAGTCAATAGCCAGTACACAACATTTCGTGGAAAAATATTGATAAATAAAAAGGTTATACGTAAATCAAAGATGCACACTTATAAGAGTTGTTAAGTGTATATATATATAACGCCTCTGACATCAGATAAGTGATTCAATCGTTGAATCCAGTTTCTGAGACATTACCCGATGTAGATATTTGTAACTGTGCATGATTCAAGTCTACCAAACTGTTTAATAACCACAATTACCGAGCAAGGTGGGTAAGACACCAGGTGCAATGCAGTGCTAATCGTCCGCGGGCACTTCAGTGCTAACCGTCCGCGGTTACTTCAGTGCTAACCGTCCGCGGGTACTTCAGTGCTAACCGCCCGCGGTTACTTCAGTGCTAACCGTCCGCGGGTACTTCAGTGCTAACCGTCCGCGGGTACTTCAGTGCTAACCGTCCGCGGGTACTTCAGTGCTAACCGTCCGCGGGTACTTCAGTGCTAACCGTCCGCGGGTACTTCAGTGCTAACCGTCCGCGGGTACTTCAGTGCACCGTCCGGGTACTTCAGTGCTAACCGTCCGCGGCTACTTCAGCTAACCGTCCGCGGGTAATTCAGTGCTAGCCGTCCGTGGCTACTTCAGTGCTAGTCGTCCGTGGCTACTTCAGCTAACCGTCCGCGGGTAATTCAGTGCAGTATATTCTAGTTTATCTTCAATCGACCTGTACAGCAAATTCCACTAACATATAATACATTGCAGCCAAATCTACGGTGTTATGTATACTCTGTCATATTTTATTAGAAATATGTTCTACATATATAACACACCTGTTTCTAGTAACACGTGTATTTTTATGGGGGCAAATCATCCTTATAAATCAACCACTAATTGAGCTATTACAAGCAATAATTCATCATTTAGTGGATATGTCAATCGATTCATTGCATATCAAATATTTCATAAACAACCTCAACAAACAAATTCAACAAACAGGTCATTTTTCTGATAAAGAAACTGAAGGGTATTACACAAGGAGTTCGAGAATCGTTAGCTATCCTGCAGATGAATGCTAGACATTGTGTGCTAGTATTCTTCCCTGGAATCGCACAATAATGATGCAATCCACTTTTGTTATTATTAATTACTTATTTTATTGCACATGCGCAAACATTACAAACATTCCTGCAAAGCTTTAACGGAAAGTATTTCAGATTGAAAAAAACAACATTGTTTTGCACGTTCAGACTTGGACTCATTTCATGCGCCTTTAAACATATAATAACAGAATACATCATGCTGTGCTACTGTTATAGTCCTGTTCAAACAAAGGAAAGTACAAGTCGTGGTAGCGCGTTCGCTTCAGATGCGAAAAGCCCGGAGTTCGAACCCCGCTAGAGCCGTTACGAGTGTGCCCTTAGGAAAGGCATTTTTAAATTCAACATTATCTCTTCTCTCTCCCTCGTGGCGATGGTTTCTCACAGGAATGAGGTCTCGAGAGTGATTAATATAAATTGTATGATTTGTTTCGCAATCGAGCTAATATAAATTTCTATAAACTAAAAAATGAAATTGCCTTGTATGCGAGTGTCCCATGTTCTATGCCACCAATATTAATAACACATGTACAAATGAAGCACGCATGTACATTGCCTTGTATGCGAGTGTCCCATGTTCTATGCCACCAATATTAATAACACATGTACAAATGAAGCATGCATGTACATTGCCTTGTATGCGGGTGTCCCATGTTCTATGCAACCAATATTAATAAAACATGTACAATGAAGTATGCATGTACATTGCCTTGTATGCGGGTGTCCCATGTTCTATGCCACCAATATTAATAAAACATGTACAAATGAAGCACGCATGTACACGTGCATTCACGTGCATTCATGACATTGCTGTTATTACTGAGAACTGTAGTCACAAAAAGAGTGGAATGCAACAATATTAACCGAGTCATTATAAGATTATATATATATATATATATATATGTCAACAATGCTCAAGTATATTAAATACATGGAAATCGTGATAGCGCAGTGGTAGCGCGTTCGGCCTGGAGTTCTAACGCCACTGGGGCCGTTACGAGTGTGCCCTTAGGCAAGGCATTTAATTTCCACGTTGCCTCTTCTCTCTCCCTCGTGGCGATGGATTCCATCAGGAATGAGGTCTCGAGAGTGATTAATATAAGTTATAAGAACTGGTTTCGCAATCGAGCTAAATAAATTTGTATATATAAAGTATATTAAACATGTTTAAAAATGATGGATTTGTGTAATACTGCGTATAACAACAATATGTTTTCCCGTCTGGGGGAACACTTCGGGAAGTATCTAAACGAACTAGAGCGCACCCGCAAGGATATCAATAGATTGGCTACCCAAACAACCATGTCCGATTAGCGCAGTGGTTAGCACGCTCGCTGATCACCAATGCAACTCGGGTTCAATCCTAGACCGGGAAGTATGTGAGATGGTACGGTTGTCGCCAGCTCGGACAGGTGGGTTTTCTCCGGGTATTCCGGTTTCCTCCCACCACGAATACGCTTTCATCCGCACTAACGAGAGTGATTAATATAAGTTGTTAAAACTTGCTACGCAATCGTTATATAATAATTAAAGTTTTTTTTAAAAAAACCCTGTCTTTCTCCGTGGTCGAGTTGTTAAGGTCGCTGACTTGCATACAACTGCAACCTATCATCACTGATGGTCACGGGTTCGAGCCCCTCTCATATCGTGTCTCTTTATAAGGAAGACAAACGAGGCAATGTGGAATATAAGTGCCTTGCCTAGGGTAGGGGCACACTCGTAACGGCTACAGCCCGGTGCCAACACGGTACATGACATCCGTCTTAATATTCTCCTTTGTGTACAATACATAGAAAACGCAAACTTCGGATAAGTGTGTTTTACATGAAAAACAATTACTATATAAATACGTAGTTTTAAACATTTTGGAATATTTTTAGTTGTTCAGTTTGTGGTGTGTAATAAAGATGTGATATATCTTTGATGGGATCCTTCGTGTTTCGTTTTCATGTAATAATAATCATATAATGTAGGTGTGCGTTTACTATGTGATCTAGTATATAATGTAGGTGTGCGTTTTCTATGTCCTCTAGTATATAATATAGGTGTGCGTTTTCTATGTCCTCTAGTATATAATGTAGGTGTGCGTTTTCTATGTCCTCTAGTATATAATGTAGGTGTGCGTTTTCTATGTCCTCTAGTATATAATGTAGGTGTGCGTTTTCTATGTCCTCTAGTATATAATGTAGGTGTGCGTTTTCTATGTCCTCTAGTATATAATGTAGGTGTGCGTTTTCTATGTCCTCTAGTATATAATGTAGGTGTGCGTTTTCTATGTCCTCTAGTATATAATGTAGGTGTGCGTTTTCTATGTCCTCTAGTATATAATGTAGGTGTGCGTTTTCTATGTCCTCTAGTATATAATGTAGGTGTGCGTTTTCTATGTCCTCTAGTATATAATGTAGGTGTGTTTTTCTTATGTCCTCTAGTATATAATGTAGGTGTGCGTTTTCTATGTCCTCTAGTATATAATGTAGGTGTGCGTTTTCTATGTCCTCTAGTATATAATGTAGGTGTGCGTTTTCTATGTCCTCTAGTATATAATGTAGGTGTGCGTTTTCTATGTCCTCTAGTATATAATGTAGGTGTGCGTTTTCTATGTCCTCTAGTATATAATGTAGGTGTGCGTTTTCTATGTCCTCTAGTATATAATGTAGGTGTGCGTTTTCTATGTCCTCTAGTATATAATGTAGGTGCGCGTTTTCTATGACCTCTAGTATACATGTATATATCCTTCAAACCAGAATAATATAGGTGACGAAATATGTAATGATGTTAAACCATAGAACATATACAAACATACAGTTTACACAAAATTTAGATACATGAATGAAAAGGGATTAGAACCGAAAGCTATTATAGCTTATAGAGGTCTTCGTATAGCATGGCACTGCTATACTAGGTACGTACATGTATAAATAATGAAATAAGATATATAATAACACAGACGGATCTGTAGTCCAGTGGTAACACGCTGGACTCGTAATCCAGGGATCGCAGGTTCGATCCCCCGTCTGACCCTAATAAAATTAACAGTCTTTCAGATGGAACGTTAAACCGAGGTCTCGTGTCGGTGCTTTACACCGTGCACGTAAAAGAACCAGGGGATATTCTGGGATGGGTCTCTGTCTGTATCATGCACTATCCTCCAAAATCTAAAATAACTAATCTCTTCAGGAGGCGTTGCTCATATGGGCAACCGGTAGCGACGATAAATAAACGTAAAAAAAATAGTACAGTACAAATAGGACATTGGGGTAGGAGAAATTTGAACAGAAATGGGAATAATGGTTTTGTTATGTCAAAAGCCTGTGTAATATGACACAATAAAACTCTTGGTGGAAATAAAAAATGTTTGCACTTTGACATATTTTCGAAATAAGTGTAACGTACAACAACAATACCAGACCAGCGGCCTCCATGCCAGAGTGGTAACGGCCGTTAACTTCACAAGACGTGTCCCTCGCCCGCAGCTGCATGTTCGAATCACACATGAAGTGTCGAATTATTTCATGTTTAGAAGCCATTCAACTAGTTTTCGATAGGTCGGTGATTCTGCTCGTATGTCCGTCCTTGACTGAAATACTGCTCGGAAGGGCACCATGGGTCTTCCGCCACCAACGTTAGCTTGAGAGGCGTCATATGGCCCTAAGCTGTTGGTGGGATATTAAACCACTAACAACAGAACAATCCTGCAACGCACATATATGTATATAATGACGCATGGCGTGTGTGTTTTTACGTTTATTTATTGAAAATATTGAACCATTAGGGCAATAAAATATCAGCTCCGTAATTTGTAAAATTACTACATAATAGGCGTGACAAAGAAAGGTATATGCCTGCATCCAATACTTCAAATACTCGCCGAGCAAACAATGACAGAGTCTGTGTTTTACGTTTATTTATCGTCGCTACCGGTTACCCATATGAGCGACGCCTCCTGAAAAGATTAGTCATTTTAGATTTTGGAGGATAGTGCAATGATACAGGCAGTGACCCATTCCAGAGTCTCCTCTGGTTCTTTTACGTTTTACGTGCACGGTGTACAGCACAGACACGATATCTCGGTTTAACGTCCCATCTGAAAGACTGTTAATTGTATTAAGGTCAGACGGGGGATTGAACCTGCGATCCCTGGATTACCAGTCCAGCGTGTTACCACTCGACTACAGACCCGTCTGTATGACGCATGGTAAACAAATCCAGGCTATTTATAGAAGTAAGTATTGCACATAAATACATGCCTCTGTAGTCACCTTGTCAATAGTCATCCTAATTCATTACATGGTCGTCACGTTATTCTCTAAGACTGTTGGATCTCAGCTGAATATACGACGTAATGTCTGGCGACATGGGCATGAGACACAGACCAATAACTATTCATTAAAGTCGTTTGTTTCTCAGTAAACCGACGTCTTGGATCTTTATTAGCAACGCTTAGTCTCTTCAGCAGTATCGATTGCAAATTAATTACGATGATTCGCTCTGATTTTTGTGTGTGTTGATTTCCAATTATTACTCATCGTTTACTCCTGTTGTTGTTACCTGAGAAATCGACCCGATTTCATAAAAACTATCTGGAACAGATAATTGTGGTTTGGAATATGACAATGACAAAACTGACTCATTAAATGAAACTAAGGAAATTCTGAGAATAATTTCTTAATGAGCACGTACGAGTAGGCCTATTATATGTTGGATCAGGCATTGTCTTGTTTGCGGTTTTAATTTCACCTACGTCTTGGACAATCTTTGCATTGCAATGATGCACGGCGAGATATGCATTTATTGAGTTATTTACACAAAGTACGCGTACACAGACACGAGCTATTGTCTAGAAAATACACATATGTGCGATATGGCACGAGCTATGGTCTAGAAAATACACACATGTGCGATATGGCACTAGATATTGTCTATACAATACACATATGTGCGATATGGCACGAGACATTGTCTATGCAATACACATATGTGCGATATGGCACTAGATATTGTCTATACAATACACATATGTGCGATATGGCACGAGACATTGTCTATACAATACACATATGTGCGATATGGCACTAGATATTGTCTATACAATACACATATGTGCGATATGGCACGAGACATTGTCTATACAATACACATATGTGTGATATGGCACGAGACATTTTCTAGACAATACACATATATGCGATATGGCACAAGATATTGTCTAGAAAATACACATATGTGCGATATGGCACGAGATATTGTCTAGAAAATACACATATGTGCGATATGGCACGAGATATTGTCTAGAAAATACACATATGTGCGATATGGCACGAGACATTGTCTAGACAATACACATATGTGCGATATGGCACGAGATATTGTCTAGAAAATACGAGACCACAGCCAATATAGTTTACTCCTTCCATCCAGATGAGTGTACACATGTCCGATTAGCGCAGTGGTTAGTGCGCTCGCCTCTCACCAATGCAACCCCGGTTCGATCCTCGGACAGGGAAGTATGTGCGATGGTACGGATGGTCGCCGGATCGGACGGGTGGGTTTTCTCCGGGTACTCCTGTTTCCTCCCACATGAATGACCACATATACGCTTTCATCCGCGCCAACGCGAGTGATTAATATAAGTTGTTAAAACTTGCTTCGCAGTCGTTGTAAAATAAATAATGTTTAAACTTTAAACACATGTGTGTGCTAGACGACACCAGAAATCATCTAGAAAATATGCACATGAATTCTCTGATTGTGTGTTCTGTGAAATAAATGACGTGGCTGATAAAAGGGAAATAACTATGTAAATTACTAAAGGAATTGCCCAAAACGGTCTGCGGTATTTTAACGAAACACATTGAATTTACAAACCACTCCAGTTATTATAATGAAGATTACACACATCCTCGCTGTTTTTATTGTTATCTTTGAACATAAATCTATGTTAATTAAGCTAATGTAATAGATTACCTATTTAACATTAATTAATTAGGCAATACTGTATATATGGTAGCCCTTGCATATGATAGTCCGTGTTGAGAATAGTATTTGCGTAACATTCAAATGGAGTCTATTCCGAGGAAGATGTCACAGGTGTAGTGGGAGCCTCGTAGGTAGGGATCGACCCAATCACTGGACCGACTACACTCTGTGATACACTTCTTGGAAGTAGGCTTAGTTATGGCTGTTTGATCTCACACGATATCTCTCTACAAATCTTATTCCCCACATATGAATTAATATGGAATCTGTATTGCTTACAGTGTCTGGATCATCGCGCGCTATATCTCTCTACAAATCGTATTCCCTACATATGAATTAATATGGAATCTGTATTGCTTGCAGTATCTGGATCATCGACTAAGTTTTTAATTTATTCTAAATGTGTCTATTTTGTTTTCATTTTCTGTTGTGAATGGTACTTATATTGGCGAGGAAATGAAATACAGTATATCGCTTATATATATGTATGTCAGTTTCATTGCGATTACATTCAGTAACATTTTAAGATTTCGATAAAGTAAATTTCTAGTATAGTAGTTCATCCGTATATGTATTGCAATAATTATAGATTACATGTGTTGCCATAATTATATGCTTATGTCGTATAATGTATATTTAGTCACTAGAAACTGTATAGTTTATGTGAATAAAAAATGATCGTTAGTTCGTTCGTTCGGTAATAAATATAACATACATAACTTTAATAACTGATATTAATATAAGGCAGCTTTGATGACATATTGTATAGGATGGTTATTCACGCTGATTGAATTTTGAGCACAAGAAATTGTTTTATAATTGGCATAATGGCGTATGTCTAATGGATTTTTAATACAAAGATAAATATATTTAATATCGAGGTGTCTTGTAACATTGTCACCACGTGGGTGCACTGGCTTGTTACCCATTTATTTCGAGTAAAGCATCGTTTATTGTATAATTGACCATATATCGAGTTTTCAGAACGCATGATTTTAAATCGACAATAGAAATATATGAGTCGGAAACTGCAAATCGGTTTGATGTATGACAAATTACTATGTGCAACCGAATCAAACAGATGAATAAGAAATAGACGTTTGTGCAGTATCATCATGACTATATGCGCACCCCAGGACCAAGACTGAACCCCAGGACCAAGTCTCCACCCCAGGACCAAGACTGTACCCCTGGACCAAGACTACACACCAGGACCAAGACTGAACCCCTGGACCAAGACTACACACCAGGACCAATACTACACACCAGGACCAAGACTGCACCCCTGGACCAAGACTACACACCAGGACCAAGACTGCACCCCTGGACCAAGACTGCACATCAGGACCAAGACTACACACCAGGACCAAGACTGCACCCCAGGACCAAGACTGAACCCCTGGACCAAGACTGCACACCAGGACCAAGACTACACACCAGACCAAGACTGAACCCCTGGACCAAGACTGAACCCCTGGACCAATACTGAACCCCTGGACCAAGACTGCACATCAGGACCAAGACTGCACACCAGGACCAAGACTACACACCAGGACCAAGACTACACACCAGGACCAAGACTACACATCAGGACCAAGACTGAACACCAGGACCAAGACTACACACCAGGACCAAGACTACACACCAGGACCAAGACTACACACCAGGACCAAGACTGCACACCAGACCAAGACTACACCCGACCAAGACTACACATCAGGACCAAGACTACACATCAGGACCAAGACTACACACCAGGACCAAGACTACACACCAGGACCAAGACTGAACACCAGGACCAAGACTGAACACCAGGACCAAGACTACACACCAGGACCAAGACTACACACCAGGACCAAGACTACACACCAGGACCAAGACTGAACACCAGGACCAAGACTGAACACCAGGACCAAGACTACACATCAGGACCAAGACTACACATCAGGACCAAGACTACACATCAGGACCAATACTGAACACCAGGACCAAGACTGAACACCAGGACCAAGACTGCACACCGGACCAAGACTGAACACCAGGACCAAGACTACACACCAGGACCAAGACTGCACCCCTGGACCAAGACTGCACCCCTGGACCAAGACTGCACCCTGGACCAAGACTGCACACCAGGACCAAGACTGCACCCCTGGACCAAGACTGAACACCAGGACCAAGACTACACATCAGGACCAAGACTGAACCCCTGGACCAAGACTGTACACCAGGACCAATACTGAACACCAGGACCAAGACTACACATCAGGACCAAGACTGAACACCAGGACCAAGACTACACACCAGGACCAAGACTGCACCCCTGGACCAAGACTGCACCCCTGGACCAAGACTGCACCCCTGGACCAAGACTGCACACCAGGACCAAGACTGCACCCTGGACCAAGACTGTACACCAGGACCAATACTGAACACCAGGACCAAGACTGCACACCAGGACCAAGACTGCACCCCTGGACCAAGACTGCACACCAGGACCAAGACTGAACACCAGGACCAAGACTACACACCAGGACCAAGACTACACACCAGGACCAAGACTGCACCCCAGGACCAAGACTACACATCAGGACCAAGACTACACATCAGGACCAAGACTACACACCAGGACCAAGACTACACATCAGGACCAAGACTACACATCAGGACCAAGACTACACATCAGGACCAAGACTACACATCAGGACCAAGACTACACATCAGGACCAAGACTACACATCAGGACCAAGACTACACATCAGGACCAAGACTACACATCAGGACAAGATACACATCAGGACCAAGACTTGGACCAAGACTGAACACCAGGACCAAGACTGAACACCAGGACCAAGACTACACACCAGGACCAAGACTACACACCAGGACCAAGACTACACATCAGGACCAAGACTGAACACCAGGACCAAGACTACACACCAGGACCAAGACTACACACCAGGACCAAGACTACACACCAGGACCAAGACTGAACACCAGGACCAAGACTACACATCAGGACCAAGACTACACATCAGGACCAAGACTACACATCAGGACCAAGACTACACATCAGGACCAAGACTACACATCAGGACCAATACTGAACACCAGGACCAAGACTGAACACCAGGACCAAGACTGAACCCCTGGACCAAGACTGCACATCAGGACCAAGACTGCACACCAGGACCAAGACTGAACCCCTGGACCAAGACTGAACACCAGGACCAAGACTGCACACCAGGACCAAGACTGCACACCAGGACCAAGACTGAACCCCTGGACCAAGACTACACACCAGGACCAAGACTGAACCCCTGGACCAAGACTACACACCAGGACCAAGACTGAACCCCTGGACCAAGACTGAACACCAGGACCAAGACTGAACCCCTGGACCAAGACTGCACATCAGGACCAAGACTGAACACCAGGACCAAGACTACACATCAGGACCAAGACTGAACACCAGGACCAAGACTACACATCAGGACCAAGATACACATCAGGACCAAGACTACACATCAGGACCAAGACTACACATCAGGACCAAGACTACACATCAGGACCAAGACTACACATCAGGACCAAGACTACACATCAGGACCAAGACTGAACACCAGGACCAAGACTACACATCAGGACCAAGACTACACATCAGACCAAGACTACACATCAGGACCAAGACTACACATCAGGACCAAGACTACACATCAGGACCAAGACTACACACCAGGACCAAGACTGAACCCTGGACCAAGACTGACCCCTGGACCAAGACTGAACCCCTGGACCAAGACTGAACACCAGGACCAAGACTGAACCCCTGGACCAAGACTGCACATCAGGACCAAGACTGCACACCAGGACCAAGACTGAACACCTGGACCAAGACTGAACCCCTGGACCAAGACTGTACCCCTGACCAAGACTGTACCCTGGACCAAGACTACACACCAGGACCAAGATGAACACCTGTACCAAGACTGAACCCCTGGACCAAGACTGCACATCAGGACAGACTGCACCAATACTGAACACCTGGACCAAGACTGCACCCCAGGACCAAGACTGAACCCTGGACCAAGACTGCACACCAGGACCAGACTGCACCCCTGGACCAAGACTGCACATCAGGACCAAGACTGCACACCAGGACCAAGACTGCCCCTGGACCAAGACTGCACCCCTGGACCAAGACTGACCCTGGACCAAGACTGCACCAAGACTGCACACCTGGACCAAGACTGCACACCGGGACCAAGACGGCACCCCATGATCACGACCGTACACCAGGACAAAGACTGCACCCCTGGACCATGACCGTACACCAGGACCACAGGACCAAGACTGCACACCAGGACCAAGACTGCACACCAGGACCAAGACTGCACACCAGGACCACGACCGTACACCAGGACCAAAACTGCACCCCAGGACCAAGACTGTACACCAGGACCAAGACTGCACCAAGAATGCACACCAGTACCAAGACTGCACACCGGGACCAAGACGGCACCCCATGACCACGACCGTACACCAGGACAAAGACTGCACCCCAGGACCACGACCGTACACCAAGACCACAGGACCAAGACTGCACACCAGGACCAAGACTGCACACCAGGACCAAGACTGCACACCAGGACCACGACCGTACACCAGGACCAAGACTGCACACCGGGACCAAGACTGCACACCGGGACCAAGACTGCACCCCAGGACGACGACCGTACACCGGCCGATAAAATAGGTGCTACACTATAATAAGCAAACACCTGTTTGCACAATGAAAACTATTCTTAGAATGTAAAACACTGTCGTGACGTCAAACCTTTGTACTTGCAGTCCATTATTATTAATATTGGACTGCTTTCAAAATGTCAGAGTATTATATAAAATCATATGCATAAATGGTACGAAATTAACAAGTTTGATTAGTAAGATCTTGTTATATAAGTGTGTGTATTAACTATTAAGTAAGATATAAGCTCTCAAACGGATCCAATATGTAAATTATTGGCACTGTGCTCGGCGCTGCACGCCTCACACAGTTCAATAGTTTACATATTGGATCGTTTTCGACTTATATCCTATACATAATGTAGATATCATTTCATTCAAATCTTTTCGAAGTATGTGATTCTTTAAAAATGTAAATGTAGTACATCCATCCATGATCTGATCATGGGTTTTTCTGATTTCTTAAAACATATTCTAATTTGCGCGATAGTGCATTTTGTCCTTGTCAGAATCTTAAAATAGCAGTATTTTAAATATCATGATTAACAACTTTTATATTGTTTTGAGAAAGTAAGACATTTTTATTTGATAATATTTTATTGCTCTATATACATGTATATAACAATAACAATCGTATAACCGATCAATAATTAGCAAATGGGTTGGTCCACAAGTTCTGACAACATAAGTATTAACGTAAGACATGTTTTAGGTCACAGACGGATCTGTAGTCCAGTGGTAACACGCTGGACTGGTAATCCAGGGATCGCAGGTTCGATCCACCGTCTGACCCTAATAAAATTAACAGTCTTTCAGATGGGACGTTAAACCGAGGTCTCGTGTCGGTGCTTTACACTGTGCACATAAAACAACCAGAGGAGACTCTGGAATGGGTCTCTGTCTGTATCATTGCACTATCCTCCAACATCTAAAATGACCAATCTCTTCAGGAGGCGTCGCTCATATGGGCAACCGGTAGCGACGATAAATAAATGTAAAACACACATTTTTAGGGTTTAGGTTTTGTAATATGCTATAGTCTCTAATACTTCTCAATTGTAGAATGGCTATGTGCAATGTATGTGTTTTTATTAATTGAAAGGTATGTACTGTACATAGATCTGTATGAGACAGAAATAAAAATATAATATAATATTCATACATTTACAACATTATTTTAATTATCGCGCATAAAGATACAATATTGTATATATCTTCAGTGATTGTATCGTTTGTTATCGGCATCGCACCAGTGCCTACTGACGACTAAATGTAATTTTATTAAAATCATCAATTATGCGAAAGAAAATACAACATAAACTAAATATTTGTGAATGTCATGTCAGTTCACCCAGTATCACGCATACTTGGGAATGCTGATTAATCTCGTAACCATGTAGTAACTGTCGTCATGGTAACATTTAGCACTATTTCAGTTTCACTTGTCAATGTTACTTTATGTTTGTATCACGAAACGTATTTGTTTAAAAGTATTTATTTATATATTTATACGATACTTAATAATAATAAGTCTGCATATTCTGTTTCTATATCAAAACCATTATTCCAACAACAGTTAAGTTTCAACTTTCATCTTTTGTCAACAAGCATAATTTCAAACACGTGCTATTCAAACAAGTGCTTTAGCTCCACTATCCGAATAGCAATCAGCATAGAGCCTGATCAGACGGTACATTCTGTAAACCATCACTAAGGCAACCAAACACTAGCTGATGAAATACAACATTGACAAGCAATCAGTATGGCAACCAAACACTAGCTGATGAAATACCACATTGACAAACCATCAGTAAGGCAACCAAACACTAGCAGATGAATTACAACATTGACAAACAATCAGTAAGGCAACCAAACACTAGCAGATGAAATACCACATTGACAAACCATCAGTAAGGCAACCAAACACTAGCAGATGAAATACCACATTGACAAAGCATCAGTAAGGCAACAAACACTAGCAGATGAAATACCACATTGAGAAAGCATCAGTAAGGCAACCAAGCATTAGCAGATGAAATACCACATTGACAAACCATCAGTAAGCCAACCAAACACTAGCAGATGAAATACCACATTGACAAATCATCAGTAAGGCAGACAAACCTGAGCAGATGAAACACCACATTGACAAACCATCAGTATGGCAACCAAACCTGAGCAAATGAAATACCACATTGACAAACCATCAGTAAGGCCACCAAACACTAGCAGATGAAATACCACATTGACAAACCATCAGTAAGGCAACCAAGCACTAGCAGATGAAATACCACATTGACAAACCATCAGTAAGGCCACCAAGCACTAGCAGATGAAATACCACATTGACAAACCATCAGTAAGGCAACCAAACACTAGCAGATGAAATACCACATTGACAAACCATCTGTAAGGCCAACAAGCACTAGCAGATGAAATACCACATTGACAAACCATCAGTAAGCCAACCAAACACTAGCAATTGAAATACCACATTGACAAACCATCAGTAAGCCAACCAAACACTAGCAGATGAAATACCACATTGACAAACCATCAGTAAGGCAACCAAGCACGAGCAGATGAAATACCACATTGACAAACCATCAGTAAGCCACCCAAACACTAGCAGATGAAATACCACATTGACAAACCATCAGTAAGGCAACCAAACACTAGCAGATGAAATACCACATTGACAAACCATCAGTAAGGCAACCAAACACTAGCAGATGAAATACCACATTGATAAACCATCAGTAAGGCAACACGCACTAGCAGATGAAATACCACATTGACAAACCATCAGTAAGGCCACCAAAGACTAGCAGATGAAATACCACATTGACAGACCAGCAGTAAGGTAACAAGCACTAGCAGATGAAATACCACATTGACAAACCATCGGTAAGGCCACCAAACACTAGCGATGAATACCACATTGCAAACCATCAGTAAGCCAACGAAACACTAGCAGATGAAATACCACATTGACAAACCATCAGTAAGGCAACCAAACACTAGCAGATGAAATACCACATTGACAAACCATCAGTAAGGCAACCAAACACTAGCAGATGAAATACCACATTGACAAACCATCAGTAAGCCAACCAAACACTAGCAGATGAAATACCACATTGACAAACCATCAGTAAGGCAACCAAGCACTAGCAGATGAAATACCACATTGACAAACCATCAGTAAGCCAACCAAACACTAGCAGATGAAATACCACATTGACAAACCATCAGTAAGGCAACCAAACACTAGCAGATGAAATACCACATTGACAAACCATCAGTAAGGCAACCAAACACTAGCAGATGAAATACCACATTGACAAACCATCAGTAAGGCAACAAACACTAGCAGATGAAATACCACATTGACAAACCATCAGTAAGGCCACCAAACACTAGCAGATGAAATACCACATTGACAAACCAGCAGTAAGGCAACAAGCACTAGCAGATGAAATACCACATTGACAAACCATCAGTAAGGCCACCAAACACTAGCAGATGACATACCACATTGACAAACCATCAGTAAGCCAACGAAACACTAGCAGATGAAATACCACATTGACAAACCATCAGTAAGGCAACCAAACACTAGCAGATGAAATACCACATTGACAAACCATCAGTAAGGCAACCAAACACTAGCAGATGAAATACCACATTGACAAACCATCAGTAAGCCAACCAAACACTAGCAGATGAAATACCACATTGACAAACCATCAGTAAGACCACCAAACACTAGCAGATGAAATACCACATTGACAAACCATCAGTAAGGCAACCAAACACTAGCAGATGAAATACCACATTGACAAACCATCAGTAAGCCAACCAAACACTAGCAGATGAAATACCACATTGACAAACCATCAGTAAGGCAACCAAACACTAGCAGATGAAATACCACATTGACAAACCATCAGTAAGGCAACCAAACACTAGCAGATGAAATACCACATTGACAAACCATCAGTAAGGCCACCAAACACTAGCAGATGAAATACCACATTGACAAACCATCAGTAAGGCAACCAAACACTAGCAGATGAAATACCACATTGACAAACCATCAGTAAGGCCAACAAGCACTAGCAGATGAAATACCACATTGACAAACCATCAGTAAGCCAACCAAACACTAGCAATTGAAATACCACATTGACAAACCATCAGTAAGCCAACCAAACACTAGCAGATGAAATACCACATTGACAAACCATCAGTAAGGCAACCAAGCACTAGCAGATGAAATACCACATTGACAAACCATCAGTAAGCCACCCAAACACTAGCAGATGAAATACCACATTGACAAACCATCAGTAAGGCAACCAAACACTAGCAGATGAAATACCACATTGACAAACCATCAGTAAGGCAACCAAACACTAGCAGATGAAATACCACATTGATAAACCATCAGTAAGGCAACACGCACTAGCAGATGAAATACCACATTGACAAACCATCAGTAAGGCCACCAAAGACTAGCAGATGAAATACCACATTGACAGACCAGCAGTAAGGCAACAAGCACTAGCAGATGAAATACCACATTGACAAACCATCGGTAAGGCCACCAAACACTAGCAGATGACATACCACATTGACAAACCATCAGTAAGCCAACGAAACACTAGCAGATGAAATACCACATTTACAAACCATCAGTAAGGCAACCAAACACTAGCAGATGAAATACCACATTGACAAACCATCAGTAAGGCAACCAAACACTAGCAGATGAAATACCACATTGCCAAACCATCAGTAAGCCAACCAAACACTAGCAGATGAAATACCACATTGACAAACCATCAGTAAGACCACCAAACACTAGTAGATGAAATACCACATTGCCAAACCATCAGTAAGGCCACCAAGCACTAGCAGATGAAATACCACATTGACAAACCATCAGTAAGCAACCAAACACTAGCAGATGAAATACCACATTGACAAACCATCAGTAATACCACCAAACACTAGCAGATGAAATACCACATTGACAAACCACCAGTAAGGCAACCAAACACTAGCATATGAAATACCACATTGACAAACCATCAGTAAGACAGCAAACACTAGCAGATGAAATACCACATTGACAAACCATCAGTAGGGCAACCAAACACTAGCAGATGAAATACCACATTGATAAACCATCAGTAAGGCAACACGCAATAGCAGATGAAATACCACATTGACAAACCATCAGTAAGACCACCAAACACTAGCAGATGAAATACCACATTGACAAACCATCAGTAAGGCAACCAAACACTAGCAGATGAAATACCACATTGACAAACCATCAGTAAGGCAACCAAACACTAGCAGATGAAATACCACATTGACAACCATCTGTAAGGCCAACAAGCACTAGCAGATGAAATACCACATTGACAAACCATCAGTAAGCCAACCAAACACTAGCAATTGAAATACCACATTGACAAACCATCAGTAAGCCAACCAAACACTAGCAGATGAAATACCACATTGACAAACCATCAGTAAGGCAACCAAGCACGAGCAGATGAAATACCACATTGACAAACCATCAGTAAGCCACCCAAACACTAGCAGATGAAATACCACATTGACAAACCATCAGTAAGGCAACCAAACACTAGCAGATGAAATACCACATTGACAAACCATCAGTAAGGCAACCAAACACTAGCAGATGAAATACCACATTGATAAACCATCAGTAAGGCAACACGCACTAGCAGATGAAATACCACATTGACAAACCATCAGTAAGGCCACCAAAGACTAGCAGATGAAATACCACATTGACAGACCAGCAGTAAGGCAACAAGCACTAGCAGATGAAATACCACATTGACAAACCATCAGTAAGGCCACCAAACACTAGCAGATGAAATACCACATTGACAAACCATCAGTAAGGCAACCAAACACTAGCAGATGAAATACCACATTGACAAACCATCAGTAAGGCAACCAAACACTAGCAGATGAAATACCACATTGACAAACCATCAGTAAGGCAACCAAACACTAGCAGATGAAATACCACATTGACAAACCATCAGTAAGACCACCAAACACTAGTAGATGAAATACCACATTGACAAACCATCAGTAAGGCCACCAAGCACTAGCAGATGAAATACCACATTGACAAACCATCAGTAAGCCAACCAAACACTAGCAGATGAAATACCACATTGACAAACCATCAGTAATACCACCAAACACTAGCAGATGAAATACCACATTGACAAACCATCAGTAAGGCAACCAAACACTAGCAGATGAAATACCACATTGACAAACCATCAGTAAGACAACAAACACTAGCAGATGAAATACCACATTGACAAACCATCAGTAAGGCAACCAAACACTAGCAGATGAAATACCACATTGATAAACCATCAGTAAGGCAACACGCATAGCAGATGAAATACCACATTGACAAACCATCAGTAAGGCCACCAAAGACTAGCAGATGAAATACTACATTGACAGACCATCAGTAAGGCAACAAGCACTAGCAGATGAAATTCCACATTGACAAACCATCAGTAAGCCATAAACACTAGCAGATGAAATACCACATTGACAAACCATCAGTAAGGCCACCAAGCACTAGCAGATGAAATACCACATTGACAAACCATCAGTAAGGCAACCAAACACTAGCAGATGAAATACCACATTGACAAACCATCAGTAAGGCCACCAAACACTAGCAGATGAAATACCACATTGACAAACCATCAGTAAGGCAACCAAACACTAGCAGATGAAATACCACATTGACAAACCATCAGTAAGGCAACAAACACTAGCAGATGAAATACCACATTGACAAACCATCAGTAAGGCAACCAAACACTAGCAGATGAAATACCACATTGACAAAGCATCAGTAAGGCAACCAAACACTAGCAGATGAAATACCACATTGACAAAGCATCAGTAAGGCAACCAAACATTATCAGATGAAATATCACATTGACAAACCATCAGTAAGGCCACCAAACACCAGCAGATGAAATACCACATTGACAAACCACCAGTAAGCCAACCAAACACTAGCAGATGAAATACCACATTGACAAGCCATCAGTAAGACCACCAAACACTAGTAGATGAAATACTACATTGACAAGCCATCAGTAAGGCAACCAAACACTAGCAGATGAAATACCACATTGACAAACCATCAGTAAGCCAACCAAACACTAGCAGATGAAATACCACATTGACAAAGCATCAGTAATACCACCAAACACTAGCAGATGAAATACCACATTGACAAACCATCAGTAAGGCCACCAAACACTAGTAGATGAAATACCACATTTACAAACCATCAGTAAGGCCACCAAACACTAGCAGATGAAATACCACATTGACAAACCATCAGTAAGACCACCAAACACTAGTAGATGAAATACCACATTGACAAACCAGCAGTAAGGCAACCAAACACTAGAAGATGATATACTACATTGACAAACCATCAGTAAGGCAAACAAACACTGGCAGATGAAATACCACATTGACAAACCATCAGTAAGGCCACCAAGCACTAGCAGATGAAATACTACATTGACAAACCACCAGTAAGGCATCCAAACACTAGCAGATGAAATACCACATTGACAAACCATCAGTAAGGCCACCAAGCACTAGCAGATGAAATACCACATTGACAAACCATCAGTAAGCCAACCAAACACTAGCAGATGAAATACCACATTGACAAACCATCAGTAAGGCCACCAAACACTAGCAGATGAAATACCACATTGACAAACCATCAGTAAGGCAACCAAACACTAGCAATGAAATACCACATTGACAAACATCAGTAAGCCAACCAACACTAGCAGATGAAATAACACATTGACAAACCATCAGTAAGGCAACCAAACACGAGCAGATGAAATACCACATTGACAAACCATCAGTAAGCCACCCAAACACTAGCAGATGAAATACCACATTGACAAACCATCAGTAAGGCAACCAAACACTAGCAGATGAAATACCACATTGACAAACCATCAGTAAGGCAACCACACACTAGCAGATGAAATACCACATTGACAAACCATCAGTAAGGCCACCAAACACTAGCAGATGAAATACCACATTAACAAACCATCAGTAAGGCAACCAAACACTAGCAGATGAAATACCACATTGACAAACCATCAGTAAGACAACAAACACTAGCAGATGAAATACCACATTGACAAACCATCAGTAAGGGAACCAAACACTAGCAGATGAAATACCACATTGATAAACCATCAGTAAGGCAACACGCAATAGCAGATGAAATACCACATTGACAAACCATCAGTAAGGCCACCAAAGACTAGCAGATGAAATACCACATTGAGAGACCAGCAGTAAGGCAACAAGCACTAGCAGATGAAATACCACATTGACAAACCATCAGTAAGGCCACCAAACACTAGCATATGACATACCACATTGACAAACCATCAGTAAGCCAACGAAACACTAGCAGATGAAATACCACATTTACAAACCATCAGTAAGGCAACCAAACACTAGCAGATGAAATACCACATTGACAAACCATCAGTAAGGCAACCAAACACTAGCAGATGAAATACCACATTGCCAAACCATCAGTAAGCCAACCAAACACTAGCATATGAAATACCACATTGACAACCCATCAGTAATACCACCAAACACTAGCAGATGAAATACCACATTGACAAACCATCAGTAAGGCCACCAAGCACTAGCAGATGAAATACCACATTGCCAAACCATCAGTAAGGCAACCAAACACTAGCAGATGAAATACCACATTGACAAACCATCAGTAAGGCAACAAACACTAGCAGATGAAATACCACATTGACAAACCATCAGTAAGGCAACCAAACACTAGCAGATGAAATACCACATTGACAAACCATCAGTAAGGCAAACAAACCTAGCAGATGAAATACCACATTGACAAACCATCAGTAAGGCAACCAAACCTGAGCAGATGAAATACCACATTGACAAACCATCAGTAAGGCAACCAAACACTAGCAGATGAAATACCACATTGACAAACCATCAGTAAGGCAACCAAACACTAGCAGATGAAATACCACATTGACAAACCATCAGTAAGGCCACCAAGCACTAGCAGATGAAATACCACATTGACAAACCATCAGTAAGCCAACCAAACACTAGCAGATGAAATACCACATTGACAAACCATCAGTAAGACCACAACACTAGCAGATGAAATACCACATTGACAAACCATCAGTAAGGCCACCAACACTAGCAGATGAAATACCACATTGACAAACCATCAGTAAGGCAACCAAACACTAGCAGATGAAATACCACATTGACAAACCATCAGTAAGGCAACAAGCACTAGCAGATGAAATACCACATTGACAAACCATCAGTAAGGCACCAAACACTAGCAGATGAAATACCACATTGACAAACCATCAGTAAGGCAACAAGCACTAGCAGATGAAATACCACATTGACAAACCATCAGTAAGGCACCAAACACTAGCAGATGAAATACCACATTGACAAACCATCAGTAAGCCAACCAAACACTAGCAGATGAAATACCACATTGACAAACCATCAGTAAGGCAACAAACACTAGCAGATGAAATACCACATTGACAAACCATCAGTAAGGCAACCAAACACTAGCAGATGAAATACCACATTGACAAACCATCAGTAAGGCAACCAAACACTAGCAGATGAAATACCACATTGACAAACCATCAGTAAGGCAACCAAACACTAGCAGATGAAATACCACATTGACAAACCATCAGTAAGGCCACCAAGCACTAGCAGATGAAATACCACATTGACAAACCATCAGTAAGGCCACCAAACACTAGCAGATGAAATACCACATTGACAAACCATCAGTAAGGCAACCAAACACTAGCAGATGAAATACCACATTGACAAACCATCAGTAAGGCAACCAAGCACTAGCAGATGAAATACCACATTGACAAACCATCAGTAAGGCAACCAAACACTAGCAGATGAAATACCACATTGACAAACCATCAGTAAGGCAACCAAACACTAGCAGATGAAATACCACATTGACAAACCATCAGTATGGCAACCAAACCTGACCAAATGAAATACCACATTGACAAACCATCAGTAAGGCCACCAAACACTAGCATATGAAATACCACATTGACAAACCATCAGTAAGGCAACCAAGCACTAGCAGATGAAATACCACATTGACAAACCATCAGTAAGGCCACCAAGCACTAGCAGATGAAATACCACATTGACAAACCATCAGTAAGGCAACCAAACACTAGCAGATGAAATACCACATTGACAAACCATCAGTAAGGCAACCAAACACTAGCAGATGAAATACCACATTGACAAACCATCAGTAAGGCAACAAACACTAGCAGATGAAATACCACATTGACAAACCATCAGTAAGGCAACCAAACACTAGCAGATGAAATACCACATTGACAAACCATCAGTAAGCCAACCAAACACTAGCAGATGAAATACCACATTGACAAACCATCAGTAAGGCAACCAAACACTAGCAGATGAAATACCACATTGACAAACCATCAGTAAGGCACCAACACTAGCAGATGAAATACCACATTGACAAACCATCAGTAAGGCAACCAACACTAGCAGATGAAATACCACATTGACAAACCATCAGTAAGGCAACCAAACACTAGCAGATGAAATACCACATTGACAAACCATCAGTAAGGCAACCAAACACTAGCAGATGAAATACCACATTGACAAACCATCAGTAAGGCAAAAACACTAGCAGATGAAATACCACATTGACAAACCATCAGTAAGGCAACCAAACACTAGCAGATGAAATACCACATTGACAAACCATCAGTAAGGCAACAAACACTAGCAGATGAAATACCACATTGACAAACCATCAGTAAGGCAACCAAACACTAGCAGATGAAATACCACATTGACAAACCATCAGTAAGGCAACCAAACACTAGCAGATGAAATACCACATTGACAAACCATCAGTAAGGCCACCAAACACTAGCAGATGAAATACCACATTGACAAACCATCAGTAAGGCAACCAAACACTAGCAGATGAAATACCACATTGACAAACCATCAGTAAGGCAACCAAACACTAGCAGATGAAATACCACATTGACAAACCATCAGTAAGGCCACCAAGCACTAGCAGATGAAATACCACATTGACAAACCATCAGTAAGCCAACCAAACACTAGCAGATGAAATACCACATTGACAAACCATCAGTAAGGCAACCAAACACTAGCAGATGAAATACCACATTGACAAACCATCAGTAAGGCAACCAAACACTAGCAGATGAAATACCACATTGACAAACCATCAGTAAGCCAACCAAACACTAGCAGATGAAATACCACATTGACAAACCATCAGTAAGGCAACCAAACACTAGCAGATGAAATACCACATTGACAAACCATCAGTAAGGCAACCAAACACTAGCAGATGAAATACCACATTGACAAACCATCAGTAAGGCAACAAACACTAGCAGATGAAATACCACATTGACAAACCATCAGTAAGGCCACCAAACACTAGCAGATGAAATACCACATTGACAAACCATCAGTAAGCCAACCAAACACTAGCAGATGAAATACCACATTGACAAACCATCAGTAAGGCAACCAAACACTAGCAGATGAAATACCACATTGACAAACCATCAGTAAGGCAACCAAACACTAGCAGATGAAATACCACATTGACAAACCATCAGTAAGGCCACCAAACACTAGCAGATGAAATACCACATTGACAAACCATCAGTAAGGCAACCAAACACTAGCAGATGAAATACCACATTGACAAACCATCAGTAAGGCAACCAAACACTAGCAGATGAAATACCACATTGACAAACCATCAGTAAGGAACCAAACACTAGCAGATGAAATACCACATTGACAAACCATCAGTAAGGCAACAAACACTAGCAGATGAAATACCACATTGACAAACCATCAGTAAGGCCACCAAACACTAGCAGATGAAATACCACATTGACAAACCATCAGTAAGGCAACAAACACTAGCAGATGAAATACCACATTGACAAACCATCAGTAAGGCCACCAAACACTAGCAGATGAAATACCACATTGACAAACCATCAGTAAGCCAACGAAACACTAGCAGATGAAATACCACATTTACAAACCATCAGTAAGGCAACCAAACACTAGCAGATGAAATACCACATTGACAAACCATCAGTAAGGCAACCAAACACTAGCAGATGAAATACCACATTGCCAAACCATCAGTAAGCCAACCAAACACTAGCATATGAAATACCACATTGACAACCCATCAGTAATACCACCAAACACTAGCAGATGAAATACCACATTGACAAACCATCAGTAAGGCCACCAAGCACTAGCAGATGAAATACCACATTGCCAAACCATCAGTAAGGCAACCAAACACTAGCAGATGAAATACCACATTGACAAACCATCAGTAAGGCAACAAACACTAGCAGATGAAATACCACATTGACAAAGCATCAGTAAGGCAACCAAGCATTAGCAGATGAAATACCACATTGCCAAACCATCAGTAAGCCAACCAAACACTAGCAGATGAAATACCACATTGACAAATCATCAGTAAGGCAGACAAACCTGAGCAGATGAAACACCACATTGACAAACCATCAGTATGGCAACCAAACCTGAGCAAATGAAATACCACATTGACAAACCATCAGTAAGGCCACCAAACACTAGCAGATGAAATACCACATTGACAAACCATCAGTAAGGCAACCAAGCACTAGCAGATGAAATACCACATTGACAAACCATCAGTAAGGCCACCAAGCACTAGCAGATGAAATACCACATTGACAAACCATCAGTAAGGCAACCAAACACTAGCAGATGAAATACCACATTGACAAACCATCAGTAAGGCCACCAAGCACTAGCAGATGAAATACCACATTGACAAACCATCAGTAAGGCAACCAAACACTAGCAGATGAAATACCACATTGACAAACCATCAGTAAGGCAACCAAACACTAGCAGATGAAATACCACATTGACAAACCATCAGTAAGGCAACCAAACACTAGCAGATGAAATACCACATTGACAAACCATCAGTAAGGCAACAAACACTAGCAGATGAAATACCACATTGACAAACCATCAGTAAGGCCACCAAACACTAGCAGATGAAATACCACATTGACAAACCATCAGTAAGGCAACCAAACACTAGCAGATGAAATACCACATTGACAAACCATCAGTAAGGCAACCAAACACTAGCAGATGAAATACCACATTGACAAACCATCAGTAAGGCAACCAAACACTAGCAGATGAAATACCACATTGACAAACCATCAGTAAGCCACCAAACACTAGCAGATGAAATACCACATTGACAAACCATCAGTAAGGCAACCAAGCACTAGCAGATGAAATACCACATTGACAAACCATCAGTAAGCCACCCAAACACTAGCAGATGAAATACCACATTGACAAACCATCAGTAAGGCAACCAAACACTAGCAGATGAAATACCACATTGACAAACCATCAGTAAGGCAACCAAACACTAGCAGATGAAATACCACATTGACAAACCATCAGTAAGGCAACCAAACACTAGCAGATGAAATACCACATTGACAAACCATCAGTAAGGCCACCAAACACTAGCAGATGAAATACCACATTGACAAACCATCAGTAAGGCCACCAAACACTAGCAGATGAAATACCACATTGACAAACCATCAGTAAGCCAACCAAACACTAGCAGATGAAATACCACATTGACAAACCATCAGTAAGGCAACCAAACACTAGCAGATGAAATACCACATTGACAAACCATCAGTAAGGCAACCAAACACTAGCAGATGAAATACCACATTGACAAACCATCAGTAAGCCAACCAAACACTAGCAGATGAAATACCACATTGACAAACCATCAGTAAGACACCAAACACTAGCAGATGAAATACCACATTGACAAACCATCAGTAAGGCCACCAAACACTAGCAGATGAAATACCACATTGACAAACCATCAGTAAGGCAACCAAACACTAGCAGATGAAATACCACATTGACAAACCATCAGTAAGGCAAAACACTAGCAGATGAAATACCACATTGACAAACCATCAGTAAGGCCACCAAACACTAGCAGATGAAATACCACATTGACAAACCATCAGTAAGGCAACAAGCACTAGCAGATGAAATACCACATTGACAAACCATCAGTAAGGCACCAAACACTAGCAGATGAAATACCACATTGACAAACCATCAGTAAGCCAACAAACACTAGCAGATGAAATACCACATTGACAAACCATCAGTAAGGCAACCAAACACTAGCAGATGAAATACCACATTGACAAACCATCAGTAAGGCAACCAAACACTAGCAGATGAAATACCACATTGACAAACCATCAGTAAGGCAACCAAACACTAGCAGATGAAATACCACATTGACAAACCATCAGTAAGACCACCAAACACTAGCAGATGAAATACCACATTGACAAACCATCAGTAAGGCCACCAAGCACTAGCAGATGAAATACCACATTGACAAACCATCAGTAAGGCAACCAAACACTAGCAGATGAAATACCACATTGACAAACCATCAGTAAGGCAACCAAACACTAGCAGATGAAATACCACATTGACAAACCATCAGTAAGGCA
>CM026398.1:42646455-42675301 GCA_014843695.1 Archivesica marissinica | reverse complement strand
CACACCATATACACACCATATACATACCATATACACACCATATACACATACCATATACACACCATATACATACAATATACACACAATACACACATATACACACCATATACACATCATATACATACAATATACCACCATATACACCCATATAACACCATATACACACCATATACATACAATATAACACACCATATACACACCATATACCCATCATATACATACAATATACATACAGTATATACACCATATATACACCATATACACACCATATACATACAATATACACACCATATACACACACCAATACATACATACCACATATACACACCATATACACACCATATACATACAATATACACACCATATACACACCATATACATACAATATACATACCATATACATACCATATACACACCATATACACCATATACACACCATATCAAATATACATACAATATACACACCATATACACACCATTACCACATATACATACAATATACACACCATATACACACCATATCATATATACATACCATATACATACAATATACACACCATATACACACCATATACATACCATATACACACCATATACATACCATATACACACCATATACATACAATATACACACCATATACATACCATATACACACCATATACGCACCATATACATACAATATACACACCATATACACACCATATACACATCATATACATACATTATACATACAGTATATACACCATATATACACCATATACACACCATATACATACAATATACACACCATATACACACACCATATACATACAATATACACACCATATACACACCATATACACACCATACACATACAATATACACACCATATCAAATATACATACAATATACACACCATATACATACAATATACACACCATATACACACCATATACATACAATATACATACCATATATACACCATATATACATACAATACCACCATATACATACAATATACACACTATATACATACCATATACACACCATATACATACAATATACACACCATATACACACCATATACATACAATATACACACCATATACATACAATATACACACCATATATACACCATATACATACAATACCCCATATACATACAATATACACACCCATACCAAATATACATACAATATATACATACAATATCCAAATATACATACCATATACACACCATACCACATATACTACAATATACACACCATATACACACAATATACACACACCATATCATACAATCTACATACAATATACACACCATATACACACCATATCGCACTATACATACAATATACACACCATATACACACCATATACACACCATATACATACACGATATCACACCTATACACACCATTACACACCATTACACCCATATACACACACCATATACACACCATACACACACCATATACATACTAGATACACACCATATACACCCCATATACACACACCATACACCCACCATACACACACCATACACACCTTATACACACCATATACACACCATATACACACCATACACACACCATATACACACCATGTACATCGTATACACACCATACACACACCCTATACACACCATATACACACCATACACACACCATATACACACACCATATACACACCATATACACACACGCACGCACGCACGCACGCACGCACGCACGCACGCACGCACGCACGCACGCACGCACACACACACACACACACACACACCATATACACGTCATATGAACACTATTTCTGATTATTTGCTGCACTGGTGCTGATATAATTATGTCAAAGACTACATGTATATGACCTATAAGACTACCACCGATTCGTCATTACCACTCTTACGTTGGCGTTGATATTTAACGTACAATACTAGGCGCATTCCATATTATAAATACTTGCTTAGACCGTTGCTCTTTTTCATACAATGCTCATGATTATATACAGGAAATGAATGTAATGCAGTTAGTGATTATCTAGACACGTGTGTTTGCAGGTGACAGGTCACACGCAATAATGTCCTCAACTATAGTTGTAGAATAGTTCATTAAATTAGGATCTGCAAGCAATAATCAATTGTCTTAAGCAACGAGTTCTACTCTACTCCTACTAAAGCGTACTTTATTTTCAGTTCATTAAGATCACGTGATTTCGCTATTTATTCTGGTGACATGCACGCCACATCGACATTATATTTGATAGGGGATATTGTATCGCCTATAGCTAACATGTATGAGACATAATCCTTACCAATCAATTATCTAAATTTACAATATTTGGAACTTATTTTGTTAGGGCCTATCACTTCTCGCAGTTGATATCAACAGGCGAATCTGTAGTCTAGTGGTAACACGCTGGACTGGTAATCCAGGTATCGCAGGTTCGATCCCCCGTCTGACCCTAATAAAATTAACAGTCTTTCAGATGGGACGTTAAACCGAGGTCTCGTGTCGGTGCTTTACACCGTGCACGTAAAATAACCGGAGGATACTCTGGAATGAGTCTCTGTCTGTATCATGCACTATCCTACAACATCTAAAAATAATGGCTAATCTCTTCAGGAGGCGTCGCTCATATGGGCAACCGGTAGCGACGATAAATAAACGTACAACACACAGTTGATATCAATTACACGATGTCACTGCATGCACTTGTTCACGACATACGATTTATCATTATTTACAGACGCTCTATGAAATAATACAACTTATTAAGCTCTTTAATTCTCGATGATACTTCAACGTCAACTTCACTGTGTAAGTTAAAACGATAAAAGGATCTACAAAGCTATAGTTAAAAGCAGACAGAACAAGGATTAAAGAGAGAGAGAGAGAGTTCGGGTACAGTCTGCTAACAAAGATCGGCAGACTGGGACTCGACTGTATGTATGTGTCGGTACTCAGTAGACTGTTCCATAGCATGCTTGTTCTTTGGGGAAATGAGTTGGCATGGTATTGGGTTTTTGACTGTGTGATTAGATAGTTAAGGTTTCTTGTGGGTGTAAGTTGATGGTGATCTGAGAACAACAATAATGATTAATGAAATTAACAATTTACTTATAACTAACTGTTGAAAACTAAGAAAAACAGGTCACTAACTGTAAGTCATTCTTTAACATAGTATAAAATGAAGGTCAGTTTCCTCTGTAATCATAAATCTCTAAAATGGCAAATGCGCTAGTCAATATACGGTTCATAGAGAATAGCAGAGGAAGTCAGACTCTAGTTCTAGATGGTTACATGTACAGCCTGAAAACCAGAAAACGGGAGTGTCGCTACTGGAACTGTGTCAACAAAGCATGCAATGCTAAAATTAACACTAAGAATGAGCTTCCTACCAAAATCGCTGATGAACACAATCACCCAAGAGATAACAGCAGAATTGTTGCTGCGGACATCATGAGTGGTGTCCGAAAGCAGGTCCGAGGGTCAACACAGCCGGTGCCCTCCATCTATAACGATATGCTGGCAGACACAAGATCGATCGAATGGGACAATTCCACCCAAGAGGTTGTGGCTAATCTACCCACTTTCTACGAAGCCAAATCCAGTTTATATAGACAGCGGTCTAAGACTAGACCAGTTCTGCCAAAGACAAGGGCGGATGTCAACTTGGAAGGGAAGTGGATAGAGTCGCTTGCAGGGGAGCCATTCCTAATCGCCAATGACGGTGATGTGGCGCGAATGCTCATATTCGCCACCGTTGACAACCTGGCCCAGCTGTCTACAGCCGAGACCTGGTATATGGACGGTACCTTCTACGCTTCGCCGTCATATTTCTACCAGCTATACACCATCCACGCCATGATCGACGGGTATATGTGTCCCCTAGTGTATGGACTACTCCCAAATAAACAACAGACAATGTACACCAGATTCTTCACACTCATCCAGAATTTCGCCCGTGAACATAACATTCCTCTGTCCCCAGAAACGATAATGATGGACTTCGAAACAGCAGCGTGGCGTGCTGTCAGTATCGTGTTTGTTGGTGTTCAAGTCCGTGGTTGTTTCTTTCACTTCACACAGTGTATGTGGAGAAAAGTACACTATTGTGGTCTTGTAGCTGACTTCAAGGACAATGAAGAAGTGAAGAAACTTGTGCTACGTGCTTCGGTACTGCCACTTGTCCCCCTAGCCTCTGTCGATGATGTGTGGTTCCAAACTCTGGAAGAATGTGACAATGACTCAGTGCCGGTGTCTAAGTTTAAGGACTATGTGACTGAGCAGTGGGTAGAGGGAGACCGCCGCTCCTGGAATCATTACGAGAATGATGGTCCACGCACTACCAATCATGTTGAGGGTTGGCACCATAACATAAACAACCAACTACGACACTGCCATCCTAATATTTATACATTGATAGACCTGGTCCAGAAAGAGCAGGCTGCTAACGAGGTGAAGCTGTTTCAACACGCCAACGGTGGAAAGCAGCGACCAAGGAAGCGGGTATACCGTGAGCGTGAGCGAATGCTCATCAGACTGAAGCACCAACTGCGAACTGGCGACATGGACATCATGACGTATGTTGATGCTGCTTCTCACTTAGTCAAATTAAAGTGAATATGTACAATAAAAATATTTCAAGATTTATATCTATTATGTGCTATGCATGTTCATGTGTTTGTCTTATCCATGTAAATATCTATGTTTTCGATGTAATGCTTATAACTCAAAATAAAGAATATCTATCTATATGAAACTTATATTTATGAACAACTTTCCCAAATTTAGAAACACAAATTTTCAGTACAGTATAGCAATTTTCGCCAATTATCACCTTTCAACTCTATTGTTACACCGAACAATACATTCCCCCAACAACTACCTCAATTTCTATAGGACTAATAAAAGGTTGGGAAAGTGGGAACACACCGATCTACAGCAACTAGTTCATTTCTTATTTTGAAAAATATGATTAGTGAAGCTTGGTTTCGTCTATGTTTTAATGTTTTCCAATTGAGGGTGGATACCATTTGTGATACACTATTAATGTAGTTGTAATCATTCTGGAATTTCTGCCAGAGGTTCCAGACTGAAAGTATGTCCAGTCCACAACCACGTGCAATTAAACTATGCTAAATTCGGAAGTAATTCTTAGGAATAATTTTGGTTGTTCAATTTGATCACTTCTCATTTCAGAATTAATTCTTTCTCTTCCGGATTTCGAGCAGAAGAGGCAAGTATTAATTTGCTACAGTCACGTATTATGTGTAAATTGAGCAGGAATTCATATGATTAGTGGTCATTAGACAATTAGCTAGTAGAGTAGTGGTAACTATTAGATCAGCGTTGGTTAGTAGTCAGTAGTATTCAGTTGTCAGTAGTAGTCAGTAGTGGTCAGTGGTCAGTAGTGAGAAGTAATCAGTGGTCAAAAGTGGTCTGTAGTGATCAGTGGTCAGTAGTGGTCAGTATTTATCAGTGGTCAGTAGTGATCAGTTATCAGTAATAACAAGTAGTGGTCAGTAGTGTTCAGTAGTCAGTAGTGGTTTTTGGCATTCAGTAGTGGCCGCTAATGGTCAGTGGTCAGTAGTGGTCAGTAGTGATCAATGGTCAGTAGTGGTCAGTAGTCAGTAGTGGTTTTTAGCATTCAGTAGTGGCCGCTAATGGTCAGTGGTCAGTAGTGGTCAGTAGTGATCAATGGTCAGTAGTGGTCAGTAATCAATAGTGGTCAATTGTCAGTAGTGGAGGTTAATAGTCAGTAGTGGTTTCTAGTGGTCAGTGATGGTCTGTAGTGGTCAGTAATATATGGTGGTCAATAATCAGTAGTGGTCAGTAGTCAGTAGTGATCAGGGGTTAGTGGTGATCAGTGGCCAATAGTAGTCAGTTGTCAGAAGTGGTCGGCAGAGGTCAGTTGTCAGAAGTAGTCCGTTGTTAGTAGAGGTTAGTGGTCAGTTGTTAGTAGAGGTCAGTAGTGACCAGTGGTCAGCACTGGTCTGAATTATTCAACGGTTAGTAGTTATCAGTGATCAATGGTCACTAATTGTGATTAGCCAGTATATTAATGGTAACATAGTAGTAGTCAATAGTAGTGGTCAATGGCCATCAATGGTCATGTTTGATCAGTTACAAGTAATGGTCAGTAATGATCAGTGGTTAGTAGAGATCAGTAGTGGTCAGTAGTGATCAGTGGTCAGTAGGTAGTAGTTGGTAGTCAGTAGTGGTCGCTAATGGCAAGTGGTCAGTTGTGGTCAGTAGTGGTCAATTGTCAGTAGTGGACATTAATAGTCAGTGGTGGTTTCTAGTGGTCAGTAATGATCGGTTGTGGTCAGTTGTGGTCAGTAGTGATAATGTGGTCAGTAGTTGTCAGTGGTGATCAGTTGTTAGTGGTGATCAGTGGTCAGTAGTGGTATGTAGTGAACAGTCGTCAGAAGTAGTCGGTAATGGTCAGTTGTGATCAGTGGTCAATAGTGGTCAGTATATATCAGCAGTGGTTAGTGTGATCAGTGGTCAGAGGTACTTAGTTGTCAGTAGAGGTTAGTCGTCAGTAGTAGTCAGTAGTGGTCAGTGGTCAGAAGTGGTCAGTAGTAGTCAATAGTGGTCAATAGTGGTGAGTGGTCAGACGTAGTCAGTGATCAGTAGAGGTTAGTGGTCAGGTGTTAGTAGTGGTCAGTAGTGGTCTGAAATAGTCAACGGTCAGTGGTCAGTAGTTACTAATGGTGATTAGCCAGTAGAGTAGTGGTAAATAGTAATAATCAGTGGTCAGTAGTGATCAATGGCCATCAATAAACGCATAGATACACTTGAACATGATGGCACGTGCATTAAACGCATAGAGAAACTTGAACATGGTGGCACATGCATTAAACGCATAGAGAAACTTGAACATGGTGGCACATGCATTAAACGCATAGAAAAACTTGAACATGGTGACACATGCATTAAACGCATATAGACACTTGAACATAGTGGCACGTGCATTAAACGCATAAAGAAACTTGAACATTGTGGCACATGCATTAAACGCATAGAAAAACTTGAACATGGTGGCACGTGCATTAAAAGCATAGAGAGGATTGAACATTGTGGCACATGCATTAAACGCATAGAAAAACTTGAACATGGTGGCACGTGCATTAAAAGCATAGAGAGGATTGAACATGGTGGCACATGCATTAAACGCATAGAGAGGCTTGAACATAGTGACACGTGCATTAAACGCATATATACACTTGAACATGGTGGCACGTGCATTAAACGGATAGAGGCACTTGAACATGGTGACACGTGTATTAAACGCATAGAGAGGCTTGAACATGGTGGCACATGCATTAAACGCATATAGGCACTTGAACATGGTGGCACGTGCATTAAACGCATAGAGAAACTTGAACATAGTGGCACGTGCATTAAACGCATAGAGACACTTGAACATGGTGACACGTGCATTAAAAGCATAGGGAGGCTTGCACATAGTGACACGTGCATTAAAGGCATAGAGACACTTGAACATGGTGACACGTGCATTAAAAGCATAGGGAGGCTTGAACATGGTGGCACGTGCATTAAAGGCATAGATACACTTGAACATGGTGGCACGTGCATTAAACGGATAGAGGCACTTGAACATGGTGACACGTGCATTAAACGCATAGAGAGGCTTGAACATGGTGGCACATGCAGTAAACACATAGAGGCACTTGAACATGGTGGCACGTGCATTAAACGCATAGAGAAACTTGAACATAGTGGCACGTGCATTAAACGCATAGGGAGGCTTGCACATAGTGACACGTGCATTAAAGGCATAGATACACTTGAACATGGTGACACGTGCATTAAAAGCATAGGGAGGCTTGAACATGGTGGCACGTGCATTAAAGGCATAGGGAGGCTTGAACATGGTGGCACGTGCATTAAAAGCATAGGGAGGCTTGAACATGGTGGCACGTGCACTAAAAGCATAGATAGGCTTGAACATGGTGGCACGTGCATTAAAGGCATAGAGACCCTTGAACATGGTGACACGTGCATTAAAAGCATAGGGAGGCTTGAACATAGTCTTTCGAAATACATACAGTCTACATCCGTTATGTCAAAGTCGGTTATGTCGAATTATCCGGTTATCTCAAAGTCGGACCAAAGTTCCGTTTCAGACACTGTCATTTTGCATATAACTGGCTCCGTTTATATCGAATTTCGTTAAGTCAAACTTCGGTTATGTCGAAGTATTTTGTTCGGTCCGACGGAATTCGACATAACGGATGCAGCATACTGTATATAAAACAAATAATATTAGAGTGTAGTTTAGCCTGGGAACAGGCGTCGATATAGTTTGCCTGGTCAGTCAAATAAATATATTTTAGCACCGATACTATTAATTGAGTTTCTGATCATATCTTTTTGCCAGAAGTTAAAAATCAACAGACTGGAACCCAGTCTAAGTGTCGTTTTAAAAATGTGGGTGAAATTAACAGTGAGCAGTATACTGCTGTACTGCTGGCAGTGAGTAGTGTAATCCATAATTTGGCATATACACATTATTCACTACTAGAATACATAACTCACTGTTGGATTACACTACTCACTGCTCACTGCTAGCAGTACAGCAGTACACTGCTCACTGCCAGCAGTACAGCAGTACACTGACAGTACACTGCTCACTGCTAACTTCAACCACATGTTTTAAAATTCTTAAAAAGGATTCATTTTACTACATTGATATTGTACACCGATAATTTCTCCGTTTGAATTGATTCTTTGTTTATGTTATTCCAAAAGAAACCGATGTGGCAACGCTGATGGGTGTGAGTGGTTTGTTCTGCGTGAACACATCCACCGATATACATGTAAATACACAGCCACGTCAAATTGATTTGTTACGTGGGTTATGCCTGGCTCCCGTCCTTTCACGAAAGATTGCTCGGAGGAGCACAGGTCAGCATATAAAGTATATCTATATGGTCGTAAAATGGACGGATCTGTAGTCCAGTGGTTAACACGTTGGACTGGTAATCCAGGGATCGCAGGTTCGACCCCCCGTCTGACCCAAATAAAATTACAATTAAAGTATTTCAGATGGGACTTTAAACCGAGGTCTCGTGTCGGTGCCTTATGCTGTACACCGTGCACGTAAACGAACGAGACTCTGGCATGGGTCTCTGTCTGTATCATTGCACTATCCTCCACAAATCTAAAATGACTAATCTCTTCATGAGGCGTCGCTCATATGGGCAATCGGTAGCGACGATGAATATACGTAACACACATAGTAAAATGAAGATGTGAAGGGATAACAATCGCCTGCGTACACACAGCTGACCATGATAATCTTAACCCGAACTATTGGTAATCAGGACAAACTGACATATCACTGACTCCCATACAAATGATAAATACTATTGTATCTGCGCCAAAGAGACTAATTAAGACTTGCTGGGCAATAGTTGCAAAATGAATACAATTAAATATGTGTTTCTTATCAGTTACATAAGCATACTGCCCACAATAAGCAAGACTTACAAAGACTAATGCATAGCATCTGCTCAGATACATTAACTCTAACTTAAGCAACGTATATCAAACATTGTATTTGATGCTTACCTTATTTTTGAAAAAGAATAATATCTTACTTACATCGTCATACGAAAATGAGCCAACACTTTCTTCGTATGGTTGAAACTCGTCTTTTGATTGCAAGCCAAGTCTAACGTATGGTGTGTGGTCGTCGGCATCTGTGAAGTCTTCAACAACAGCTGTAGGTCGCTCAACTCCATTTACAGTGGGTTCAACAATTGAACCGAATCTCCCGAAATCGAAATTATTCGCGACATGTGTATCTTTGCCTTTTAATTCATCTGTTCGTTCCAAGCTGAATTTATTTGACTTCAAGTCACTTGACTGGCCAAAACTATCACTCTTGCCAAATTCAAAAGGATCTCTATTAGGACTGATTCCCTCCATGGCATTTCCAAAGCTTCCATGGCTTATTTCGATGTTGTTAACTGGCTTGAAATTATCTAATCCATCCATATGTTGAGTTGGTTGATCATACTGCGTCAACGATTCATCACCTTGATAATGCATACTGTTTTGTTGATATATATTTTCCTGCATCTTGACTTTTTTGTTCAAATTGTTCTTGCTTTTAAATAAAGCATAATTAATGTCGTCAATGTCGCTATTAAATTCTTTTGGTGTGTTTGTTATAGCATCGAATAATTTCGATGCAGCAGGAACTGCGTTAGCGTTACCTAACTTATTTGTATCATTCTCCTCGTCATATGAATCACCTAATTGCAATTTATTTTCTGTATATGTAAATGGTTTGTCTTCGAGGTTCTTCAATTCTGTGGTTTTGCTTTCAAGTATTTGCAAACTATGGTTGACATCATATTCAGGTATCACTGGATGAAACATGTCGTTACTTTTTTTGTTATTTGGAAAAGACAATGGTTGGTTTACTAACATAGCCTCGTTCTCTGTCTCGTCTGGATGCAGGTATGCTCTCATTGATATGTCGCCGATATGTCCATCGATATCATCATTTATCGAATATTGATCATTTGCAACAATTGTATCATATCTATTATGATTATTGAAATGTAGAATAAATGATTTTATCCCAGAAAAATGATCAACGTATGGATTTACATGTTCGGGGGGTGCTTCTCCGGTCTTTATGTAAGTTGATTTGAATTTGGGCTGAGGTCTTTGTGGTTTGGAATATTTACGATAGCCTTCAATGATCGTGATGAAAGGCGAGAAGTGAATCGGATCGTTTCTGCTTGCATCTATTGATATATCCTCTGTTCCGTGGTTAAAGGCAACTGGACTAAACTCAAAGAAACGTTTTATTTTATTATGTGTGTTTTCTGATTCTGTTCGTTTGCGCCAGATGTTGTTCCGCAATATATGTATAGTGTCCGTTGGTTGCCATTTACCTACCCGTTCCTGACTACTCCTGGTGGTCAATGGGTTACCAATTCGAAAACATTGTAATCCGAGAAATTGATACAAAACCCACACAATTAATGTCTGTATATTTACTTCCATATTGGTTGCATTAAATAACTCCGTGTATATTATTAGTTTAATCTTGAAATAGAAGAAAATGACAGAGGTAGGAATTAGTAATATTGTAGACAATATTGTAGAATATATCACATCAGATAATAACTATTATCTAATTACAGCGTATGTCGACATGTATTATCATGTTAATAGGTAGACATGTAATCTATTTCCTAACGCATATATTAACTGTGGAGTCATAGGAATAAGTCACAATAAAATAATTTAACATTTGACTTATCAATTAATATTTCTTTCGCTGATGACAAAAATATTTGTCATAATAAATTAATATGTTTTTTTTATGAGTTCTGTTAATTAACACGGTTTATCAAGGTCCAACTATCTGTCGGTTTGATTAACGTTTGCTGAGCACACTTCGCTTAAATTACAGTTATAATTATATATATATATAAAAAATAGACATACCGTTCTTTGAAAAAACACAATTCCAGAAATAAGAAAACATGAATAGCAAAATATAAACAAATGTCGACAACATTGAAAAAGAACTGATAATGAACTAAAGGCAGTTCCAAGCAAATTAAATCAATCCGAAAAGAATTATTTCTGCGCACGATCCGAGTTCTTTTTCCACTGACGGTTATTGTGAGTAGAGTAGATACAATGGTACACTGTCATTGTCCATTGGTATTTATTATAATAGTAGTACCGTGGCACCACGACGTGTATGACAGACATACAAAGCACTGTCGTTCTGGCCAATTAAGATAATATCTTGCACACAAGTTTTACCAATAATCTCTTCAAAGCGCGGTCAGAGTATTGGAGTATCACGCAGCTGAATATAATATATCTTCATAATCGTGCGAAAAATACAATAACGGGTAATACCAATTGCCCAGTACAACTGTTTGCAGACGATACATAATGAATAGACGATGTCTGTTTTTACGGAACATTTCCAGTTAAAGCAACATTTGTCTAACTATAGACTAGTATACGTATGTCGGTACATAACTAAAATGTTAATGTTATGTGTAGAACACTGGCAATAAATAAAGTTTGAACTTTAGCACGTAAACTGATCAAATAGTGCAAGCACACGAGAGAGAAACAGCCGTTTATGTCTAATAGTCTGTACATCATCTTATCTGAGAGACAACATACAAACATATGCTCACTTTGTCATTGTTCAGTATAAAGTATGCCAATAACTGCGTTCGGAAACACCATCTAATCCCTATTAGGTATACCCACAGACACACGACACAATGATATGTTGTGCTCTATGGCAATACATAACTGTATAGTAGTAACTATATGCAACGGTAAACAACGGAAACAAAACAACACTGTAACAACAACGAGAACATAGGCAAAACACTAACAGACTACTGATATGTCCGATGGTCACAGCCCGAAGACCTTATTCTAGCCACACATATTTATTATTTGACGGAAATCGGTATAATAACATCAGAATGTCCCATTGGTTTATTCTAAGTACATTTTTATAGATTTCGCTTTCGACGTTAAATTATTTGCGTTGTTGATTTCCAGTCGATTTACACTGTCTAATGTTCAGCCAACGCCACAGACCTCATAACACAGACGGCTCTGTTGTCCAGTGGTTAACACGTTGGATTGGTAATCCAGGTTCGATCCCTCGTCTGACCCTACTGAAATAAACAGTCTTTCAGTTGGGACATTAAACCGAGGTTTCTGGAATGTGTCTCTGTAACATTGCACTATCCTCCAAAATCTAAAAATGAATAATCTCTTCAGGAGGCGTCGCTAATATGGGCAACCGGTAGCGACGATAAATAACGTAAAACACGCACGCACGCTGGTTTGCACATTTGCTCAGGCTGCCACGGATATTATTTAATAGTTTTAATTGATATTTATTTATTTGTCCTTGTAGCTTAGGAGATTTTTTTTTTTTTTTATTTTTATATTTTGAGCTAACAAGATGTAGCCCGTTTATTTTCCAACGTAACATTGATAGATACACATATATCACATATAAAAAACACAATAATTATTGTTCAAAATTACATATACCGTAGCTACATTTTTTATATATTACAAATGTACCAATCAATGTTCGCATAGTAAGAGTGAAGAAATTATATAAGAAAAAGTAAGAAATCAATACGAAAGATTTCCGATCTAAGTAATATATTAACATCGTTTCAACCTTAAATATGTATGATTACATGTGTGTTTTGTACTTCCCATCAGTCAAATATCAATTGATTCCATTTCTTGTTATGAGTATTAAGTTTATCCTTCATGAAGGCTATTTGTTCTTCAATAGTTTTCCGTTCTTTCAAATATTTGATAAAGTTCATGTAGTTTGAAACACTTTTTTCTAGCTTACTTTTAAAAATGAAATATTTTGCTAACAGGATGATAAAATCCAACATATGCTGCGAGTGATCTTTATTTGAGCCAAATGAAATAACCTTGTAGTCCATATTAAAAACCATATTTTTTCCACACAGATATGTTTTTAATCTAGACCAGAAATGTTGAATGTGATGACATTCCCAGAATAAGTGTTTCAGTGTTTCTGTATGCATATTGCAAAAGTCACATAATGATGAATTTGATAACTTGCATTTATATAATAGTACATTGGTAGGTAATATTCTTGTCACGTATTTATATTGGAATGTTCGTAGTTTAGTATCAATAGTACTCATAAATGGCATTATATATATATTCTTCCAATCCAGATTGTCGAATATAGCATTCCACTTTATTTCCGCTTTGTTCTGTTGTGGGTTATTATACTTTCTAAGAAATTGTTTGTATAAAATTTGTGTTGGTTTTTTAATCCTCATTATTGTCTCTAAAAATGTTGCTGCAGGATTTTCAATTTGATGTTCCAGATTAATTTTTTCTTTCCACTCAACAGAGATTTTGGACATTAAGGCGGTATATTTAAGAAAATCTGATCTGTCTACACCATACATATTTTGTAAATGTGAAAATTTATGGAATTTTCTTGTCATAAAATTATATATATCTTCAACATGCTTGATACCTTTCTGAAACCATTTCCTATAAAAAAATGTATTTTCCCCACTTTTTATAAATGAGTTATTCCATAATATTTCCTTTGAAATGACATTTGGTTTTTCTTTGAAGTTAACCTTTGACCAACTAATGATAACATCTTTTAAAAAGTTATTCTCAATTTTTAATGCTACGTGTTTTGTTGATATATTACATTCAAATAAAAGTTTTCCACCATATTTATTTATTTGTCTTAAGTATGTCTCTTTCCAATGACCTTTATTTGCAGGATTGAGTATTCTTTTTACCCAAGCAGCTTTTATAGAATTAATGTATGCATTTATATCAACCATTTTTAGACCTCCTTCGTCATATTGACGCTTAATAGTAGTACGTGCGATTTTATCTGGCTTTCCGTTCCATAAGAAAGAATACATATTTTTAGTTATTTCGGAAAATACATTTTCCTTTGGATTTTCAAGTACTGTCAAGGGATAGATTATCTTTGGTAATGCAAACGTTTTTATGACAGTTATTTTACCCAATAGGGTTAGGTTATGTTTTTTCCATTTATTTAGACACGAATACATTTCTTCTATTTTATTATCTAGATTAATTGAGATCCTGTCACTTATATTATTGGTAAAAATTATACCCAGTGTTTTTGCTTCCTGTGATGTCCATATAAAAGATTTCATTTTACAGTAGATTTTCTCAGTGTTCCTAAGGGACCCAGCTCTTAGTATGGTAGATTTCTTTGTATTTAATTTTAAACCTGAAACATGACTGAAATCATCGATGGTTTGTACCAATTTATTGAATGATGCTTCTGTTCCATCAGTGAGAAAGGTTGCATCGTCGGCAAATATAGCCTTTTAATTTCTTCCTTATTTAATGTAATACCTTTGATGTCAGTTTCATTTCTTACTTTTAATGACAATATTTCAATAGTAGTTATAAAAAGGTAAGGCGAAAGGGAACATCCTTGTCGTACTTCTCGTTCTATATTAAAGAAATCTGATAAATAACCATTATTGTTTCACAACCTTTTATGTTATTATAGAACAATTTAATCCATTTCACTAGAGATATGCCAAAATTAAAATAATCTAACGTTTCATAAATAAACTCATGATCTAAGCTATCGAAGGCTTTTTCAAAATCGGCGAAGAAGAGTAATCCGGGTTTATTATTATAATTTAAAAAGTCTATTGTGTCATATATCAATCGTATATTTTCTCCAATATATCTCCCACTCAGAAAACCAGTTTGAGAGTCGTGAATTATAGTAGGAAGTACTTGTTTCATTCTATTTGCGATTGTTTTTGTTGCTATTTTATAGTCTACATTTAATAACGATAACGGGCGCCAGTTATTTAAGCTTGTCAGTTCTTTATCCTTTTTTGGAATTAGATTTATAATGCCTTGCTTCTGAAGTTATGTTAGTGAACCATTTTCATAGGAGTAATTAATAGAATCAATGTAATATTTTTTTAGATCTCTCCAAAATATTTTGTAAAATTCTGTAGTTAAACCGTCAGATCCGGGGCTTTTATTATTATTCATATTTAAAAGGGCCTGTGCACATTCTGCCTCTACTAATGAACCTTCGCATGACTGCTTTTGAATTTCGTTTAGTTTAACACTATTTGCTGGAAAATACTGCTTAATATTATCTCTTAGTAAAACCTTTGTGTATAATTTTTCATAGAATTGCTTTATTTCATTTAATAAATCACTAGATTCTGTTATTTCATTATCTTTAATTATAAGCCGTGATATTGTTTTCTGCTCATTTTTCTTCTTTTCTAAATTTGAAAAATATTTTGTATTTTTGTCCATGCCTTCAATATATTGCGACTTAATATATTTTTTAATATTTTTCAATATATTGCGACTAAGTAACCACGAGCTCTATTAATTGTAATAGTTTCTAATTCGTCTTTTTTAACTTTAATTGAATTAATAATAGCATCATTCGATGGATCATTAATAAATTGTATTGCTAGTTCATTTAATTCCCGTGTTAGCTGTTTTTCATTTTGATTGTCTTCTTTTTTCTTTTTTGAACACTATATGATAGTAACATTTCTGATAGAGCCTTTTATTATTTCCCAAAGAGTATTAGGATTCGCTCCAACATTGTTTTCAACTGTTTCTGCTATACTATTTCTGATTTGCCTTTGGTAATCATCTTCAAGTATCACTGAATTGTTTAATTTAAAATAACCAGGACCTCGGTCTCGGTTTGTTAGATCTAAGTTGAGATAGATCAAAGAATGATCAGATGTTATACCTGTAGTTATATTACATTTACTGACTTTATTTGAAATGTTAGATGATATTAAAAAATAATCTAATCTACAGAATATTGGTGGCTTTTGATTTGAATGCCAGGTATATAGTTTTAAATCAGGATGCATAATTCGCCATATGTCCACCAGGTTATTATTTTCCATTATTGTGTTTAGTTTACTCCTGCTTTTTTATGTGTATCACTCCTTCCGTGGTTTTTGTCTTTTTTCGTATCTAGTATTACATTAAAATCCCCTCCAATTATAATCGTTTTGTCTTCATTATTTTCAACAAAGTCTTCTATTGTGCTAAAAAAATCAACATCGTCAGTGTTTGGCCCATATACATTCATTAACATAATCTCGTTGTTATCAATAACAAGAGACAAACATTGGAGACGACCTTCAATTAGTTCTTTGTATTCTATTATTTGAAAGGAACCATTTACAAAAATACCTATACCTTTGCTGTTTGAACTATTTCCGCTTAGAAATATCTTGGAACCCCACTCTTTTCCCCATTTATCTAGATCAGATGTTGTGCAATGTAGTTCTTGCAAACAACATATATTGTACTCCTTATCTTTCAACCATGAAAATATGTGATTTCTTTTCTTAAATTCGCCGAGTCCCTTGACATTGAAAGAACAAATTTTAGTCTTCATTCTTTAACTTGAATAGACGAATAAGCTCATGTGAAACGGAATGCAATCGATTTATCATTATATGGCAATAGCTTGAAACATTTGACTGATACTGAAGTATAGCACAAGTCATAAAATGTAAAGGTTAGGAGATTTTTTAATGTTTCAAATTTAGATGAATTTTTAATTATTACGGTAATTTATAGTTTGCTATATATTACAACATTAACTATGCACTATATGGGGGGAAACACCAGCTTTATTGTATATTCACACGAAAAAGAAAGTGTGCACTTGGTTAGAGGGAACATTTAATACTTATGTTCACACGTAAAACAATGTTCTGATAATGATCAAATTTCAATTAAAAGTAAAACATCGTGTAGCCAATACATGTTGATACCACATTTGCAGCCTATATTTTGCTTCCATAGTTATACAATTCTCCCTCTAACTAAGCCAAGTGCACACTTTCGTTTTCGTGTGAGTATACTTGTATAATGTTCGTCTTCAATTTATACCTGTCATAAACTGTTAAATAATTGCATCCAAAAACATATTTCAACTTTTCGGAATCTTCCAGGACAATAATTTGCGAGTCAACTGTTCTAGATAATGAATTTAACAACGTATTCTCTTAAAATAGATATTCACATTTTCTATTCATTGATTTATTACATTTAATGAATTATTTTGATTTGCATGTTTAATAGAGCTGTCAGAAGACACCGGAGCTCGCCGCAGGAGATGGAAGCCGTTAAGAATGCTACGTCAAATATATGGGTATCATCGTATAACACATGTCCATGTGTTTGTTCATGTAGCACGTGTTTTCGTGCAGGTGAATATCTTTATTAACTATCTAAAACCGCCCTATATATCATAAGGTATTCATACAGGAACCTCACCATTAGCTTTCCAAACTGTTGATAAGGTCGCGAATTCATATGACAATTACATATGTTACGAGGTTAGACCAGTACAGAACATAACACGTGCATCGTACACTTAGTTGTCCTTCAATCAGAATTGCTCCTGCTGCCCCTAAATCAACCTTAATCGAACCAGTTTATTGTTTTATTGGAGCGCGACCTGAAGTCAGAAACATTGGTATTGTTGTATTTACGTAGTTGGTAATGTACACTCCATGTGTAATGCCAGGTATACACAGGTATATGAACCCTATAGTTAATCCGCTTAATGCCTGTTTCTTGTACGGCGGGCGGATATCTTCGACGAAAATATCCGCACGGATAACGATTGGAGGAAAAGCACATGCATTCATAAACATACTGGATTTTGATTGGATATTGGTGCCGAATTACCGTTACCCGAGGAGCGTGGGAGACGCTAGATTTTCACTTGGAACAATTGGACAGAGGAACGCACGCCCAAAAACTTCAATAAACAATAATTCATTATAGAAACAAAATTAACGCATGCACCTTTCAAAAACACAAACACATATATAGTTGATCTCTAGAGGACCGTTGAGGGAGAACAAATACTGTTTCTTGACATATCTGTTTAAGATTGGCAGTCGCATTAGGATCGAGACATTTGACAAACACGCATATTGGGTAATCCTGCCATACTGTGCTGTTTATACTCTATGATTTGTATTGACCTCTTGTGTCTGCTCCATATAGTACGTCCAAATCCTTGATGGTGCTAGACATGCGACCGAGAATAAAGCATGCCATCTGTTCAGGAAAAAGTTGACGGTCGCATATATGGCGCTTGTTTCTTGCTTGAATTACTTAATTTCGGCGGCAACTATTAGGAGAAAATACAATATGCTCCAAAATAGAAAGGTATGTTCTGTAGATTATTCCTTTTTTTCCACGATTGTGTGTCGCTTTAAGGAAGATGGACATGTATGAGACCAGGCCTCAAAACTCAGTCTCAAGCGTCTGATTAGTTCAGCTGACAGTAACACTCGGAATCAACCAATCAGATCATTTGAGCTTGAGTTTGAGATCTGAGAACAGTTTTATAACCTCGAGGCCTGGAGGTTATAAAACTGTTCTCCAATCTCAGACTCAGTCTCAAGCTTCTGATTGGTTCAGTTAAGTGTAAGTAGCAAATCATATCACTTGAGCTTGAGTTTTAAAAATTTGAGAAAAGTTTTAAAACCTCCGACCATGGTCTTAGAAGGCGTGGGAGTAACTTCTGAATCTGAATAGATACACTGCAGGGCGCATACGCAACGGGAGAGAGATGGCCGGGAAACCTCTGTTTCTCTCTCAATGTCAGTCCTGCTAGTTGAGGTCTATCTGTTGCCTCGGTAACAGCTGTTTTCACATCATTTGTTTTCCTAACAAGACCTGAAATATTCGTGACTTGATTAGGATAAATTACGACTGGCATCTTGTTGGTCGTTTTCACTGCCATATAATTATTACATGTCATTGCATTCAAAGCAACTCTATATAGATCTGAACAAGATGTTTCTGAAATAGAATCACAATATCGCAAAACATTTGTACCAATAATACCTGGTACAGACTGACGATATTCAGTATCCGGAACAATCAAAATTGGCACAACAATACTATGTGACAAGAAAGGAATGCAAATTTCAGCCTCTATATAACCGGAGTACGGTAACTTTGCACCACTGGCACCTACAACATCTAATTTAAAATCTGACATGCTGCACAATTCAGGTCTGGGGTCAAGCGAGTTATAAAATGACTCGGAAACTAAGGTTACCATTGACCCACTGTCAACAAGTACATTGGTCTCAATACCACAAATAATAGCTGTCCCTTCGTTTGCTTTACCAACCATTCTGTCAGCTAAAGTTCTAACACTAGATTTAGACTTAGGGCCATTATCAATACCGACTTCCCATGTTTGCCCCACAACAGAGGAGTCTACACTTTTGGGTCACGTTTGTTATTGTTAATGGTGTTAGTTTGGTTATAGTTGGACCCAAAGTGTCTACCTCTATAACTCGAGCTCTGATTGTTATAATCCCGTCTACTATCATATCTCGGGTTGTCACCGCCTCGTTCTGGTCTAGGTCTGCCTCGTCCGGGATTGTAGTTATTCCTGTAATAACTGTTACATGTACCATCAGAATTATTTTGTCTATTATTGGAATTTGATGTATCTCGCGGTCGCTCATTTATCTGTTTCTCTAGAGACTGCATCCTGTTCATAAGCTTATCCATCTTACTAGTAAGATCATTAATAAGTTTATTTTCAGATGAGGACTGCTAAGCAGCATTCACAGATGCTGATACACTGCTCGAAGCCGCTAACTCTTGTTCGACTGAGCGTACCTCTCTCAACAACCTGTTATAATCAGAAATATTGTCATATTTACTCCTGGTCATAATCTTTAGCTTCTTGTCTCGTAAACCTGTCCACAATTTAGAACGTAGCATATCATTTCTAGCAACATGAGTGACATGTCCACCCTCAACTGCAACTTGTAGGAGTGACTCGAGACGACATCCATATGTGGTGACATTTTCTGAAAGTTTCTGACATTCATTATAAAAAGATTGCATAACTGATTCTGTTGTCGCTACATCTCCAAAAAGTATATCAAGTTTGTCTAAAACATCACTGCTGGAAGCATGTTCACCAAGTGAAATCAATGTATGTCTTGCAGTACCTCGTAAATACCTACGAATAATCTGCAAAGTAACATGTTCAGGTAAATTCTCTGACAATAAACACTCAAAACGCCAAACAACAAACGACTCATCTCCTTTCATTGGTGGTTGTTCACCTGAAAAATATGGTAACTTAGGAAGAAGAAGAAGAATGCTTCATTAAGACTTAATCTTTACAGTTTCTCGTCTGTAACATTTAAACATATTTACAATATATATAGTACAATAATATGATATATGCAATCATGATGAGGATGGACAAATGATGTAATGATTATGGACATACATGGAAAAATAATGACAATGTCATGATGGAGTTTAGACTATGCAAAACATGATCATGATTGTATTAAGAGTGTAGGGAGTATATATCCCAAACAAGTGAATTACGAAGGGATAAAGCTCCATGAATATATTTACTAAAGTTAACCAGCTCTAGGGAACTGTCACATTGAAATATTTGCAATAATTTGAACATACTTGGTCGATTAGAATATAAACGTTTAATATATTTTTTTCTTAATGTACTATACACCTCACATTTAAACATGAAATGAAACTCATCTTCCACGTTGTTTGTATTACACAATAAACATAACCTTTCGTTTTGATCAATACGGTTTCTACCATATCTGCGAGTTTCAATCCGTAAGTTGTGCGCTGATAGTCTCAATTTTGTAAATGCAATTCTTAATTTTCTGCTTAGTATTAAACCTAAGTACGATTCGTAACCAAAATTAATCTTTACATTTTTATATAATATAAGTACCTTATTTATTCGAAGATCAGCTTGTGAAATCTGCAGAAAATCATCTATAATCCATTGTTTAAATTCAGAAATAAACTGAGTGTAGTCGATGACATGTGGGTTTTCCCATATATACAAAAAGCCAAATTTACTTAGCAATTCCCTAACTATGGACAACCAATTACGTTTGCCAGTTACTAAATCATCTAAACACATTTGTATCATCGACTTAATAATTATATTTTCCGTTGTAACTATTTTTAACCAATATTTTACAACTTTTACATATCTACATATATACAATGGGTATCTTCCAAGTTCATACTATACAGCTACATTACTAGTTGATTGCTTAACACCAAGAACTAACTTGCAGAATTTCAAGTCTCTAAATTATTAGCCTTTGAAAATCCCCATATTTCACTTCCGTAATGTAAAATGGATGATACTAGAGCATCGAAGAGCTAGAGAGCGGTTTTTGGTTTTGTCTCGTGTTTACGTAGATTAGCTGTTAGTATGTTCATAGCTTTTAGGCCTTTGCCATGGAGTTTTGTAAATTTAAATTTAAATTACCGGTATAGTTAAGTGTAACACCAACGTAGTTAAAGTCATTGACCACCTCGACGGCATCTCCCCGATAAAACCATTGCTCTCCTCTCTTTAGCCCACCCCGTTTACGGAACACCATTATCTTCGACTTTAAAACATTAACTTCAAGGCCCCATTTGTCACAATACATACTTAGATTATTTAATGTATTTTGCAGGTCAACTGGTGTTAAGCCAATTAGAACCATGTCATCCGCGAACAGTAATAACATCAAACATATGTCATTAATATTAATGCCACTATTAATCGTGTCCTGTAAGTATAATTCAAGGTCTTCCACGAACAAAGCCCACATTATTGGCGAAATGATTTCCCCTTGGCGTAGTCCGATTGAGATATCGAAGAAGTCTGTGTATGTGTTACAGTTAAGCTTTATACATGATTTAACGGATTGATACATTGCACGTATTATCCTTAGGATCTTGCCATTAAGGCCTAACCTATATAATTTTAGCCACACTGCATTACGGTATATACTGTCAAAACACTGTTTCATATTAATAAAGGAACAGTATAATCTATTGTTCTTGTTTAATATGTGTTCAATTAAAGAATGCAAAATAAAAATTGCATCTACTGTCGAACGACCCTTACGAAATCCAAATTGTGCATCGGAAATAATAGTATTGTTTTCACACCAGTTTGTAATGCGACTATTTAATATGCAAGTAAATAATTTATCAAAGTTACTTAATAGGGTAATGCCTCGATAATTTTTGGCGTCATCTTGGCATCTCATATTTTGGACCCTGAAAGTTTGACATATTTAATACATTTTTATCAACAAATGGCTTTGGCGACATGTTGATAAAATCTGACACCTTTCTCCGTGCACCTGTCTCTTTAGGTGTACTTGTAATGGCAGTAGGCTTTTGAAAAGCCGCATACTCGTCTTTCGTCAAGACAACATAGTCTCCACTCTTCCTGAGTGCATCTAAAATAAGAGATAACTGTTCATTAGTTAAAGCTGGTGCTTCCTTATCTCCGGCTTCACTAATGGTTGCTCTATCACTTCCTCTAGTAGCCATTGTATGTCTTTACCTTGGCTAAATTGTGATAAATGATAAATTACAATCTACAAACAAAATACAACACAAATTATTACAAAGTACAATTGAATTACAATACAAATAAAATGAAAAAATCACAGTTACTGCAAACAGTGCTGAAAATATAAGTTATACACTTTAATTTGACATGGCCACCACCATAGAAAATACTCTTTGAAGAATTGCTTAACAAGTTATATAAACTATGAAATATTTATTTTTTACATAAATTCAACACTATCACCCAGTAGCAGCAAAGGATTAGTTTTATACCAATTCACTGTTTATATAGGGTACATCAAATAATACTAGACTATAATAAATAATAACTACAACTAATCGATTCTACCACGATTCTACCACGAACCTCGGTATCAGGGAAGACATTTCGAACAGTTCGAAAATCTTCCCTGATACCTCGGGACAATAGTTTTGACTGTTCCCCAAACACCCATGACATAACTGTATATTGTTGGAGGATAGTGCAATGATACAGACATAGACCCATTCCAGAGTCTCATCTGGTTCTTTTATGTGCACGGTCTACAGCATCGACACGAGACCTCGGTTTAAAGTCCCATCTAAACGACTGTTAATTTTATTAGGGTCAGACGGGGGGATCGAACCTGCGATCCCTGGATTATCAGTTGCATCATATTTAGAGTCATTTATAATTAGATAGCATTACTATGTGAAGCGTTTGGCGTTGCCATCTGTTTCACCAGGGCGTTGATTGCAATGTAACTATGATAAAATAGTTCAAGTTTCTTCTCTCAAGATTTGCATCAGATAAAGGAAAGCGCTTAGAATCATGAAGTTAATGAACTGTTTTGATTTAATATAATGCTTTTCCCTTATTTTTTTTCACGAGTCGTTTAATATCGTTCGTAATCCATGGAGATGGGGCTTTATATCTAGCCGTGTTGATGCATTTTAAATTCTACTAAGCAAGAAAAACATTCTTAAAGCAGAACATATTCATCAATATATACACGGTTCATACATGTTATCAAGATTATGTACTTCTGTCCATATAATCTCTAACTACAGTCCAATGTCCCTGTTGAACAGGTGACTATTTCTAGGTTCTCGATTTACCTTCAGTAGTCTTAGAAGTGAATATGTCTTAACAAGAAAAGGCCGAGGTACTTTCATATTTTCAAGCAAGTGTACGTTTCTATGGTTAGTAGCGAAAAAGTGATACATTGTTTCTAATGTTGTGTGAAAATTTGTTTTCAATTAAAATTCCAAAGCAAGTAAACGAAGTGATCATATTATTCGGAGAAACAGCAGTCAGTTTTATTACGCGGTTCCTAGTCATAGTTCCATATGTATAATTGAAATATCCAAGAACCAGGATGTTGCCTTTCAATACATGGAACGTTTCGAAGGCCTTTCTAGTTCATCCGTTCTCAATAGCGTTAATAAGCCTATTATTTTATTATTATTATTGATATAGTGATGGCTATCTTAGTGTGGATATGCATTCATACGTACTGTCCATGTGCATAATTAATGTACACATGCATAGGCGTATGGGAAAGCTTTTATGGAAATGGACGCCGTTATAGCGCAGTGGTAGGTCGTTCGCTTCATGTGTGAGAGGACCAGAGTTACGAGTATGCTGTTGCAATATATGTATAGGTAGAGCTTGACACAGGTCAATCACTCAGATGATCATGTCGTCATCTGATGTATTTGTAATTTCATTGGAATCACGTGACCAAAACCCACTTGATTGTCAACACGACGCCATCTAGAAAACAATAGCCCAGATGCTGGTGGTGTTATCTAAAATTACATGCATACATAAACGCAACATACTTTGTCAAACCCACGACCTCCCATTATCCATCCACATGTTAGAACATTTGTATCATCGATAGTAACGTGGAATTCAGCCTCAAGTGGCAGTTACTTTGCCACAAACTATATCAATAACCTTAACTATAAACCTATCTGCAGATATTAGAAACTGTGTTCAGGGCGTATATGGTAATAAGTATAGCATTCAAAGAAATAATTGTCAGTTACCTTGCCAAGAACAATATCAATAACCCTCATAAATAATAACACTATCTGAAGATATTAGAAACTGGGAACATAAATAAGAAATGAATTACAACCTCCCGGTGACACTTACGTTGCACATAACAATATCAATCACAGCCATAACCTACACAACTAGCTGAGAGTTTAGAATTAACACGATTAATTACTACCTCATGGCAACACATATATATATCAAATTCTCAATATATTACAAGCACATGGAACATAATTATATATGAAATGTAATTCGACCTCGAATGTCATGTTGTTTGTGTATTTCCCCCTTTTATTACTGTCTTCAGTGACACATTCTTAAAACGGTGCAAAGACCTGGTTACTGAAATATCTGAAGACCTTTCGTGGAATAAACACATCAAAAGTGTCAGCCCCAACCGGACATTACATACAAGTCGTTATACTGGTATCACAAAGCGATCGTCGATCTCCGATTAAATTCATATAATGTTCACGTTCCACTAGTAAAGTTTACCTTTGCTTAACACAATAATGCACTAAAGCTCTGGCATCTACCCAACAACCACTCACCGTTATGTGTGTGTGTGTTTGTTTATTATAGTGTCACCCCTATTTAAAGGGCCAGCCATTTCTGACATATGAGACACCTCTTTTTATGAACATCAGTACTTCCCAAATCCTATGCTTATATGTCAGGCGCCTGATTGTTAGGCAATCGGTAACAATTATTTAACTAGCTGGCGGCTCACCAACCGGCCATATCAGAACGAACCTCTGATGAGATTCGAACCTTCGACCTCACGCTCCGTAGGCGGACACCTTAACTACTAGGCCACGGAGACGCTGAAATGTTAACGCTGAAATGTTGTTGAAATTTGGTCGCCAACTACTATTTCGAATGTTACGACTGAAAGATTCGAAACTTACAGACATAATTCCCCAAGTTCATCTTTTTTTTCGCCTCCATGAAATTAATGATGTCAGCTAAAATATCGATGGCATCAAATGATGACGTCATTGATGTAAAATATACCAAGAAACTTTGAACGTTTGATTGAATAAATAAAAAATGACGTAGTTGACGTTGATTATAGTGATCTAGTATTTGATCTGAAGATATATTGTCATTCCAACATAGCTGAACGTGTGTGAGGCAAAGACTTTCAAAAAATGTTAAAACCTAATCATGCGTCTCCGATAAAACCTAGTAGGTCGGTAGGAAAAACGTCATAACGTGATGTCAGTTAACTCAAACTTGATGAAACCGGTTCCTATCCGGCCTGATTGTTTGATTAACACAAATCACCACTAGCAGTACCTGAAGAATTGAAGCAAGCATGCAGTGAGTTGATATGTTGGTTTATTGCTACAGAGTTGTGTGATTTACAAGTAGTTTAATGAATTTATGGATTAATTTTTATAGAAGTCTCAAGTTCAATTTGAATTATTAATCACATCGTCACCCATGCATTTGATGTATTTACTAATTCACGCGAAAAGCATTTATCAACACGCATTTATACAATTAGTTTACACTATTTAGTGTGCCGAACTATTGTTTATAAGACACCGTTGGCAGAGTTATGGTTTTTGAACTAATCTAACATTTAAACAAGCACACTGATATAACACTAAAAACTAACTGCGCACGCCATTTTCTAGATTTTACTGTGCCTTTTCGGAAATGATGTGTCATTATGCATTAGTCATTTCTGAGTTCGCTCATTTCAGTTATTATATATGTCATAGGAGCCACAACATCGGCTCGTCTTCCAATAGACTTGTGTTCCATTTCCAACACAGTTGGTTTGAATCTGCTATCAGCTCTTCATCCACCCGCCATCCAATCGACATGTTTAATTTCCAACACACTTGGTTTGAGTCTGTTATCGGCTCTTCATCGGCTTGTCTACCAATCGACATGTTTAATTTCCAACACAGTTGGTTTGAGTCTGTTATCGGCTCTTCATCGGCTTGTCTACCAATCGACATGTTTAATTTCCAACACAGTTGGTTTGAGTCTGTTATCGGCTCTTCATCTGGCTTGTCTACCAATCGACATGTTTAATTTCCAACACACTTGGTTTGAGTCTGTTATCCGCTCTTCATCGGCTCGGCTTGTCTTCCAATCGACATGCTTAATTTCCAACACAGTTGGTTTGATTCTGTTTTCAGCTCTTCATCCACCCGCCTTCCAGTCGACATGTTTATTTTCCAACACAGTTGGTTTGAGTCGGCTAGCACCTCTTGCTCAGATTCAGATGAAGATTAGTGTTTCCCACCGTCATGTTATGAATAACAAAGTAAGCTGAGAATAACAAATGATCAGACAATGTAGCTAAAATATGTTCTAAATTATTTTCATTATCTAAATGTGTTGCTGAAAACGTACCGATATTTTCAGGCACATGGCACTCTGACTTCCACGTTCGTGTACGTGATGATATTGTTACTTACTGATGTGTCGTGTACACTAAAATTAAATAGAACAAATATACAAAAATATCAAACAACCCCTCCATAATATAACAGCTATCTCTTTCTTTAAGCCTATCATTGTTGTCAGTATTTACATTTTATATTTAATCTTAACTTGTTTTCTATGACAACTTTTAGTCAGCTTTGCATAGTTTGGTCATGTGGGCGTGAATGTGGAAACCACAACCGAAGAATAGGAAGACTAAATGACAGACGACGACAGAATATAAAATATCACTGTTGACATTATCACTTATCGTATGACTGTTTTCTTGACGATTGTTGTGCCGTATTGTGGTATAAGGTTGCATTGTCATTAGTGCTGTCAATGTCAATTTCAAAGAGTTGACCTTGGAACAATTACATAGCGTTCGCTTAGGAGCCTGGGTGCCAGTCTGTCGATTTTTCACATTTTAACTTCTGGCAAAATGACACTGATATGATCAGAAACTCAATACGGCCCAATTAATTGTCTCGGCGTTAAATTTATTTGACTGACCAAGCAAAATATATCGACGCATGTTCCCAAGCTAGCTTAGGTCCAGGAATCGTACTAATGGTTGCTGAGTTTCATCTACTAATTATTATACTTTAGATTGTTAGCTATTACAACTCTTCTGCTTGGCGGGTGTATTTTACTCGACGGATCTATCTATCGATCTATCTATCTCTATTTATCTATCTCTATATATCTCTATATATCTATATATAATCTCTATCTATCTCTCTCTGTCTCTCTCTCTCTCTCTCTCTCTCTCTCTCTCTCTCTCTCTCTCTCTCTCTCTCTCTCTCTGTCTCTCTCTCGGTCTCTCTCTCTCTTTCCTCTTGATCTCTCCTCTCTCTCTCTCTTGCTGTCTGTCTTTCTGTCTGTTTTTTTTTTTTTTTTTTTGTCTGTCTGTCGTGTCTGTCTTCTGTCTGTCGTCTGTCTGTCTGTTTTGTTCTGTTGTCTGTCTGTCTGTGTCTGTCTGTCTGCTGTCTTTTTCTCTTTCCCCCCCTCTCTCCTTTTTCTCTCCCCTCCCTCTCTTTCCTTTCCTCCTTTTTTTTCCTCCTTTTTATTTTTCCATCTCTCTCCCTGTTTCTCTCTTTTCCCCTCCCTCTCTCTCTCTTTCTCTCCTCTCCTCTCCTCCTTCTCTCCTCGCCCTCCTCATCTCCTTCTCTTCTCTTTCTCGCTCGTCTGGTCGTCTCTCATCTCTCTCTCCTCTCCTCCCCTCCTCCGCTCTCTCCTCCCCTCCCCCTCATCTCTCTCTCTCTCTCTCTCCCCTTTCTCCCCTCTCTGTATCTACTCTCTGTATCTCCTCTCTCTCTCCCTCTCTCTCCCCTCTCTCTC
>CM026398.1:42624721-42645455 GCA_014843695.1 Archivesica marissinica | reverse complement strand
CACCTGTGCTAAAGGCCACCTCCGAATAAAGGCCACATATGAAAAACCTGTCTCTAAAGACCACTATTTGTTCTCTCCCGTCGAGCCATTTCCAAAACATTTTAACCCTCTATTGAGAGGCCACCTGCCAACAAAGGCCATTTTTTGACTTTCCCGAGGATGGCCTTTATAGACAGGTTTGAATGTAGTTGAATCTGCCATCGATGGTGCTCAAAGTGACGAAGGTCTCCTACTTCAAATCACTGCACCTACCTCACCGCTGTATGTTCTAAACTAAATAGGGTGTCAAATGATTTCATTCCTTGTGGAAGTTCGGTGGTTTTACCTAGGTATCCGCTCGTGTCTGTTCGGATGAGTTCCTCTCAATAATAACTGGGATTTTTCTACAGACATCGATAATGGAATAGTCACCGATGTTGTCACCCGTCGATGTGGGATCACCCGTCGAATTGGGATCACCCGTCGATGTGGGATCACCGTCGATGTGGGATCACCCGTCGATTTGGGATCACCCGTCGATGTGGGATCACATGTCGATTTGGGATCACCCGTCGATGTGGGATCACCCGTCGATTTGGGATCACCGTCGATTTGGGATCACCCGTCGATGTGGGATCACCGTCGATGTGGGATCACCCGTCGATTTGGGATCACCCGTCGATGTGGGATCACATGTCGATTTGGGATCACCCGTCGATGTGGGATCACCCGTGGATTTGGGATCACCCGTCGATGTGGGATAACCCGTTGATGTGGGATCACCCGTCGATGTGGAACTAGCCACGGATGTGGAACTAGCCACGGATATGGAACCTGTCCCCTAGTTGGAATCTGTCGTAGATGCAGGGCATGCCATCGATATTCCTCCCGCACGTGTTCTTGTTGTTTGTGATTGACGTTGATGTATGTTGTGTGATCATTCCTAGATATGGGCTAAGTGGAAAAGCCTCCGATGCCGTACTGGCCTTCGATGCGGAACCAGCCGTTGATGTGGGACTAGTCAGCGATGTGGGATGAACAATCGATTGTTGACTGGTCGCCAACGTTGTACCATTCGTTCATGTGGGACAAGATACTTGTGTGGGACCAGCAACCGATATAGGTCGACCAGTCGCTGATATGGGGCCGGTCACCTATGATTTTTTCATTCGTGGGTGTGGGGTCAGCCATTGATATGGCGGACCTGCCATCGTCCCACAAATAAGTTGTTTTGTCGTGTTTAATAATCATGTCTGCTTTAGGTGTGGTACATGATGAAATTACTCTTGAGATGTCCAAGAAGGAGCCGTACTTGTCGGACCCAGACGATATTTACATCGGGAAAAAAAATGTGCTACTAGTCACAGCGACTTTCACTGGTGATACGGCAGGTTCTACTAGTGGTATGTAGTATAGTATGCCAGATAACACAATGCCTATGTTCTCGTGGTCGATCTAGTGATCTGGTCCTGACAATGTGAGGTTCAGTAATGTTCTGCTTTTGTTTGCTTATATGAGCATGATATATTAACAATGTGTGTACAATAAGTGCGAGATGTTTTGCGATTATGTATCGTCGCGTCCGCCTGTCCACATCAGCCACACATCCATCCGGAAGAGATTAGACTAGTCCGCTTAGTAGTGTTATGATGCATATCCGGGGATCGAACACACGATGCACATGTGTATGATTCGGTCTGCGAATTACGAATCTTGATAGCTAACTTCTGGACCATTGGTCTGCTATCGATATAAGGAGCGTTGTCAAGTATAATATTTCAGTTTGTTCTACTATTGGCTTTTTGGATCATTTTTCTATTACAATTGTAAACTTAGTTCGCCACATTAGTCCATCAGTCCATCATATGTACATTGACTAATTGACTAGTTGCCCTAAATAAGTCTGGTAATTTGAGCAAGAATAAAGTTATGAAGAGGTGGAGCATCCATGTTCTTCATTTTAGCAGTCGTTAAATAAGATATTCTGTAAAGGATAAATACTAGAATGGAACATATTTCGCCGTTTATGAACGCACTACTTACTGGCTTTTGATTGGTGTGACACGTTTAATAAACTGTAAACTATATAAGGTTACCATCAATTCTTAGGCATACATTCATATATACTGACACTTTATTCTAGATATTTAGAGTGGTGGAACCTATGCTCGGCGTATTCCTATGCTCGGCGTATTCCTATGCTCGGCGTATTTTCCATTTTCATCCGTATTTAAAATATTTATATAGTTCTAGGCTAATTTCGGTGACATTGCTGAAGCATGGTTCAATAGCATTCCGTTACGTGTATCGGTAGCCTGATGCAAGTGGCACGTGACTGGTCCAGCAGACGAATATAAACAATCAAATCATTGGGAGAATGTTTCCACCGAAACTGACACAGTGTGCATACCCCACACGTACGTTGCATTGTCCGTTTAGTATATATACCGAGCACGACTTCATTCTAGGCCTGAAACAATATAGGATAGCCGAGCATCCTTGCTAGTGTATATTGGACAGCAGACTCCATATTTTAATCAGGTTTTTTTAAAAATTAAGTATCATACCGATGGGTTGCGTCAGCTAATTATGCTTTTAATAATTCGTGTTTCAGATGATAGCTATAGTGATTGTTAGGACCCACGTATACGTATAGCAGTTGATGAAGTGTAAAACCAGTAAATATACTAAGTATCGTTGTCGTCACTCGGTTAGCTGTCCACTGTGATCTGCATACGTCCGCCGGCCCGTCTGCTCACTAGATTGACCACGGTTGGCGCGTAACAATTTGTAGCTGACTCAGAAATAAGCAAGCGTGCTATGTAGCTACTCAAGTAGCATTTAATAAAAATTATGTAAAATGTAAAATTAAATATTAGTGCTGATGAAATGAGTATGATTTGAGTTTTAAAAGGTCATGTGACTTGGTTAAATCAAGATCGTCGTCTCCATAACCTTCTATTACAATAATCAACGTATCATAACTTCTATGATTACCGTGAGATTTACAAACTTCTTTCAAGATTAACATGCATCTTGTTGATGGTCGTACTTTAGTATATGTCACCATGAACAGGAATGTGATAGCTATAAATATTGACGTCGTGCGTGATCTTTTAACAGTCATAACACAACATAATTATTATTCACACATTTAGGCGTGACCATTGGGCTCTTACCGTCCATTTCAAGCACGGTTTTCGCACTTGGAGATATACTCAGCTTCACAAAGGGATCGGCATTGACTATCACCTCAGAAACGGATCAAATGGATATAACCTCTTCTAACTATAAAACTTACATGACAGAAACGAAGGGGCTGGAATACGAAGATTCCTCGGTAAGTCAACAAACAATATATGATTAAATAATTGTGTCTTCGCTAATTGACATCTATACAGTATTATTATCAGCAATTTATTTTTTGTCGGCTCTATAAAATCGGAGTGGACCTTGCAGTAGTATATGTAGAATGTCAAGAGGAGTATATGTTGACTGTCTAGAGGAAGCTTACGTGAACATTGCAGTATTATATGCTGACTGTCCAGAGGAAGCTTAGGTGGACATTGCAGTAGTATATGTAGACTGTCCAGAGGATGCTTACGTGGACATTGCAGTAGTATATGTAGACTGTCCAGAGGAAGCTTACGTGGACATTGCAGTAGTATATGTAGAATGTCCAGAGGTAGCTTACGTGAACATTGCAGTAGTATATGTAGACTGTCCAGAGGAAGCTTGCGTCGACCTTGAAGTAGTATATGCAGACTGTCCAGATAAAGATTACATGAACCTTGCAGTACTATATGTAGACTTCCAAGAATCTTACGTGGACATACAAGTATATGTATACTGTCCAGAGGAAGCTTACGTGGACATTGCAGTAGTATATGTATACTGTCCAGATGTAGCTTACGTGGACATTCCAGTAGTATATGTATACTGTCCAGAGAAAGCTTACGAGGATATTGCAGTAGTATATGTATACTGTCCAGAGGAAGCTTAATTGGACATTGCAGTAGTATATGTATAATGTCCAGAGGTAGCTTACGTGGACATTGCAGTAGTATATGTATACTGTCCAGAGCTAGCTTACTTGGACATTGCAGTAGTATATGTATACTGTCCAGAGATAGCTTACGGGGACCTTGCAGTAGTATATACCGACTTTACAGAGGCAGCTTACGTGGACATTACAGTAGTATATGTAGACTGTCCAGATGTAGCCTACGTGGAAATTGCAGTAGTATATGTATACTGTCCAGAGGAAGCTTACGTGGACATTGCAGTAGTATATGTATACTCTCCAGAGATAGCTTACGGGGACCTTGCAGTAGTATATACCGATTTTACAGAGGTAGCTTACGTGGACCTTGCAGTAGTATATGTAGACTGTCCAGAGGTAGCTTACGTGGACCTTGCAGTAGTATATGTATACTGCCCAGAGGTAGCTTACGTGGACATTGCAATAGAATATGTATACTGTCCAGAGGAAGCTTACATGGACCTTGCAGTAGTATATGTATACTGTCCAGAGGAAGCTTACATGGACATTACAGTAGTATATGTAGACTGTCCAGAGGAAGCTTACATGGACATTACAGTAGTATATGTAGACTGTCCAGAGGAAGCTTACGTGGACATTGCAGTAGTATATGTAGACTGTCCAGAGGAAGCTTACGAGGACATTGCAGTAGTATATGTAGACTGTCCAGAGGAAGCTTACGTGGACCTTGCAGTAGTATATGTATACTGTCCAGAGGTAGCTTACGTAGACATTGCAGTAGTATATGTATACTGTCCAGAGGTAGCTTACGTGGACAATGCAGTAGTATATGTATACTGTCCAGAGATAGCTTACGGGGACCTTGCAGTAGTATATACCGACTTTACAGAGGTAGCTTACGTGGACATTACAGTAGTATATGTTGACTGTCCAGAGGTAGCTTACATGGACATTACAGTAGTATATGTAGACTGACCAGAGGAAGCTTACGTGGACATTGCAGTAGTATATGTATACTGTCCAGATAAAGCTTACGAGAACATTGCAGTAGAATATGTATACTGTCCAGAGGAAGCTTACATGGACCTTGCAGTAGTATATGTATACTGTCCAGAGGTAGCCTACGTGGACATTGCAGTAGTATATGTAGACTGTCCAGAGGTAGCTTACGTGGACATTGCAGTAGTATATGTATACTGTCTAGAGATAGCTTACGGGGACCTTGCAGTAGTATATACCGACTGTCCAGAGGTAGCTTACGTGGACATTGCAGTAGTATATGTAGACTGTCCAGAGGTAGCTTACGTGGACCTTGCAGTAGTATATGTAGACTGTCCGGAGGAAGTGAACGTGAACATTGCAGTATATATGTAACCATCCAGAGGTAGCTTACGTGGACATTGCAGTAGTATATGTATACTGTCCAGAGGTAGCTTACGTGGACATTGCAGTAGTATATGTATACTGTCCAGAGATAGCTTACATGGACATTGCAGTAGTATATGTATACTGTCCAGAGGTAGCTTACGTGGACATTGCAGTAGTATATGTAGACTGTCCAGAGGAAGCTTACGTGGACCTTGCAGTAGTATATGTAGACTGTCCAGAGAAAGCTTACGTGGACCTTGCAGTAGTATAGTAGACTGTCCAGAGGAAGCTTACATGGACCTTGCAGTAGTATATGTAGACTGTCCAGAGGAAGCTTACGTGGACATTGCAGTAGTATATGTAGACTGTCCAGAGGAAGCTTACGTGGACATTGCAGTAGTATATGTAGACTGTCCAGAGGTAGCTTACGTGGACATTGCAGTAGTATATGTATACTGTCCAGAGGTAGCTTACGTGGACATTGCAGTAGTATATGTATACTGTCCAGAGATAGCTTACGTGGACATTGCAGTAGTATATGTATACTGTCCAGAGGTAGCTTACGTGGACATTGCAGTAGTATATGTATACTCTCCAGAGGTAGCTTACGTGGACATTGCAGTAGTATATGTATACTGTCCAGAGGTAGCTTACGTGGACATTGCAGTAGTATATGTATACTGTCCAGATGTAGCTTACGTGGACATTGCAGTAGTATATGTATACTGTCCAGAGGTAGCTTACGTGGACATTGCAGTAGTATATGTAGACTGTCCAGAGATAGCGTACGTGGACATTGCAGTAGTATATGTAGACTGTCCAGAGGAAGCTTACGTGGACCTTGCAGTAGTATATGTATACTGTCTAGAGATAGCTTACGGGGACCTTGCAGTAGTTTATACCGAGTGTCCAGAGGTAGCTTACGTGGACCTTGCAGTAGTGTATGTAGACTGTCCAGAGGTTGCTTACGTGGACATTGCAGTAGAATGTGTAGACTGTGCGGATGATGTGAACGTGAACATTGCAGTAGTATATGTATACTGTCCAGAGGTAGCTTACGTGGACATTGCAATAGTATATGTATACTGTCCAGAGGTAGCTTACGTGGACCTTGCAGTAGTATATGTATACTGTCCAGATATAGCTTACATGAACATTGCAGTAGAATATGTATACTTTCCAGAGGAAGCTTACATGGATCTTGCAGTAGTATATGTAGACTGTCCAGAGGAAGCTTGCGTGGACATTACAGTAGTATATGTAGACTGTCCAGAGGAAGCTTACGTGGACATTGCAGTAGTATATGTAGACTGTCCAGAGGTAGCTTACATGGACATTGCAGTAGTATATGTAGACTGTCCAGAGGAAGCTTACGAGGACATTGCAGTAGTATTTGTAGACTGTCCAGAGGAAGCTTACGTGGACCTTGCAGTAGTATATGTATACTGTCCAGAGGTAGCTTACGTAGACATTGCAGTAGTATATGTATACTGTCCAGAGGTAGCTTACGTGGACAATGCAGTAGTATATGTATATTGTCCAGAGATAGCTTACGGGGACCTTGCAGTAGTATATACCGACTTTACAGAGGTAGCTTACGTGGACATTACAGTAGTATATGTTGACTGTCCAGAGGTAGCTTACATGGACCTTGCAGTAGTATATGTAGACTGCCCAGATGTAGCTTACGTGGACCTTGCAGTAGTATATGTATACTGTCCAGATATAGCTTACGTGAACATTGCAGTAGAATATGTATACTGTCCAGAGAAAGCTTACATGGACCTTGCAGTAGTATATGTAGACTGTCCAGAGGTAGCCTACGTGGAAATTGCAGTAGTATATGTAGACTGTTCAGAGGAAGCTTACGTGGACCTTGCAGTAGTATATGTATACTGTCTAGAGATAGCTTACGGGGACCTTGCAGTAGTTTATACCGAGTGTCCAGAGGTAGCTTACGTGGACCTTGCAGTAGTGTATGTAGACTGTCCAGAGGTAGCTTAAGTGGATATTGCAGTAGAATATGTAGACTGTCCGGAGGAAGTGAACGTGGACCTTGCAGTAGTATATCTAGACTGTCCAGAGATTGCTTACGTGGACATTGCAGTAGAATATGTAGACTGTGCGGAGGATGTGAACGTGAACATTGCAGTAGTATATGTAGTCTGTCCAGAGGTAGCTTACGTGGACATTGCAATAGTATATGTATACTGTCCAGAGGTAGCTTACGTGGACATTGCAGTAGTATATGTATACTGTTCAGAGGTAGCTTACGTGGATATTGCAGTAGTATATGTATATTGTACAGAGGTAGCTTACGTGGACATTGAAGTAGTATAGGTATACAGTCCAGAATTAGCTTTCGTGGACATTGCAGTAGTATATTTATACTGTCCAGAAATAGCGTACGTGGACATTGCAGTAGTATATGTATACTGTCCAGTGATAGCTTACATGGACCTTGCAGTAGTATATGTAGAATGTCTAGAGGTAGCATACGTGGACATTGCAGTAGTATATGTATACTGTCCAGAGATAGCTTATGGGGACCTTGCAGTAGTATATGTTGATTGTCTAGAGAAAGCTTACGTGGACCTTGCAGTAGTATATGTAGACTGTCCAGAGGAAGCTTACGTGGACCTTGCAGTAGTACAGGTAGACTGTCCAGAGGAAGCATACGTGGACCTTGCAGTAGTATATGTAGACTGTCTAGAGGAAGCTTACGTAGATCTTGCAGTAGTATATGTAGACTGTCCAGATGAAGCTTACATGGACATTGCAGTAGTATATGTAGACTGTCCAGAGGAAGCTTACGAGGACATTGCAGTAGTATATGTAGACTGTCCAGAGGAAGTTTACGTAGACCTTGCAGTAGTATATGTATACTGTCCAGAGGTAGCTTACGTGGATATTGCAGTAGTATATGTATACTGTCCAGAGGTAGCTTACGTGGACATTGCAGTAGTATATGTATCCTGTCCCGAGATAGCTTACGGGGACCTTGTAGTAGTATATACCGACTTTACAGAGGTAGCTTACGTGGACATTACAGTAGTATATGTAGACGGTCCAGATGGAGATTACGTGGATATTGCAGTAGTATATGTATACAGTCCAGAGGTAGCTTTTGTGGACATTGCAGTAGTATATTTATACTGTCCAGAAATAGCGTACGTGGACATTGCAGTAGTATATGTAGACTGTCCAGAGGAAGCTTACGTGGACCTTGCAGTAGTATATGTATACTGTCTAGAGATAGCTTACGGGGACCTTGCAGTAGTTTATACCGAGTGTCCAGAGGTAGCTTACGTGGACCTTGCAGTAGTGTATGTAGACTGTCCAGAGGTTGCTTACGTGGACATTGCAGTAGAATGTGTAGACTGTGCGGATGATGTGAACGTGAACATTGCAGTAGTATATGTATACTGTCCAGAGGTAGCTTACGTGGACATTGCAATAGTATATGTATACTGTCCAGAGGTAGCTTACGTGGACCTTGCAGTAGTATATGTATACTGTCCAGATATAGCTTGCATGAACATTGCAGTAGAATATGTATACTTTCCAGAGGAAGCTTACATGGATCTTGCAGTAGTATATGTAGACTGTCCAGAGGAAGCTTGCGTGGACATTACAGTAGTATATGTAGACTGTCCAGAGGAAGCTTACGTGGACATTGCAGTTGTATATGTAGACTGTCCAGAGGTAGCTTACATGGACATTGCAGTAGTATATGTAGACTGTCCAGAGGAAGCTTACGAGGACATTGCAGTAGTATTTGTAGACTGTCCAGAGGAAGCTTACGTGGACCTTGCAGTAGTATATGTATACTGTCCAGAGGTAGCTTACGTAGACATTGCAGTAGTATATGTATACTGTCCAGAGGTAGCTTACGTGGACAATGCAGTAGTATATGTATATTGTCCAGAGATAGCTTACGGGGACCTTGCAGTAGTATATACCGACTTTACAGAGGTAGCTTACGTGGACATTACAGTAGTATATGTTGACTGTCCAGAGGTAGCTTACATGGACCTTGCAGTAGTATATGTAGACTGCCCAGATGTAGCTTACGTGGACCTTGCAGTAGTATATGTATACTGTCCAGATATAGCTTACGTGAACATTGCAGTAGAATATGTATACTGTCCAGAGAAAGCTTACATGGACCTTGCAGTAGTATATGTAGACTGTCCAGAGGTAGCCTACGTGGAAATTGCAGTAGTATATGTAGACTGTTCAGAGGAAGCTTACGTGGACCTTGCAGTAGTATATGTATACTGTCTAGAGATAGCTTACGGGGACCTTGCAGTAGTTTATACCGAGTGTCCAGAGGTAGCTTACGTGGACCTTGCAGTAGTGTATGTAGACTGTCCAGAGGTAGCTTAAGTGGATATTGCAGTAGAATATGTAGACTGTCCGGAGGAAGTGAACGTGGACCTTGCAGTAGTATATCTAGACTGTCCAGAGATTGCTTACGTGGACATTGCAGTAGAATATGTAGACTGTGCGGAGGATGTGAACGTGAACATTGCAGTAGTATATGTAGTCTGTCCAGAGGTAGCTTACGTGGACATTGCAATAGTATATGTATACTGTCCAGAGGTAGCTTACGTGGACATTGCAGTAGTATATGTATACTGTTCAGAGGTAGCTTACGTGGATATTGCAGTAGTATATGTATATTGTCCAGAGGTAGCTTACGTGGACATTGAAGTAGTATAGGTATACAGTCCAGAATTAGCTTTCGTGGACATTGCAGTAGTATATTTATACTGTCCAGAAATAGCGTACGTGGACATTGCAGTAGTATATGTATACTGTCCAGTGATAGCTTACATGGACCTTGCAGTAGTATATGTAGACTGTCTAGAGGTAGCTTACGTGGACATTGCAGTAGTATATGTATACTGTCCAGAGATAACTTATGGGGACCTTGCAGTAGTATATGTTGATTGTCTAGAGAAAGCTTACGTGGACCTTGCAGTAGTATATGTAGACTGTCCAGAGGAAGCTTACGTGGACCTTGCAGTAGTACAGGTAGACTGTCCAGAGGAAGCTTACGTGGACCTTGCAGTAGTATATGTAGACTGTCTAGAGGAAGCTTACGTAGATCTTGCAGTAGTATATGTAGACTGTCCAGATGAAGCTTACATGGACATTGCAGTAGTATATGTAGACTGTCCAGAGGAAGCTTACGAGGACATTGCAGTAGTATATGTAGACTGTCCAGAGGAAGTTTACGTAGACCTTGCAGTAGTATATGTATACTGTCCAGAGGTAGCTTACGTGGATATTGCAGTAGTATATGTATACTGTCCAGAGGTAGCTTACGTGGACATTGCAGTAGTATATGTATCCTGTCCCGAGATAGCTTACGGGGACCTTGTAGTAGTATATACCGACTTTACAGAGGTAGCTTACGTGGACATTACAGTAGTATATGTAGACGGTCCAGATGGAGATTACGTGGATATTGCAGTAGTATATGTATACAGTCCAGACGTAGCTTTCGTGGACATTGCAGTAGTATATTTATACTGTCCAGAAATAGCGTACGTGGACATTGCAGTAGTATATGTATACTGTCCAGTGATAGCTTACATGGACCTTGCAGTAGTATATGTAGACTGTCTAGAGGTAGCTTACGTGGACATTGCAGTAGTATATGTATACTGTCCAGAGATAGCTTATGGGGATCTTGCAGTAGTATATGTTGATTGTCTAGAGGAAGCTTACGTGGACCTTGCAGTAGTATATGTAGACTGTCCAGAGGAAGCTTACGTGGACCTTGCAGTAGTATAGGTAGACTGTCCAGAGGTAGCCTACGTGGAAATTGCAGTAGTATATGTAGACTGTCCAGAGGAAGCTTACGTGGACCTTGCAGTAGTATATGTATACTGTCTAGAGATAGCTTACGGGGACCTTGCAGTAGTTTATACCGAGTGTCCAGAGGTAACTTACGTGGACCTTGCAGTAGTGTATGTAGACTGTCCAGAGGTAGCTTAAGTGGATATTGCAGTAGTATATGTAGACTGTCCGGAGGAAGTGAACGTGGACCTTGCAGTAGTATATGTAGACTGTCCAGAGGTTGCTTACGTGGACAATGCAGTAGAATATGTAGACTGTGCGGAGGATGTGAACGTGAACATTGCAGTAGTATATGTATACTGTCCAGAGGAAGCTTACGTGGACATTGCAGTAGTATATGTATACTGTCCAGAGGTAGCTTACGTGGACATTGCAGTAGTATATGTAGACTGTCCAGATGGAGCTTACGTGGACATTGCAGTAGTATATGTATACTGTCCAGAGGTAGCTTACGTGGACATTGCAGTAGTATATGTAGACTGTCCAGAGGTAGCTTACGTGGACATTGCAGTAGAATATGTATACTGTCCAGTGATAGCTTACATGGACCTTGCAGTAGTATATGTAGACTGTCTAGAGGTAGATTACGTGGACATTGCAGTAGTATATGTATACTGTCCAGAGATAGCTTATGGGGACCTTGCAGTAGTATATGTTGATTGTCTAGAGGAAGCTTACGTGGACCTTGCAGTAGAATATGTAGACTGTCCAGATGAAGCTTACGTGGACCTTGCAGTTGTATAGGTAGACTGTCCAGAGGAAGCTTACGTGGACCTTGCAGTAGTATATGTAGACTGTCTAGAGGAAGCTTACGTAGATCTTGCAGTAGTATATGTAGACTGTCCAGATGAAGCTTACATGGACATTGCAGTAGTATATGTAGACTGTCCAGAGGAAGCTTACGAGGACATTGCAGTAGTATATGTAGATTGTCCAGAGGAAGCTTACGTAGACCTTGCAGTAGTATATGTATACTGTCCAGAGGTAGCTTACGTGGACCTTGCAGTAGTATATGTATACTGTCCAGATACAGCTTACATGAACATTGCAGTAGAATATGTATACTGTCCAGAGGAAGCTTACATGGACCTTGCAGTAATATATGTAGACTGTCCAGAGGAAGCTTGCTTGGACATTTCAGTAGTATATGTAGACTGTCCAGAGGAAGCTTACGTTGACATTGCAGTAGCATATGTAGACTGTCCAGATGGAGCTTACGTGGATATTGCAGTAGTATATGTATACTGTCCAGAGATAGCTTACGTGGATATTGCAGTAGTATATGTATACTCTCCAGAGATAGCTTACGGGGACCTTGCAGTAGTATATACCGACATTACAGAGGTAGCTTACGTGGACCTTGCAGTAGAATATGTATACTGTCCAGAGGAAGCTTACATGGACATTGCAGTAGTATATGTAGACTGTCCAGAGGTAGCTTAAGTGGATATTGCAGTAGAATATGTAGACTGTCCGGAGTAAGTGAACGTGGACCTTGCAGTAGTATATGTATACTGTCTAGAGATAGCTTACGGGGACCTTGCAGTAGTATATACAGACTTTACAGAGGTAACTTACTTGAACATTGCAGTAGTATATGTAGACTGTCCTGGGGAAGCTTACGTGGACATTGCAGTAGTATATGTAGACTGTCCAGAGGAAGTTTACATGAACATTGCAGTAGTATATGTAGACTGTCCAGAGATAGCATACGTGGACATTGCAGTAGTATATGTAGACTGTCTAGAGGAAGCTTACGTGGATCTTGCAGTAGTATATGTTGACTGTACAGAGGAAGCTTACGTGGACCTTGCAGTAATATATGTAGACTGTCCAGAGGAAGCTTAGGTGGACATTGCAGTAGTATATGTAGACTGTCCAGAGGAAGCTTATGTGGACATTGCAGTAGTATGTGTAGACTGTCCAGAGGAAGTGTACGTGAACATTGCAGTAGTATATGTAGACTGTCCAGAGGTAGCATACGTGGACATTGCAGTAATATATGTAGACTGTCTAGAGGTAGCTTACGTGGATATTGCAGTAGTATGTGTAGACTGTCCAGAGATAGCTTACGTGGACCTTGCGGTAGTATATGTAGACTGCCCAGAGGAAGCTTACCTGGACATTGCAGTAGTATATGTAGACTGTCCGGAGGAAGTGAACGTGGACCTTGCAGTAGTATATGTAGACTGTCCAGAGGAAGCTTACGTGGATATTGCAGTAGTATATGTAGACTGTCCAGAGGTAGCTTACGTGGACATTGCAGTAATATATGTAGACTGTCCAGAGGAAGCTTACGTGGACATTGCAGTAGTATATGTAGACTGTCCAGAGGAAGCTTACGTGGACCTTGCAGTAGTATAAGTAGACTGTCCAGAGGAAGCTTACGTGGACCTTGCAGTAGTATATGTAGATTGTCTAGAGGAAGCTTACCTAGATCTTGCAGTAGTATATGTAGACTGTACAGATGAAGCTTACGTGGACCTTGCAGTCGTATATGTAGACTGTCCAGAGGAAGCTTACGTGGACATTGCAGAAGTATATATAGACTGTCTAGGGGTAGCTTACGTGGACATTGCAGTAATATATGTAGAGTGTCCAGAGGAAGCTTACGTGGACATTGCAGTAGTATATGTAGACTGTCCGGAGGTAGTGAACGTGAACATTGCAGTAGTATATGTATACTGTCCAGAGGTAGCTTACGTGGACATTGCAGTAGCATATGTATACTGTCCAGAGGTAGCTTACGTGGACATTGCAGTAGTATATGTATACTCTCCAGAGGTAGCTTACGTGGATATTGCAGTAGTATATTTATACTGTCCAGAGGTAGCTTACGTGGACATTGCAGTAGTATATGTATACTGTCCAGAGGAAGCTTGCTTGGACATTTCAGTAGTATATGTAGACTGTCCAGAGGAAGCTTACGTTGACATTGCAGTAGCATATGTAGACTGTCCAGATGGAGCTTACGTGGATATTGCAGTAGTATATGTATACTGTCCAGAGATAGCTTACGTGGATATTGCAGTAGTATATGTATACTCTCCAGAGATAGCTTACGGGGACCTTGCAGTAGTATATACCGACATTACAGAGGTAGCTTACGTGGACCTTGCAGTAGAATATGTATACTGTCCAGAGGAAGCTTACATGGACATTGCAGTAGTATATGTAGACTGTCCAGAGGTAGCTTAAGTGGATATTGCAGTAGAATATGTAGACTGTCCGGAGTAAGTGAACGTGGACCTTGCAGTAGTATATGTATACTGTCTAGAGATAGCTTACGGGGACCTTGCAGTAGTATATACAGACTTTACAGAGGTAACTTACTTGAACATTGCAGTAGTATATGTAGACTGTCCTGGGGAAGCTTACGTGGACATTGCAGTAGTATATGTAGACTGTCCAGAGGAAGTTTACATGAACATTGCAGTAGTATATGTAGACTGTCCAGAGATAGCATACGTGGACATTGCAGTAGTATATGTAGACTGTCTAGAGGAAGCTTACGTGGACCTTGCAGTAGTATATGTTGACTGTACAGAGGAAGCTTACGTGGACCTTGCAGTAATATATGTAGACTGTCCAGAGGAAGCTTAGGTGGACATTGCAGTAGTATATGTAGACTGTCCAGAGGAAGCTTATGTGGACATTGCAGTAGTATGTGTAGACTGTCCAGAGGAAGTGTACGTGAACATTGCAGTAGTATATGTAGACTGTCCAGAGGTAGCATACGTGGACATTGCAGTAATATATGTAGACTGTCTAGAGGTAGCTTACGTGGATATTGCAGTAGTATGTGTAGACTGTCCAGAGATAGCTTACGTGGACCTTGCGGTAGTATATGTAGACTGCCCAGAGGAAGCTTACCTGGACATTGCAGTAGTATATGTAGACTGTCCGGAGGAAGTGAACGTGGACCTTGCAGTAGTATATGTAGACTGTCCAGAGGAAGCTTACGTGGATATTGCAGTAGTATATGTAGACTGTCCAGAGGTAGCTTACGTGGACATTGCAGTAATATATGTAGACTGTCCAGAGGAAGCTTACGTGGACATTGCAGTAGTATATGTAGACTGTCCAGAGGAAGCTTACGTGGACCTTGCAGTAGTATAAGTAGACTGTCCAGAGGAAGCTTACGTGGACCTTGCAGTAGTATATGTAGATTGTCTAGAGGAAGCTTACCTAGATCTTGCAGTAGTATATGTAGACTGTACAGATGAAGCTTACGTGGACCTTGCAGTCGTATATGTAGACTGTCCAGAGGAAGCTTACGTGGACATTGCAGAAGTATATATAGACTGTCTAGGGGTAGCTTACGTGGACATTGCAGTAATATATGTAGAGTGTCCAGAGGAAGCTTACGTGGACATTGCAGTAGTATATGTAGACTGTCCGGAGGTAGTGAACGTGAACATTGCAGTAGTATATGTATACTGTCCAGAGGTAGCTTACGTGGACATTGCAGTAGCATATGTATACTGTCCAGAGGTAGCTTACGTGGACATTGCAGTAGTATATGTATACTCTCCAGAGGTAGCTTACGTGGATATTGCAGTAGTATATTTATACTGTCCAGAGGTAGCTTACGTGGACATTGCAGTAGTATATGTATACTGTCCAGAGGTAGCTTACGTGGACATTGCAGTAGTATATGTATACTGTCCAGAGATAGCTTACTTGGACATTGCAGTAGTATATGTATACTGTCCAGAGATAGCTTAAGTGGACATTGCAGTAGTATATGTATACTGTCCAGTGATAGCTTACGTGGACCTTGCAGTAGTATATGTAGACTGTCTAGAGGTAGCTTAGGTGGACATTGCAGTAGTATATGTATACTGTCCAGAGATATCTTATGGGGACCTTGCAGTAGTATATGTAGATTGTCTAGAGGAAGCTTCCGTGGACCTTGCAGTAGTATTTGTAGACTGTCCAGAGGAAGGTTATGTGGACCTTGCAGTATTATAGTTAGACTGTCCAATGGAAGCTTACGTGAACCTTGCAGTAGTATATGTAGACTGTCTAGAGGAAGCTTACGTGGATCTTGCAGTACTATATGTAGACTCTCCAGATGTAGCTTAGGTGGACCTTGCAGTATTATATGTAGACTGTCCAGAGGAAGCTTACGTGGACATTGCAGAAATATATATAGACTGTCTAGAGGTAGCTTACGTGGACCTTGCAGTAATATATGTTAACGGTTCAGAGGAAGCTTACGTGGACCTTGCAGTAGTATATGTTGACTGTCCAGAGGAAGCTTACGTGGACCTTGCAGTAGTATATGTAGACTGTCTAGAGGAAGCTTACGTGGACCTTGCAGTAGTATATGTTGACTGTCCAGAGGAAGCTTACCTGGACCTTGCAGTGGTATATGTAGACTGTCCAGAGAAGCTTACGTGGACATTGCAGTAGTATATGTAGAATGTCCAGAGGAAGCTTACGTGAATATTGCAGTAGTATATGTAGACTGTCCAGAGGTAGCTTACGTGGACATTGCAGTAATATATGTAGACTGTCCAGAGGAAGCTTACGTGGACATTGCAGTAGTATATGTAGACTGTCCAAAGGAAGCTTACGTGGACCTTGCAGTAGTATATGTAGATTGTCTAGAGGAAGCTTACGTGGACCTTGCAGTAGTATATGTAGACTGTCCAGATGAAGCTTACGTGGACCTTGCAGTAGTATATGTAGACTGTCCAGAGGAAGCTTACGTGGACAATGCAGAAGTATATATAGACTGCCTAGAGGTGGCTTACGTGGACCTTGCAGTAATATATGTTGACGGTCCAGATGAAGCTTACCTGGACCTTGCAGTAGTATATGATGACTGTCTAGAGGAAGCTTACGTGGACCTTGCAGTAGTATATGTTGACTGTCCATAGGAAGCTTACGTGGGCCTAGCAGTAGTATATGTAGACTGTCCAAGGGAAGCTTACGTGGACATTGCAGTAGTATATGTAGACTGTCCAGAGGAAGTTTACGTGAACATCGCAGTAGTATATGTAGACTGTCCAGAGGTAGCATACCTGGACACTGCAGTAGTATATGTAGGCTGTCTAGAGGAAGCTTATGTGGACCTTGCAGTAGTATATGTTGACTGTCCAGAGGAAGCTTACGTGGACCTTGCAGTAGTATATGTAGACTATCCAGAGGAAGCTTAGGTGGAAATTGCAGTAGTATATGTAGAATGTCCAGAGGAAGCTTACGTGGACCTTGCAGTAGTATATGTAGACTGTCCAGAGGAAGCTTACGTGGACATTGCAGTAGTGTGTAGAATGTCCAGAGGAAGTTTACGTGAACATTGAAGTAGTATATGTAGACTGTCCAGAGGTAGCATACGTGGACATTGCAGTAGTATATGTAGACTGTCTAGAGGTAGCTTACCTGGACATTGCAGTAGTATAGCTATACTGTTCAGAGGTAGCTTACGTGGATATTGCAGTAGTATATGTATATTGTCCAGAGGTAGCTTACGTGGACATTGAAGTAGTATAGGTATACAGTCCAGAGGTAGCTTTCGTGGACATTGCAGTAGTATATTTATACTGTCCAGAAATAGCGTACGTGGACATTGCAGTAGTATATGTATACTGTCCAGTGATAGCTTACATGGACCTTGCAGTAGTATATGTAGACTGTCTAGAGGTAGCTTACGTGGACATTGCAGTAGTATATGTATACTGTCCAGAGATAGCTTATGGGGACCTTGCAGTAGTATATGTATACTGTCCAGAGGTAGCTTACGTGGACCTTGCAGTAGTATATGTAGACTGTCCAGAGGAAGCTTACATGGACCTTGCAGTAGTATAGTTAGACTGTCCAGAGGAAGCTTACGTGGACCTTGCAGTAGTATATGTAGACTGTCTAGAGGAAGCTTACGTAGATCTTGCAGTAGTATATGTAGACTGTCCAGATGAAGCTTACATGGACATTGCAGTAGTATATGTAGACTGTCCAGAGGAAGCTTACGAGGACATTGCAGTAGTATATGTAGACTGTCCAGAGGAAGTTTACGTAGACCTTGCAGTAGTATATGTATACTGTCCAGAGGTAGCTTACGTGGACATTGCAGTAGTATATGTATACTTTCCAGAGGTAGCTTACGTGGACATTGCAGTAGTATATGTAACCTGTCCCGAGATAGCTTACGGGGACCTTGTAGTAGTATATACCGACTTTACAGAGGTAGCTTACGTGGACATTACAGTAGTATATGTAGACTGTCCAGATGGAGTTTACGTGGATATTGCAGTAGTATATGTATACAGTCCAGAGGTAGCTTTCGTGGACATTGTAGTAGTATATCTATACTGTCCAGAAATAGCGTACGTGGACATTGCAGTAGTATATGTATACTGTCCAGTGATAGCTTACATGGACCTTGCAGTAGTATATGTAGACTGTCTAGAGGTAGATTACGTGGAAATTGCAGTAGTATATGTATACTGTCCAGAGATAGCTTATGGGGACGTTGCAGTAGTATATGTCGATTGCCTAGAGGAAGCTTACGTGGACCTTGCAGTAGAATATGTAGACTGTCCAGAGGAAGCTTACGTGGACCTTGCAGTTATATAGGTAGACTGTCCAGAGGAAGCTTACGTGGACCTTGCAGTAGTATATGTAGACTGTCTAGAGGAAGCTTACGTAGATCTTGCAGTAGTATATGTAGACTGTCCAGATGAAGCTTAGGAGGACATTGCAGTAGTATATGTAGACTGTCCAGAGGAAGCTTACGTAGACCTTGCAGTAGTATATGTATACTGTCCAGAGGAAGCTTAGGAGGACATTGCAGTAGTATATGTAGACTGTCCAGAGGAAGCTTACGTAGACCTTGCAGTAGTATATGTATACTGTCCAGAGGTAGCTTACGTGGACCTTGCAGTAGTATATGTATACTGTCCAGAGGAAGCTTAGGAGGACATTGCAGTAGTATATGTAGACTGTCCAGAGGAAGCTTACGTAGACCTTGCAGTAGTATATGTATACTGTCCAGAGGTAGCTTACGTGGACCTTGCAGTAGTATATGTATACTGTCCAGAGGAAGCTTAGGAGGACATTGCAGTAGTATATGTAGACTGTCCAGAGGAAGCTTACGTAGACCTTGCAGTAGTATATGTATACTGTCCAGAGGTAGCTTACGTGGACCTTGCAGTAGTATATGTATACTGTCCAGAGGAAGCTTAGGAGGACATTGCAGTAGTATATGTAGACTGTCCAGAGGAAGCTTACGTAGACCTTGCAGTAGTATATGTATACTGTCCAGAGGTAGCTTACGTGGACCTTGCAGTAGTATGTAGACTGTCCAGAGGAAGCTTACGTGGACATTGCAGTAGTATATGTAGACTGTCCAGAGGAAGCTTACGTGGACATTGCAGTAGTATATGTAGACTGTCCAGAGGAAGCTTACGTGGACCTTGCAGTAGTATATGTATACTGTCTAGAGAAAGCTTACGTGGACCTTGCAGTAGTATATGTAGATTGTCTAGAGGAAGCTTACGTGGACATTGCAGTAGTATATGTTGACGTCCAGAGGAAGCTTACTTGGACATTGCAGTAGTATATGTAGACTGTCCAGAGGAAGCTTACGTGGACATTGCAGTAGTATATGTAGACTGTCCAGAGGAAGCTTACGTGGACATTGCAGTAGTATATGTAGACTGTCCAGAAGAAGCTTACGTGGACCTTGCAGTAGTATATGTAGACTGTCCAGAGGAAGCTTACGTGGACATTGCAGTAGTATATGTAGACTGTCCAGAGGAAGCTTACGTGGACCTTGCAGTAGTATATGTAGACTGTCCAGAGGAAGCTTACATGGACCTTGCAGTAGTATATGTAGACTGTCCAGAGAAAGCTTACTTGGACATTGCAGTAGTATATGTAGACTGTCTAGAGGTAGCTTACGTGGACATTGCAGTAGTATATGTTGACTGTCTAGAGGTAGCTTACGTGGACATTGCAGTAGTATATGTAGACTGTCCAGAGGTAGCTTACGTGGACCTTGCAGTAGTATATGTAGACTGTCCAGAGGTAGCTTACGTGGACCTTGCAGTAGTATATGTAGACTGTCCAGAGGTAGCTTACGTGGACCTTGCAGTAGTATATGTAGACTGTCCAGAGAAAGCTTACGTGGACCTTGCAGTAGTATATGTATACTGTCCAGAGATAGCTTACGTGGACATTGCAGTAGTATATGTAGACTGTCCAGAGGTAGCTTACGTGGACATTGCAGTAGTATATGTAGACTGTCCAGAGGAAGCTTACATGGACATTACAGTAGTATATGTAGACTGTCCAGAGGAAGCTTACGTGGACCTTGCAGTAGTATAAGTAGACTGTCCAGAGGAAGCTTACGTGGACATTGCAGTAGTATATACAGACTGTCCAGATGAAGCTTACCTAGACATTGCAGTAGTATATGTAGACTGTACAGAGAAGCTTACGTGGACCTTGCAGTAGTATATGTAGACTGTCCAGAGGAAGCTTACATGGACATTGCAGAAGTATATG
>CM026398.1:42551209-42623721 GCA_014843695.1 Archivesica marissinica | reverse complement strand
ATATACTACTGCAAGGTCCACGTAAGCTACCTCTAGACAGTCTATATATACTTCTGCAATGTCCACGTAATCTTCCTCTGGACAGTCTACATATACTACTGCAAGGTCCACGTAAGCTTCATCTGGACAGTCTACATATACTACTGCAAGGTCCACGTAAGCTTCCTCTAGACAGTCTACATATACTACTGCAAGGTCCACGTAAGCTTCCTCTGGACAGTCTACATATACTACTGCAAGGTCCACGTAAGCTACCTCTGGACAGTATACATATACTACTGCAATGTCCACGTAAGCTACCTCTAGACAATATACATATACTACTGCAATATCCCCGTAAGCTATCTCTGGACAGTATACATATACTACTGCAATGTCCACGTAAGCTACCTCTGGACAGTCTACATATACTACTGCAATGTCCACGTAAGCTACCACTGGACAGTATACATATACTACTGCAATGTCCACGTAAGCTATCTCTGGACAGTATACATATACTACTGCAATGTCCACGTAAGCTATCTCTGGACAGTATACATATACTACTGCAATGTCCACGTAAGCTACCTCTGGACAGTATACATATACTACTGCAATATCCACGTAAGCTACCTCTGGACAGTATACATATACTACTGCAATATCCACGTAAGCTACCTCTGGACAGTATACATATACTACTGCAATGTCCACGTAAGCTACCTGTGGACAGTATACATATACTACTGCAATGTCCACGTTAGCTACCTCTGGACAGTATACATATACTACTGCAATGTTCACGTTCACTTCCTCCGGACAGTCTACATATACTACCGCAAGGTCCATGTAAGCTATCTCAGGACAGTCTACACATACTACTGCAATATCCACGTAAGCCTCCTCTCGACAGTCTACATATACTTCTGCAACGTCCACGTTAGCTACCTCTAGACAGTCTACATATACTACTGCAATGTCCACGTATGCTACCTCTGGACAGTCTACATATACTACTGCAATGTTCACGTAAACTTTCTCTGGACATTCTACACATACTACTGCAATGTCCATGTAAGCTTCCTCTGGACAGTCAACATATACTACTGCAAGGTCCACGTAAGCTTCCTCTAGACAGCCTACATATACTACTGCAATGTCAATGTATGCTATCTCTGGACAGTCTACATATACTACTGCAATGTTCACGTAAACTTCCTCTGGACAGTCTACATATACTACTGCAATGTCCATGTAAGCTTCCCCTGGACAGTCTACATAAACTACAGCAAGGTCCACGTAAGCTTCCTCTGGACATTCTACATATAATACTGCAATGTCCACGTAAGCTTCTCTGGACAGTCTACGTATACTACTGCAAGGTCCACGTAAGCTTCCTTTGGACAGTCAACATATACTACTGCAAGGTCCACGAAAGCTTCCTCTAGATAGTCATCATATACTACTGCAAGGTCCAGGTAAGCTACCTCTGGACAGTATACATATACTACTGCAGGGTACAGGTAAGCTTCCTCTAGACATTCATCATATACTACTGCAAGGTCCAGGTAAGCTTCCTCTGGACCCTCAACATATATTACTGCAAGGTCCACGTAAGCTACCTCTAGACACTCTATATATACTTCTGCAATGTCCACGTAAGCTTCTTCTGGACAGTCTGCATATACTACTGCAAGGTCCACGTAAGCCTCATCTGGACTGTCTACATATACCACTGCAAGATCTACGTAAGCTTCCTCTAGACAATCTACGTATACTACTGCAAGGTCCACGTAAACTTCCTCTGGACAGTCTACCTATACTACTGCAAGGTCCACGTAACCTTCCTCTGGACAGTCTACATATACTACTGCAAGGTCCACGTAAGCTTCCTCTAGACAATCTACATATACTACTACAAGGTCCACGTATGCTACCTTTGGACAGTCTACATATACTACTGCAATGTTCACGTAAACTTCCTCTGGAAAGTCTACATATACTACTGCAATGTCCACCTAAGTTTCCTCTGGACAGTCTACATATACTACTGCAAGGTCCACGTAAGCTTCCTCTGGACATTCTACATATACTACTGCAATGTCCACGTAAGCTTCTCTGGACAGTCTACATATACTACTGCACTGTCCAGGTAAGCTTCCTCTGGACAGTCAACATATACTACTGCAAGGTCCACGTAAGCTTCCTCTAGACAGTCTACATATACTACTGCAAGGTCCACGTAAGCTTCCTCTGGACAGTCAACATATACTACTGCAAGTTCCACGTAAGCTTCCTCTGAACCGTTAACATATATTACTGCAAGGTCCACGTAAGCTACCTCTAGACAGTCTATATATACTTCTGCAATGTCCACGTAAGCTTCCTCTGGACAGTCTACATATACTACTGCAATGTCCACGTAAGCTTCATCTGGACAGTATACATATAGTACTGCAAGATCCACGTAAGCTTCCTCTAGACAGTCTACATATACTACTGCAAGGTCCACGTAAGCTTCCTCTGGACAGTCTACCTATACTACTGCAAGGTTCCCGTAAGCTATCTCTGGACAGTATACATATACTACTTCAATGTCCACCTAAGCTACCTCTAGACAGTCTACATATACTACTGCAAGGTCCACGTTAGCTATCACTGGACAGAATACATATACTACTGCAATGTCCACGTAAGCTATCTCTGGACAGTATACATATACTACTGCAATGTCCACGTAAGCTACCTCTGGAGAGTATACATATACTACTACAATGTCCACGTAAGCTACCTCTGGAAAGTATACATATACTACTGCAATGTTCACGTTCACTTCCTCCGGACAATCTACATATACTACCGCAAGGTCCACGTAAGCTATCTCAGGACAGTCTACACATACTACTGCAATATCCACGTAAGCTTCCTCTCGACAGTCTACATATACTACTGCAACGTCCACGTAAGCTACCTCTGGACAGTATACATATACTACTGCAATGTCCACGTAAGCTACCTCTGGACAGTATACATATACTACTGCAATGTTCACGTTCACTTCCTCCGGACAGTCTACATATACTACCGCAAGGTCCATGTAAGCTATCTCAGGACAGTCTACACATACTACTGCAATATCCACGTAAGCCTCCTCTCGACAGTCTACATATACTACTGCAACGTCCACGTTAGCTACCTCTAGACAGTCTACATATACTACTGCAATGTCCACGTATGCTACCTCTGGACAGTCTACATATACTACTGCAATGTTCACGTAAACTTCCTCTGGACATTCTACACATACTACTGCAATGTCCATGTAAGCTTCCTCTGGACAGTCAACATATACTACTGCAAGGTCCACGTAAGCTTCCTCTAGACAGCCTACATATACTACTGCAATGTCAATGTATGCTATCTCTGGACAGTCTACATATACTACTGCAATGTTCACGTAAACTTCCTCTGGACAGTCTACATATACTACTGCAATGTCCACGTAAGCTTCCCCTGGACAGTCTACATAAACTACAGCAAGGTCCACGTAAGCTTCCTCTGGACATTCTACATATAATACTGCAATGTCCACGTAAGCTTCTCTGGACAGTCTACGTATACTACTGCAAGGTCCACGTAAGCTTCCTTTGGACAGTCAACATATACTACTGCAAGGTCCACGAAAGCTTCCTCTAGATAGTCATCATATACTACTGCAAGGTCCAGGTAAGCTACCTCTGGACAGTATACATATACTACTGCAAGGTCCAGGTAAGCTTCCTCTAGACATTCATCATATACTACTGCAAGGTCCAGGTAAGCTTCCTCTGGACCCTCAACATATATTACTGCAAGGTCCACGTAAGCTACCTCTAGACACTCTATATATACTTCTGCAATGTCCACGTAAGCTTCCTCTGGACAGTCTGCATATACTACTGCAAGGTCCACGTAAGCCTCATCTGGACTGTCTACATATACCACTGCAAGATCTACGTAAGCTTCCTCTAGACAATCTACGTATACTACTGCAAGGTCCACGTAAACTTCCTCTGGACAGTCTACATACTACTGCAAGGTCCACGTAACTTCCTCTGGACAGTCTACATATACTACTGCAAGGTCCACGTAAGCTTCCTCTAGACAATCTACATATACTACTGCAAGGTCCACGTATGCTACCTTTGGACAGTCTACATATACTACTGCAATGTTCACGTAAACTTCCTCTGGAAAGTCTACATATACTACTGCAATGTCCACCTAAGTTTCCTCTGGACAGTCTACATATACTACTGCAAGGTCCACGTAAGCTTCCTCTGGACATTCTACATATACTACTGCAATGTCCACGTAAGCTTCTCTGGACAGTCTACATATACTACTGCAATGTCCAGGTAAGCTTCCTCTGGACAGTCAACATATACTACTGCAAGGTCCACGTAAGCTTCCTCTAGACAGTCTACATATACTACTGCAAGGTCCACGTAGCTTCCTCTGGACAGTCAACATATACTACTGCAAGTTCCACGTAAGCTTCCTCTGAACCGTTAACATATATTACTGCAAGGTCCACGTAAGCTACCTCTAGACAGTCTATATATACTTCTGCAATGTCCACGTAAGCTTCCTCTGGACAGTCTACATATACTACTGCAATGTCCACGTAAGCTTCATCTGGACAGTATACATATAGTACTGCAAGATCCACGTAAGCTTCCTCTAGACAGTCTACATATACTACTGCAAGGTCCACGTATGCTACCTCTGGACAGTCTACATATACTACTGCAATGTTCACGTAAACTTCCTCTGGACAGTCTACATATACTACTGCAATGTCCACCTAAGCTTCCTCTGGACAGTCTACATATACTACTGCAAGGTCCACGTAAGCTTCCTCTGGACATTCTACATATACTACTGCAATGTCCACGTAAGCTTCTCTGGACAGTCTACATATACTACTGCAATGTCCAGGTAAGCTTCCTCTGGACAGTCAACATATACTACTGCAAGGTCCACGTAAGCTTCCTCTAGACAGTCTACATATACTACTGCAAGGTCCACGTAAGCTTCCTCTGGACAGTCAACATATACTACTGCAAGGTCCACGTAAGCTTCCTCTGAACCGTTAACATATATTACTGCAAGGTCCACGTAAGCTACCTCTAGACAGTCTATATATACTTCTGCAATGTCCACGTAAGCTTCCTCTGGACAGTCAACATATACTACTGCAAGGTCCACGTAAGCTTCCTCTAGACAGCCTACATATACTACTGCAATGTCAACGTATGCTATCTCTGGACAGTCTACATATACTACTGCAATGTCCACGTAAACTTCCTCTGGACAGTCTACATATACTACTGCAATGTCCACGTAAGCTTCCCCTGGACAGTCTACATATACTACAGCAAGGTCCACGTAAGCTTCCTCTGGACATTCTACATATAATACTGCAATGTCCACGTAAGCTTCTCTGGACAGTCTACATATACTACTGCAAGGTCCACGTAAGCTTCCTCTGGACAGTCAACATATACTACTGCAAGGTCCACGTAAGCTACCTCTGGACAGTATACATATACTACTGCAATGTCCACGTAAGCTACCTCTGGACAGTCTACATATACTACTGCAAGGTCCACGTAAGCTTCCTCTAGACAGTCATCATATACTACTGCAAGGTCCACGTAAGCTTCCTCTGGACAGTCAACATATATTACTGCAAGTCCACGTAAGCTACCTCTAGACGTCTATATATACTTCTGCAATGTCCACGTAAGCTCTCTGGACAGTCTACATATACTACTGCAAGTCCACGTAAGCTTCTCTGGACAGTCTACATATACTACTGCAAGATCCACGTAAGCTTCCTCTAGACAGTCTACATATACTACTGCAAGGTCCACGTAAGCTTCCTCTGGACAGTCTACATATACTACTGCAAGGTCCACGTAAGCTTCCTCTGGACAGTCTACATATACTACTGCAAGGTCCACGTAAGCTTCCTCTAGACAATCTACATATACTACTGCAAGGTCCACGTAAGCTTCCTCTGGACAGTCTACATATACTACTGCAATGTCCACGTAAGCTTCCTCTGGACAGTCTACATATACTACTGCAATGTCCACGTAAGCTTCCTCTGGACAGTCTACATATACTACTGCAAGGTCCACGTAAGCTTCCTCTGGACATTCTACATATACTACTGCAATGTCCACGTAAGCTTCTCTGGACAGTCTACATATACTACTGCAATGTCCAGGTAAGCTTCCTCTGGACAGTCAACATATACTACTGCAAGGTCCACGTAAGCTTCCTCTAGACAGTCTACATATACTACTGCAAAGTCCACGTAAGCTTCCTCTGGACAGTCAACATATACTACTGCAAGGTCCACGTAAGCTTCCTCTGAACCGTTAACATATATTACTGCAAGGTCCACGTAAGCTACCTCTAGACAGTCTATATATACTTCTGCAATGTCCACGTAAGCTTCCTCTGGACAGTCTACATATACTACTGCAAGGTCCACGTAAGCTTCATCTGGACAGTCTACATATAGTACTGCAAGATCCACGTAAGCTTCCTCTAGACAGTCTACATATACTACTGCAAGGTCCACGTAAGCTTCCTCTGGACAGTCTACCTATACTACTGCAAGGTCCACGTAACCTTCCTCTGGACAGTCTACATATACTACTGCAAGGTCCACGTAAGCTTCCTCTAGACAATCTACATATACTACTGCAAGGTCCCCGTAAGCTATCTCTGGACAGTATACATATACTACTGCAATGTCCACCTAAGCTACCTCTAGACAGTCTACATATACTACTGCAAGGTCCACGTAAGCTATCACTGGACAGTATACATATACTACTGCAATGTCCACGTAAGCTATCTCTGGACAGTATACATATACTACTGCAATGTCCACGTAAGCTATCTCTGGACAGTATACATATACTACTGCAATGTCCACGTAAGCTACCTCTGGACAGTATACATATACTACTGCAATGCACGTCCCTGGACATACATATACTACGCAAGTCCACGTAAGCTACCTCAGACAGTATACATATACTACTGCAATATCCACGTAAGCTACCTCTGGACAGTATACATATACTACTGCAATGTCCACGTAAGCTACCTCTGGACAGTATACATATACTACTGCAATGTCCACGTAAGCTACCTCTGGACAGTATACATATACTACTGCAATGTTCACGTTCACTTCCTCCGGACAGTCTACATATACTACCGCAAGGTCCATGTAAGCTATCTCAGGACAGTCTACACATACTACTGCAATATCCACGTAAGCTTCCTCTCGACAGTCTACATATACTTCTGCAACGTCCACGTTAGCTACCTCTAGACAGTCTACATATACTACTGCAATGTCCACGTATGCTACCTCTGGACAGTCTACATATACTACTGCAATGTTCACGTAAACTTCCTCTGGACATTCTACACATACTACTGCAATGTCCATGTAAGCTTCCTCTGGACAGTCAACATATACTACTGCAAGGTCCACGTAAGCTTCCTCTAGACAGCCTACATATACTACTGCAATGTCAATGTATGCTATCTCTGGACAGTCTACATATACTACTGCAATGTTCACGTAAACTTCCTCTGGACAGTCTACATATACTACTGCAATGTCCACGTAAGCTTCCCCTGGACAGTCTACATAAACTACAGCAAGGTCCACGTAAGCTTCCTCTGGACATTCTACATATAATACTGCAATGTCCACGTAAGCTTCTCTGGACAGTCTACGTATACTACTGCAAGGTCCACGTAAGCTTCCTTTGGACAGTCAACATATACTACTGCAAGGTCCACGAAAGCTTCCTCTAGACAGTCATCATATACTACTGCAAGGTCCAGGTAAGCTACCTCTGGACAGTATACATATACTACTGCAAGGTCCACGTAAGCTTCCTCTAGACATTCATCATATACTACTGCAAGGTCCAGGTAAGCTTCCTCTGGACCCTCAACATATATTACTGCAAGGTCCACGTAAGCTACCTCTAGACACTCTATATATACTTCTGCAATGTCCACGTAAGCTTCCTCTGGACAGTCTACATATACTACTGCAAGGTCCACGTAAGCTTCATCTGGACTGTCTACATATACCACTGCAAGATCTACGTAAGCTTCCTCTAGACAATCTACGTATACTACTGCAAGGTCCACGTAAACTTCCTCTGGACAGTCTACCTATACTACTGCAAGGTCCACGTAACCTTCCTCTGGACAGTCTACATATACTACTGCAAGGTCCACGTAAGCTTCCTCTAGACAATCTACATATACTACTGCAAGGTCCACGTATGCTACCTTTGGACAGTCTACATATACTACTGCAATGTTCACGTAAACTTCCTCTGGAAAGTCTACATATACTACTGCAATGTCCACCTAAGTTTCCTCTGGACAGTCTACATATACTACTGCAAGGTCCACGTAAGCTTCCTCTGGACATTCTACATATACTACTGCAATGTCCACGTAAGCTTCTCTGGACAGTCTACATATACTACTGCACTGTCCAGGTAAGCTTCCTCTGGACAGTCAACATATACTACTGCAAGGTCCACGTAAGCTTCCTCTAGACAGTCTACATATACTACTGCAAGGTCCACGTAAGCTTCCTCTGGACAGTCAACATATACTACTGCAAGGTCCACGTAAGCTTCCTCTGAACCGTTAACATATATTACTGCAAGGTCCACGTAAGCTACCTCTAGACAGTCTATATATACTTCTGCAATGTCCATGTAAGCTTCCTCTGGACAGTCTACATATACTACTGCAATGTCCACGTAAGCTTCATCTGGACAGTATACATATAGTACTGCAAGATCCACGTAAGCTTCCTCTAGACAGTCTACATATACTACTGCAAGGTCCACGTAAGCTTCCTCTGGACAGTCTACCTATACTACTGCAAGGTCCACGTAACCTTCCTCTGGACAGTCTACATATACTACTGCAAGGTCCACGTAAGCTTCCTCTAGACAATCTACATATACTACTGCAAGGTTCCCGTAAGCTATCTCTGGACAGTATACATATACTACTTCAATGTCCACCTAAGCTACCTCTAGACAGTCTACATATACTACTGCAAGGTCCACGTTAGCTATCACTGGACAGAATACATATACTACTGCAATGTCCACGTAAGCTATCTCTGGACAGTATACATATACTACTGCAATGTCCACGTAAGCTACCTCTGGAGAGTATACATATACTACTACAATGTCCACGTAAGCTACCTCTGGAAAGTATACATATACTACTGCAATGTTCACGTTCACTTCCTCCGGACAATCTACATATACTACCGCAAGGTCCACGTAAGCTATCTCAGGACAGTCTACACATACTACTGCAATATCCACGTAAGCTTCCTCTCGACAGTCTACATATACTACTGCAACGTCCACGTAAGCTACCTCTAGACAGTCTACATATACTACTGCAATGTCCACGTATGCTACCTCTGGACAGTCTACATATACTACTTCAATGTTCACGTAAACTTCCTCTGGACATTCTACACATACTACTGCAATGTCCACGTAAGCTTCCTCTGGACAGTCTACATATACTACTGCAAGGTCCACGTAAGCTTCCTCTGGACATTCTACATATACTACTGCAATTTCCACCTAAGCTTCCTCTGGATAGTCTACATATACTACTGCAAGGTCCACGTAAGCTTCCTCTGGACAGTCAACATATACTACTGCAAGGTCCACATAAGCTTCCTCTAGACAGCCTACATATACTACTGCAGTGTCCACGTATGCTACCTCTGGACAGTCTACATATACTACTACGATGTTCACGTAAACTTCCTCTGGACAGTCTACATATACTACTGCAATGTCCACGTAAGCTTCCCCTGGACAGTCTACATATACTACTGCAAGGTCCACGTAAGCTTCCTTTGGACAGTCAACATATACTACTGCAAGGTCCACGTAAGCTTCCTCTAGACAGTCATCATATACTACTGCAAGGTCCAGGTAAGCTTCCTCTGGACCGTCAACATATATTACTGCAAGGTCCACGTAAGCCACCTCTAGACAGTCTATATATACTTCTGCATTGTCCACGTAAGCTTCCTCTGGACAGTCTACATATACTACTGCAAGGTCCACGTAAGCTTCATCTGGACAGTCTACATATACTACTGCAAGGTCCACGTAAGCTTCCTCTAGACAATCTACATATACTACTGCAAGGTCCACGTAAGCTTCCTCTGGACAGTCTACCTGTACTACTGCAAGGTCCACATAACCTTCCTCTGGACAGTCTACATATACTACTGCAAGGTCCACGTAAGCTTCCTCTAGACAATCTACATATACTACTGCAAGGTCCACGTAAGCTTCCTCTGGACAGTCTACATATACTACTGCAATGTCCACGTAAGCTTCCTCTGGACAGTCTACATATATTACTGCAATGTCCACGTAAGCTACCTCTGGACAGTCTACATATACTACTGCAATATTCACGTAAGCTTCCTCTGGACAGTCTACATATACTACTGCAAGGTCCACGTAAGCTTCCTCTGGACATTCTACATATACTACTGCAATGTCCACGTAAGCTTCTCTGGACAGTCTACATATACCACTGCAAGGTCCAGGTAAGCTTCCTCTGGACAGTCAACATATACTACTGCAAGGTCCACGTAAGCTTCCTCTAGACAGTCTACAATACTACTGCAAGGTCCACGTAAGCTTCCTCTGGACAGTCAACATATACTACTGCAAGGTCCACGTAAGCTTCCTCTGAACCGTTAACATATATTACTGCAAGGTCCACGTAAGCTACCTCTAGACAGTCTATATATATTTCTGCAATGTCCACGTAAGCTTCCTCTGGACAGTCTACATATAATACTGCAAGGTCCACCTAAGCTTCATCTGGAGAGTCTACATATAGTACTGCAAGATCCACGTAAGCTTCCTCTAGACAGTCTACATATACTACTGCAAGGTTCACGTAAGCTTCCATTGGACAGTCTAACTATAATACTGCAAGGTCCACATAACCTTCCTCTGGACAGTCTACAAATACTACTGCAAGGTCCACGGAAGCTTCCTCTAGACAATCTACATATACTACTGCAAGGTCCCCATAAGATATCTCTGGACAGTATACATATACTACTGCAATGTCCACCTAAGCTACCTCTAGACAGTCTACATATACTACTGCAAGGTCCACGTAAGCTATCACTGGACAGTATACATATACTACTGCAATGTCCACTTAAGCTATCTCTGGACAGTATACATATACTACTGCAATTTCCAAGTAAGCTATCTCTGGAGAGTATACATATACTACTGCAATGTCCACGTAAGCTACCTCTGGACAGTATACATATACTACTGCAATGTCCACGTAAGCTACCTCTGGACAGTATAAATATACTACTGCAATATCCACGTAAGCTACCTCTGGAGAGTATACATATACTACTGCAATGTCCACGTAAGCTACCTCTGGACAGTATACATATGCTACTGCAATGTCCACGTAAGCTACCTCTGGACAGTATACATATACTACTGCAATGTTCACGTTCACTTCCTCCGGACAGTCTACATATACTACTGCAAGGTCCACGTAAGCTTCCTCTGGGCAGTCTACATATACTACCGCATGGTCCACGTAAGCTATCTCTGGACAGTCTACACATACTACTGCAATATCCACGTAAGCCTCCTCTCGACAGTCTACATATACTACTGCAACGTCCACGTAAGCTACCTCTAGACAGTCTACATATATTACTGCAATGTCCACGTATGCTACCTCTGGACAGTCTACATATACTACTGCAATGTTCACGTACACTTCCTCTGGACAGTCTACACATACTACTGCAATGTCCACATAAGCTTCCTCTAGACAGTCTACATATACTACTGCAATGTCCACCTAAGCTTCCTCTGGACAGTCTACATATATTACTGCAAGGTCCACGTAAGTTTCCTCTGTACAGTCAACATATACTACTGCAAGGTCCACGTAAGCTTCCTCTAGACAGTCTACATATACTACTGCAATGTCCACGTATGCTATCTCTGGACAGTCTACATATACTACTGCAATGTTCACGTAAATTTCCTCTGGACAGTCTACATATACTACTGCAATGTCCACGTAAGCTTCCCCTGGACAGTCTACATATACTACTGCAATGTTCACGTAAGTTACCTCTGTAAAGTCTGTATATACTACTGCAAGGTCCCCGTAAGCTATCTCTAGACAGTATACATATACTACTGCAAGGTCCACGTTCACTTACTCCGGACAGTCTACATATTCTACTGCAATATCCACTTAAGCTACCTCTGGACAGTCTACATATACTACTGCAATGTCCATGTAAGCTTCCTCTGGACAGTATACATATTCTACTGCAAGGTCCACGTAAGCTACCTCTGTAAAGTCGGTATATACTACTGCAAGGTCCCCGTAAGCTATCTCTGGAGAGTATACATATACTACTGCAATATCGACGTAAGCTATCTCTGGACAGTATACATATACTACTGCAATATCCACGTAAGCTCCATCTGGACAGTCTACATATGCTACTGCAATGTCAACGTATGCTTCCTCTGGACAGTCTACATATACTACTGAAATGTCCAAGCAAGCTTCCTCTGGACAGTATACATATACTACTGCAAGGTCCACGTAAGCTTCCTCTGGACAGTCTACATATACTACTGCAAGGTCCACGTAAGCTTCCTCTGGACAGTCTACATATACTACTGCAAGGTCCACGTAAGCTTCCTCTAGACAATCTACATATACTACTGCAAGGTCCCCGTAAGCTATCTCTGGACAGTATACATATACTACTGCAATGTCCACGTAAGCTACCTCTAGACAGTCTACATATACTACTGCAAGGTCCACGTAAGCTATCACTGAACAGTATACATATACTACTGCAATGTCCACGTACGCTATCTCTGGACAGTATACATATACTACTGCAATGTCCACGTAAGCTACCTCTGGACAGTATACATATACTACTGCAAGGTCCACGTAAGCTTCCTCTGGACAGTCTACATATACTACTGCAATATCCACTTAAGCTACCTCTGGACAGTCTACATATACTACTGCAATGTCCACGTAAGCTTCCTCTGGACAGTCTATATACTACTGCAAGGTCCCCGTAAGCTACCTCTGGACAATATACATATACTACTGCATATCCACGTAAGCTACCTCTGGACAGTATACATATACTACTGCAATGTCACGTAAGCTACCTCTGGACAGTATACAATACTACTGCAAGGTCCACGTAAGCTTCCTCTGGACAGTCTACATATACTACTGCAATGTCCTCGTAAGCTTCCTCTGGACAGTCTACATATACTACTGCAATGTCCACGTAAGCTACCTCTGGACAGTCTACATATACTACTGCAATGTCCACGTAACCTTCCTCTGGACAGTCTACATATACTACTGCAATGTCCACGCAAGCTTCCTCTGGACAGTCTACATATACTACTGCAAGGTCCATGTAAGCTTCCTCTGGACAGTATACATATTCTACTGCAATGTTCACGTAAGCTATATCTGGACAGTATACATATACTACTGCAAGGTCCACGTAAGCTACCTCTGGACAGTATACATATACTACTGCAATGTCCACGTAAGCTACCTCTGGACAGTATACATATACTACTGCAATGTCCACGTAAACATCCTCCGCACAGTCTACATATTCTACTGCAATGTCCACGTAAGCTACCTCTGGACAGTCTACATATACTACTGCAAGGTCCACGTAAGCTACATCTGGACAGTCTACATATACTACTGCAAGGTCCACGTAAGCTACCTCTGGACAGTCTACATATACTACTGCAATGTCCACGTAAGCTACCTCTGGAAAGTCTATATATACTACTGCAAGGTCCACGTAAGCTATCTCTGGACAATATACATATACTACTGCAATGTCCACGTAAGCTACCTCTGGACAGTATACATATACTACTGCAATGTCTACGTAAGCTACCTCTGGACAGTATACATATACTACTGCAAGGTCCACGTAAGCTTCCTCTGGACAGTCTACATATACTACTGCAATGTCCACGTAAGCTACCTCTGGACAGTCTACATATACTACTGCAATGTCCACGTAAGCTACCTCTGGACAGTATACATATACTACTGCAATGTCCACGTAAGCTTCCTCTGGACAGTCTACATATACTACTGCAATGTCCACGCAAGCTTCCTCTGGACAGTCTACATATACTACTGCAAGATCCATGTAAGCTTCCTCTGGAAAGTATACATATTCTACTGCAATGTTCATGTAAGCTATATCTGGACAGTATACATATACTACTGCAAGGTCCACGTAAGCTACCTCTGGACAGTATACATATACTATTGCAATGTCCACGTAAGCTACCTCTGGACAGTATACATATACTACTGCAATGTTCACGTAAATCTTCCTCACAGTCTACATATACTACTGCAAGGTCCACGTAAGCTTCCTCTGGACAGTCTAACTATACTACTGCAAGGTCCACGTAAGCTTCCTCTGGACAGTCTACATATACTACTGCAAGGTCCACGTAAGCTTCTTCTAGACAATCAACATATACTACTGCAAGGTCCCCATAAGCTATCTCTGGACAGTCTACATATACTACTGCAATGTCCACGTAAGCTACCTCTAGACAGTCTACATATACTACTGCAAGGTCCATGTAAGCTATCACTGGACAGTATACATATACTACTGCAATGTCCACGTACGCTATTTCTGGACAGTATAAATATACTACTGCAATGTCCACGAAAGCTACCTCTGGACTGTATACCTATACTACTTCAATGTCCACGTAAGCTACCTCTGGACAGTATACATATACTACTGCAATGTCCACGTAAGCTACCTCTGGACAGTATACATATACTACTGCAATGTCCACGTAAGCTACCTCTGGACAGTATACATATACTACTGCAATGTCCACGTAAGCTTCCTCTGGACAGTCTACATATACTACTGCAATGTCCACGTAAGCTACCTCTGGACAGTCTACATATACTACTGCAATGTCCATGTAAGCTTCCTCTGGACAGTCTACATATACTACTGTAATGTCCACGCAAGCTTCCTCTGGACAGTCTACATATACTACTGCAAGATCCATGTAAGCTTCCTCTGGACAGTATACATATTCTACTGCAATGTTCATGTAAGCTATATCTGGACAGTATACATATACTATTGCAATGTCCACGTAAGCTACCTCTGGACAGTATACATATACTACTGCAATGTTCACGTTCACATCCTCCGCACAGTCTACATATTCTACTGCAATGTCCACGTAAGCAACCTCTGGACAGTCTACATATACTACTGCAAGGTCCACGTTCACTTCCTCCGGACAGTCTACATATTCTACTGCAATATCCACTTAAGCTACCTCTGGACAGTCTACATACACTACTGCAAGGTCCACGTAAGCTACCTCTGGACACTCGGTATAAACTACTGCAAGGTCCCCGTAAGCTATCTCTAGTCAGTATACATATACTACTGCAAGGTCCACGTAAGCTTCCTCTGGACAGTCTACATATACTACTGCAATTTCCACGTAGGCTACCTCTGGACAGTCTACATATACTACTGCAAGGTCCATGTAAGCTTCCTCTGGACAGTATACATATTCTACTGCAATGTTCACGTAAGCTATATCTGGACAGTATACATATACTACTGCAAGGTCCACGTAAGCTACCTCTGGTCAGTCTACATATACTACTGCAAGGTCCATGTAAGCTACCTCTGGACAGTCAACATATACTACTGTAATGTCCACGTAAGCTACCTCTGTAAAGTCAGTATATACTACTGCAAGGTCCCCGTAAGCTATCTCTGGACAGTATACATATACTACTGCAATGTCCACGTAAGCTACCTCTGGACAGTATACATATACTACTGCAATGTCCACGTAAGCTACCTCTGGACAGTATACATATACTACTGCAAGGTCCACGTAAGCTTCCTCTGGACAGTTTACATATACTACTGCAATGTCTTCGTAAGCTTACTCTGGACAGTCTACATATACTACTGCAATGTCCACATAAGCTACCTCTGGACAGTCTACATATACTACTGCAATGACCATGTAAGGTTCCTCTGGACAATCTACATATACTACTGTAATGTCCACGCAAGCTTCCTCTGGACAGTCTACATATACTACTGCAAGATCCATGTAAGCTTCCTCTGGACAGTATACATATTCTACTGCAATATCCACTTAAGCTACCTCTGGACAGTCTACATACACTACTGCAAGGTCCACGTAAGCTACCTCTGGACACTCGGTATAAACTACTGCAAGGTCCCCGTAAGCTATCTCTAGACAGTATACATATACTACTGCAAGGTCCACGTAAGCTTCCTCTGGACAGTCTACATATACTACTGCAATTTCCACGTAGGCTACCTCTGGACAGTCTACCTATACTACTGCAAGGTCCACGTAAGCTTCCTCTGGACAGTCTACATATACTACTGCAAGGTCCACGTAAGCTTCCTCTAGACAATCAACATATACTACTGCAAGATCCCCATAAGCTATCTCTGGACAGTATACATATACTACTGCAATGTCCACGTAAGCTACCTCTAGACAGTCTACATATACTACTGCAAGGTCCATGTAAGCTATCACTGGACAGTATACATATACTACTGCAATGTCCACGTACGCTATTTCTGAACAGTATAAATATACTACTGCAATGTCCACGAAAGCTACGTCTGGACTGTATACATATACTACTGCAATATCCACGTAATCTCCATCTGGACCGTCTACATATACTACTGTAATGTCCACGTAAGCTACCTCTGTAAAGTCGGTATATACTACTACAAGGTCCCCGTAAGCTATCTCGGGACAGGATACATATACTACTGCAATATCCACGTAAGCTACCTCTGGACAGTATACATATACTACTGCAAGGTCTACGTAAGCTTCCTCTGGACAGTCTACATATACTACTGCAATGTCCACGTAAGCTTCCTCTGGACAGTCTACATATACTACTGCAATGTCCATGTAAGCTTCATCTGGACAGTCTACATATACTACTGCAAGATCTACGTAAGCTTCCTCTCGACAGACTACATATACTACTGCAAGGTCCACGTAAGCTTCCTCTGGACAGTCTATCTGTACTACTGCAAGGTCCACGTAAGCTTCCTCTGGACAGTATACATATACTACTGCAATGTCCACGTAAGCTACCTCTAGACATTCTACATATACTACTGCAAGGTCCATGTAAGCTATCACTGGAAAGTATACATATACTACTGCAATGTCCACGTACGCTATTTCTGGACAGTATAAATATACTACTGCAATGTCCACGAAAGCTAATTCTGGACTGTATACCTATACTACTTCAATGTCCACGTAAGCTACCTCTGGACAATATACATATACTACTGCAATGTCCACGTAAGCTACCTCTGGACAGTATACATATACTATTGCAATGTCCACGTAAGCTACCTCTGGACAGACTACATATACTACTGCAATATTCACGTTCACATCCTCCGCACAGTCTACATATTCTACTGCAATGTCCACGTAAGCAATCTCTGGACAGTCTAGATATACTACTGCAAGTTCCACGTTCACTTCCTCCGGACAGTCTACATATTCTACTGCAATATCCACGTAAGCTTCCTCTGGACAGTTTACATATACTACTGCAATGTCTTCGTAAGCTTACTCTGGACAGTCTACATATACTACTGCAATTTCCACATAAGCTACCTCTGGACAGTCTACATATACTACTGCAATGTCCATGTAAGCTTCCTCTGGACAGTCTACATATACAACTGTAATGTCCACGCAAGCTTCCTCTGGACAGTCTACATATACTACTGCAAGATCCATGTAAGCTTCCTCTGGACAGTATACATATTCTACTGCAATATCCACTTAAGCTACCTCTGGACAGACTACATACACTACTGCAAGGTCCACGTAAGCTACCTCTGGACACTCGGTATAAACTACTGCAAGGTCCCCGTAAGCTATCTCTAGACAGTATACATATACTACTGCAAGGTCCACGTAAGCTTCCTCTGGACAGTCTACATATACTACTGCAATTTCCACGTAGGCTACCTCTGGACAGTCTACCTATACTACTGCAAGGTCCACGTAAGCTTCCTCTGGACAGTCTACATATACTACTGCAAGGTCCACGTAAGCTTCCTCTAGACAATCAACATATACTACTGCAAGATCCCCATAAGCTATCTCTGGACAGTATACATATACTACTGCAATGTCCACGTAAGCTACCTCTAGACAGTCTACATATACTACTGCAAGGTCCATGTAAGCTATCACTGGACAGTATACATATACTACTGCAATGTCCACGTACGCTATTTCTGGACAGTATAAATATACTACTGCAATGTCCACGAAAGCTACGTCTGGACTGTATACATATACTACTGCAATATCCACGTAATCTCCATCTTGACCGTCTACATATACTACTGTAATGTCCACGTAAGCTACCTCTGTAAAGTCGATATATACTACTACAAGGTCCCCGTAAGCTATCTCGGGACAGGATACATATACTACTGCAATGTCCACGTAAGCTACCTCTGGACAGTATACATATACTACTGCAAGGTCTACGTAAGCTTCCTCTGGACAGTCTACATATACTACTGCAATGTCCTCGTAAGCTTCCTCTGGACAGTCTACATATACTACTGCAAGATCTACGTAAGCTTCCTCTAGACAGTCTACATATACTACTGCAAGGTCCACGTAAGCTTCCTCTGGACAGTCTATCTGTACTACTGCAAGGTCCACGTAAGCTTCCTCTGGACATTCTTCATATACTACTGCAAGGTCCACGTAAGCTTCCTCTAGACAATCAACATATGCTACTGCAAGGTGCCCATAAGCTATCTCTGGACAGTATACATGTACTACTGCAATGTCCATGTAAGCTACCTCTAGACATTCTACATATACTACTGCAAGGAGGTCCATGTAAGCTATCACTGGAAAGTATACATATACTACTGCAATGTCCACGCACGCTATTTCTGGACAGTATATATATACTACTGCAATGTTCACGAAAGCTAATTCTGGACTGTATACCTATACTACTTCAATGTCCACGTAAGCTACCTCTGGACAATATACATATACTACTGCAATATCCACGTAAGCTACCTCTGAACAGTATACATATACTACTGCAATGTCCACGTAAGCTACCTCTGGACAGTATACATATACTATTGCAATGTCCACGTAAGCTACCTCTGGACAGACTACATATACTACTGCAATGTTCACGTTCACATCCTCCGCACAGTCTACATATTCTACTGCAATGTCCACGTAAGCAATCTCTGGACAGTCTAGATATACTACTGCAAGTTCCATGTTCACTTCCTCCGGACAGTCTACATATTCTACTGCAATATCCACTTAAGCTACCTCTGGACAGTCTACATACACTACTGCAAGGTCCACGTAAGCTACCTTTGGACACTCGGTATAAACTACTGCAAGGTCCCCGTAAGCTATCTCTAGACAGTATACATATACTACTGCAAGGTCCAAGTAAGCTTCCTCTGAACAGTCTACATATACTACTGCAATGTCCACGTAGGCTACCTCTGGACAGTCTACATATACTACTGCAAGGTCCATGTAAGCTTTCTCTGGACAGTATACATATTCTACTGCAATGTTCACGTAAGCTATATCTGGACAGTATACATATACTACTGCAAGGTCCACGTAAGCTACATCTGGGCAGTCTACATATACTACTGCAAGGTCCATGTAAGCTAACTCTGGACAGTCAACATATACTACTGTAATGTCCACGTAAGCTACCTCTGTAAAGTCGGTATATACTACTGCAAGGTCCCCGTAAGCTATCTCTGGACAATATACATATACTACTGCATTGTCCACGTAAGCTACCTCTGGACAGTATACATATACTACTGCAATGTCTACGTAAGCTACCTCTGGACAGTATACATATACTACTGCAAGGTCCACGTAAGCTTCCTCTGGACAGTCTACAAATACTACTGCAATATCCTCGTAAGCTTCCTCTGGACAGTCTACATATACTACTGCAATGTCCACGTAAGCTACCTCTGGACAGTCTACATATACTACTGCAATGTCCACGTAAGCTTCCTCTGGACAGTCTACATATACTACTGTAATGTCCACGCAAGCTTCCTCTGGACAGTCTACATATACTACTGCAAGATCCATGTAAGCTTCCTCTGGAAAGTATACATATTCTACTGCAATGTTCATGTAAGCTATATCTGGACAGTATACATATACTACTGCAAGGTCCACGTAAGCTACCTCTGGACAGTATACATATACTATTGCAATGTCCACGTAAGCTACCTCTGGACAGTATACATATACTACTGCAATGTTCACGTTCACATCATCCGCACAGTCTACACATTCTACTGCAATGTCCACGTAAGCAACCTCTGGACAGTCTACATACACTACTGCAAGGTCCACGTAAGCTACCTCTGGACACTCGGTATAAACTACTGCAAGGTCCCCGTAAGCTATCTCTAGACAGTATACATATACTACTGCAAGGTCCACGTAAGCTTCCTCTGGACAGTCTACATATACTACTGCAATTTCCACGTAGGCTACCTCTGGACAGTCTACATATACTACTGCAAGGTCCATGTAAGCTTCCTCTGGACAGTATACATATTCTACTGCAATGTTCACGTAAGCTATATCTGGACAGTATACATATACTACTGCAAGGTCCACGTAAGCTACCTCTGGGCAGTCTACCTATACTATGGCAAGGTCCATGTAAGCTACCTCTGGACAGTCAACATATACTACTGTAATGTCCACGTAAGCTACCTCTGTAAAGTCAGTATATACTACTGCAAGGTCCCCGTAAGCTATTTCTGGACAGTATACATATACTACTGCAATGTCCACGTAAGCTACCTCTGGACAGTATACATATACTACTGCAATGTCCACGTAAGCTACCTCTGGACAGTATACATATACTACTGCAAGGTCCACGTAAGCTTCCTCTGGACAGTCTACATATACTACTGCAATGTCCTCGTAAGCTTCCTCTGGACAGTCTACATATACTACTGCAATGTCCACGTAAGCTACCTCTGGACAGTCTACATATACTACTGCAATGTCCATGTAAGCTTCCTCTGGACAGTCTACATATACTACTGTAATGTCCACGCAAGCTTCCTCTGGACAGTCTACATATACTACTGCAAGATCCATGTAAGCTTCCTCTGGACAGTATACATATTCTACTGCAATGTTCATGTAAGCTATATCTGGACAGTATACATATACTATTGCAATGTCCACGTAAGCTACCTCTGGACAGTATACATATACTACTGCAATGTTCACGTTCACATCCTCCGCACAGTCTACATATTCTACTGCAATGTCCACGTAAGCAACCTCTGGACAGTCTACATATACTACTGCAAGGTCCACGTTCACTTCCTCCGGACAGTCTACATATTCTACTGCAATATCCACTTAAGCTACCTCTGGACAGTCTACATACACTACTGCAAGGTCCACGTAAGCTACCTCTGGACACTCGGTATAAACTACTGCAAGGTCCCCGTAAGCTATCTCTAGTCAGTATACATATACTACTGCAAGGTCCACGTAAGCTTCCTCTGGACAGTCTACATATACTACTGCAATTTCCACGTAGGCTACCTCTGGACAATCTACATATACTACTGCAAGGTCCATGTAAGCTTCCTCTGGACAGTATACATATTCTACTGCAATGTTCACGTAAGCTATATCTGGACAGTATACATATACTACTGCAAGGTCCACGTAAGCTACCTCTGGTCAGTCTACATATACTACTGCAAGGTCCATGTAAGCTACCTCTGGACAGTCAACATATACTACTGTAATGTCCACGTAAGCTACCTCTGTAAAGTCAGTATATACTACTGCAAGGTCCCCGTAAGCTATCTCTGGACAGTACACATATACTACTGTAATGTCCACGTAAGCTACCTCTGGACAGTATACATATACTACTGCAATGTCCACGTAAGCTACCTCTGGACAGTATACATATACTACTGCAAGGTCCACGTAAGCTTCCTCTGGACAGTTTACATATACTACTGCAATGTCTTCGTAAGCTTACTCTGGACAGTCTACATATACTACTGCAATGTCCACATAAGCTACCTCTGGACAGTCTACATATACTACTGCAATGTCCATGTAAGCTTCCTCTGGACAGTCTACATATACTACTGTAATGTCCACGCAAGCTTCCTCTGGACAGTCTACATATACTACTGCAAGATCCATGTAAGCTTCCTCTGGACAGTATACATATTCTACTGCAAGGTCCACGTAAGCTACCTCTGGGCAGTCTACATATACTACTGCAAGGTCCACGTAAGCTACCTCTGGACAGTCAACATATACTACTGCAAGGTCCACGTAAGCTACCTCTGTAAAATCGGTATATACTACTCCAAGGTCCCCGTAAGCTATCTCTGGAGAGTATACATATACTACTGCAATATCCACGTAAGCTACCTCTGGACAGTATACATATACTACTGCAATATCCACGTAAGCTCCATCTGGACAGTCTACATATACTACTATAATGTCCACGTAAGCTGCCTCTGTAAAATCGGTATATACTACTGCAAGGTCCCCGTAAGCTATCTCTGGACAGTATACATATACTACTGCAATGTCCAAGTAAGCTAGCTCTGGACAGTATACATATACTACTGCAATGTCCACGTAAGCTACCTCTGGACATTATACATATACTACTGCAAGGTCCAAGTAAGCTTCCTCTGGACAGTCTACATATACTACTGCAATCTCCTCGTAAGCTTCCTCTGGACAGTCTACATATACTACTGCAATGTCCACGTAAGCTACCTCTGGACAATCTACATATACTACTGCAATGTCCACGTAAGCTTCCTCTGGACAGTCTACATATACTACTGCAATGTCCACGTAAGCTTCCTCTGGACAGTCTACATATACTACTGCAAGGTTCACGTAATCTTCCTCTGGACAGTCTGCATATACTACTTCAAGGTCGACGCAAGCTTCCTCTGGACAGTCTACATATACTACTGCAATGTTCACGTAAGCTACCTCTGGACATTCTACATATACTACTGCAATGTCCACGTAAGCTTCCTCTGGACAGTCTACATATACTACTGCAATGTCCACGTAAGCATCCTCTGGACAGTCTACATATACTACTGCAATGTCCACCTAAGCTTCCTCTGGACAGTCAGCATATAATACTGCAATGTTCACGTAAGCTTCCTCTAGACAGTCAACATATACTCCTCTTGACATTCTACATATACTACTGCAAGGTCCACTCCGATTTTATAGAGCCGACAAAAAATAAATTGCTGATAATAATACTGTATAGATGTCAATTAGCGAAGACACAATTATTTAATCATATATTGTTTGTTGACTTACCGAGGAATCTTCGTATTCCAGCCCCTTCGTTTCTGTCATGTAAGTTTTATAGTTAGAAGAGGTTATATCCATTTGATCCGTTTCTGAGGTGATAGTCAATGCCGATCCCTTTGTGAAGCTGAGTATATCTCCAAGTGCGAAAACCGTGCTTGAAATGGACGGTAAGAGCCCAATGGTCACGCCTAAATGTGTGAATAATAATTATGTTGTGTTATGACTGTTAAAAGATCACGCACGACGTCAATATTTATAGCTATCACATTCCTGTTCATGGTGACATATACTAAAGTACGACCATCAACAAGATGCATGTTAATCTTGAAAGAAGTTTGTAAATCTCACGGTAATCATAGAAGTTATGATACGTTGATTATTGTAATAGAAGGTTATGGAGACGACGATCTTGATTTAACCAAGTCACATGACCTTTTAAAACTCAAATCATACTCATTTCATCAGCACTAATATTTAATTTTACATTTTACATAATTTTTATTAAATGCTACTTGAGTAGCTACATAGCACGCTTGCTTATTTCTGAGTCAGCTACAAATTGTTACGCGCCAACCGTGGTCAATCTAGTGAGCAGACGGGCCGGCGGACGTATGCAGATCACAGTGGACAGCTAACCGAGTGACGACAACGATACTTAGTATATTTACTGGTTTTACACTTCATCAACTGCTATACGTATACGTGGGTCCTAACAATCACTATAGCTATCATCTGAAACACGAATTATTAAAAGCATAATTAGCTGACGCAACCCATCGGTATGATACTTAATTTTTAAAAAAACCTGATTAAAATATGGAGTCTGCTGTCCAATATACACTAGCAAGGATGCTCGGCTATCCTATATTGTTTCAGGCCTAGAATGAAGTCGTGCTCGGTATATATACTAAACGGACAATGCAACGTACGTGTGGGGTATGCACACTGTGTCAGTTTCGGTGGAAACATTCTCCCAATGATTTGATTGTTTATATTCGTCTGCTGGACCAGTCACGTGCCACTTGCATCAGGCTACCGATACACGTAACGGAATGCTATTGAACCATGCTTCAGCAATGTCACCGAAATTAGCCTAGAACTATATAAATATTTTAAATACGGATGAAAATGGAAAATACGCCGAGCATAGGAATACGCCGAGCATAGGAATACGCCGAGCATAGGTTCCACCACTCTAAATATCTAGAATAAAGTGTCAGTATATATGAATGTATGCCTAAGAATTGATGGTAACCTTATATAGTTTACAGTTTATTAAACGTGTCACACCAATCAAAAGCCAGTAAGTAGTGCGTTCATAAACGGCGAAATATGTTCCATTCTAGTATTTATCCTTTACAGAATATCTTATTTAACGACTGCTAAAATGAAGAACATGGATGCTCCACCTCTTCATAACTTTATTCTTGCTCAAATTACCAGACTTATTTAGGGCAACTAGTCAATTAGTCAATGTACATATGATGGACTGATGGACTAATGTGGCGAACTAAGTTTACAATTGTAATAGAAAAATGATCCAAAAAGCCAATAGTAGAACAAACTGAAATATTATACTTGACAACGCTCCTTATATCGATAGCAGACCAATGGTCCAGAAGTTAGCTATCAAGATTCGTAATTCGCAGACCGAATCATACACATGTGCATCGTGTGTTCGATCCCCGGATATGCATCATAACACTACTAAGCGGACTAGTCTAATCTCTTCCGGATGGATGTGTGGCTGATGTGGACAGGCGGACGCGACGATACATAATCGCAAAACATCTCGCACTTATTGTACACACATTGTTAATATATCATGCTCATATAAGCAAACAAAAGCAGAACATTACTGAACCTCACATTGTCAGGACCAGATCACTAGATCGACCACGAGAACATAGGCATTGTGTTATCTGGCATACTATACTACATACCACTAGTAGAACCTGCCGTATCACCAGTGAAAGTCGCTGTGACTAGTAGCACATTTTTTTTCCCGATGTAAATATCGTCTGGGTCCGACAAGTACGGCTCCTTCTTGGACATCTCAAGAGTAATTTCATCATGTACCACACCTAAAGCAGACATGTTTATTAAACACGACAAAACAACTTATTTGTGGGACGATGGCAGGTCCGCCATATCAATGGCTGACCCCACACCCACGAATGAAAAAATCATAGGTGACCGGCCCCATATCAGCGACTGGTCGACCTATATCGGTTGCTGGTCCCACACAAGTATCTTGTCCCACATGAACGAATGGTACAACGTTGGCGACCAGTCAACAATCGATTGTTCATCCCACATCGCTGACTAGTCCCACATCAACGGCTGGTTCCGCATCGAAGGCCAGTACGGCATCGGAGGCTTTTCCACTTAGCCCATATCTAGGAATGATCACACAACATACATCAACGTCAATCACAAACAACAAGAACACGTGCGGGAGGAATATCGATGGCATGCCCTGCATCTACGACAGATTCCAACTAGGGGACAGGTTCCATATCCGTGGCTAGTTCCACATCCGTGGCTAGTTCCACATCGACGGGTGATCCCACATCAACGGGTTATCCCACATCGACGGGTGATCCCAAATCCACGGGTGATCCCACATCGACGGGTGATCCCAAATCGACATGTGATCCCACATCGACGGGTGATCCCAAATCGACGGGTGATCCCACATCGACGGTGATCCCACATCGACGGGTGATCCCAAATCGACGGTGATCCCAAATCGACGGGTGATCCCACATCGACGGGTGATCCCAAATCGACATGTGATCCCACATCGACGGGTGATCCCAAATCGACGGGTGATCCCACATCGACGGTGATCCCACATCGACGGGTGATCCCAATTCGACGGGTGATCCCACATCGACGGGTGACAACATCGGTGACTATTCCATTATCGATGTCTGTAGAAAAATCCCAGTTATTATTGAGAGGAACTCATCCGAACAGACACGAGCGGATACCTAGGTAAAACCACCGAACTTCCACAAGGAATGAAATCATTTGACACCCTATTTAGTTTAGAACATACAGCGGTGAGGTAGGTGCAGTGATTTGAAGTAGGAGACCTTCGTCACTTTGAGCACCATCGATGGCAGATTCAACTACATTCAAACCTGTCTATAAAGGCCATCCTCGGGAAAGTCAAAAAATGGCCTTTGTTGGCAGGTGGCCTCTCAATAGAGGGTTAAAATGTTTTGGAAATGGCTCGACGGGAGAGAACAAATAGTGGTCTTTAGAGACAGGTTTTTCATATGTGGCCTTTATTCGGAGGTGGCCTTTAGCACAGGTGTGACTGTATATAATTATGTGCGCCTTGCAATACATGGTGCAACCTGCTTTAATACTTTACAGCTTCGTAGTTCTTATCTATGTAAATAAAGTTTAAGCTGCTAATCCATCCATCCCTGATCTGATTAGAGGTGGTTCTTATTTCTTAAAACATATTCTAATTAGCGAGATAGCGGTCTATTTCCATGTCGGAATCATAAAACAACACTATCTTAAATATGTTTTAGTGCTATGATTAGCGAGATAGCGGTCTATTTCCATGTCGGAATCATAAAACAACACTATCTTAAATATGCTTTAGTGCTATGATTAGCCCGATAGCGGTCTATTTCCATGTCGGAATCATAAAACAACACTATCTTAAATATGCTTTAGTGCTATGATTAGCGCGATAGCGGTCTATTTCCATGTCGGAATCATAAAACAACACTATCTTAAATATGCTTTAGTGCTATGATTAGCGAGATAGTGCTCTATTTCCATGTCGGAATCATAAAACAACACTATTTTAAATATGCTTTAGTGCTATGATTAGCGAGATAGTGCTCTATTTCCATGTCGGAATCATAAAACAACACTATCTTAAATATGTTTAGTGCTATGATTAGCAACGGTTACATAGCTTTTAGAAAGTAAAACATGTCTGGCGTATTGTAATAATTATGCTACTGTCTCTCATTTGTAGAATGGCTATGTGCAATGTATGTCACAATGAAAATTGAAATATATTTACTGTGCATATATCAGACAGAAATAAAGATATAATATATTCATTACCAGTCTGCATAATACTGGCCTGAATGGTATTTTCATACAAATTTATTTTAGCTCGATTGCGAAACAAGTTCTTACAACTTATATTAATCACTCCCGAGACCTCATTCCTGATGGAATCCATCGCCACGAGGGAGAGAGAAGAGGCAACGTGGAAATGAAATGCCTTACCTAAGGAGACAATCGTAACGGCTCCAGCGGGGCTCGAATTACAGACCTTTCGCACCTGAAGCGAACGCTCATCCACTACGCTATCACTATCAGTTGTGCTAAAGCGTGCATGTAAAGTGCGATATTGTGTGGAAATACCTAGAACATGTATGTTCAACAACCTATTTGTCAACACTTGTTTCATATGGTGTATTTACAGCTGTTATTGGATTCCCCTTCGAGCATTATTTCAAGCGCGCGCAGAAACATCGACATTCCGCACGCCCAAGAAAGAATCCTACATCCCCAGTGGGATTCGAACTAGTTGTGGCGAGGGGCAAGTAATTTAAAGTCAATGACCGTGACAACTCGGCCACGGAGGCCCCACGGATTGACGACAGCACAATGACCGTGACAACTCGGCCACGGAGGCCCCACGGATTGACGACAGTACAATGACCGTGATAACTCGGCCACGGAGGCCCCACGGGTTAACGACAGTACAATGACCGTGACAACTCGGCCACGGAGGCCCCACGGATTGACGACAGTACAATGACCGTGATAACTCGGCCACGGAGGTCCCACGGGTTGACGACAGTACAATGACCGTGACAACTGGGCCACGGATGCCCCACGGGTTGACGACAGTACAATGACCGTGACAACTGGGCCACGGAGGCCCCACGGGTTGACGACAGTACAATGACCGTGACAACTCGGCCACGGAGGCCCCACGGGTTGACGACAGTACAATGACCGTGACAACTCGGCCACGGAGGCCCCACGGGTTGACGACAGTAAACAATATGGCGAACATGTTACAAAAATCTAACTGCCAAATATGATAGCGCGCTTTCATCAAATGTTTGTACCTACTAGGGTAGCTTGGAATAATAAGCATTTAAAATGACAACTTAAATATAAAAGGTTGGTGGATAGTAATATGAAAAACTAGTTTCTAGTTGTATTCAACTATAATTAAGAAATAATAGTTGTCCTTCGGTTTCCTATTGGCGTATAGAATATTTTTGGAGGTCTGACGACGTAGGACTAAATGGTTAATTCAGGCGCTAGGAACGACAACCCATGTTTTATTCGACCATAAATAACGCATATACAAATACTATTTCATTTCTAACATGACCAAACTATCTATAAAGCTCAAAAATAGTTGATGTTTTATTTTAGAATGCGTGAATGGAGTCACAAAACTACACAAATGCTAAGACGGTACTGGTAAGAGGTCCAGCGGTTAACACGTTGGACTGCGAGTCCAGGGATCGCAAGTTCAATCCCACGTCTGACCCTAATGATATTAACAGTCTTTCAGATGTGACTTTAATGTGGCTTTAAACCGAGGTCTCGAGTCTGTGATTTACACCGTGCACGAACAAGAAGCAGAGGACAATGTCTGTATAATTGCACACAAATCTAAAATGACTAATCTCTTCAGGAGGTGGCGCTCATATGGACAAATCGTAAACGTAAAACACACGCAAACATGCTAGACCATGACGTCACATTTGACACCTCGCACTAAAGCAGAGTAAATTCCTTCTTAGCGTATACAGACACAATTCAGTCATGTTAGATTTGCCAGGTATCATACACATTCACTCTCAATAAGTAGATTTTAGTATTTAGTTGATACACATTTATTTAGCTCGATTGCGAAACAAGTTCTTACAACTTATATTAATCACTCTTGATACCTCATTCCTGATGAAATCCATCGCCACGAGGGAGAGAGAACAGGCATGTGGAAATTAAATGCAAATGCCTTGCTTAAGGGCACACTCGTATCTGCTCCAGCGGGGTGCGGACTCCGGACCTTTCGCCCTTTCGCTTCCACTGCGTTATGCGACTTCCATTACAGATTAGTAAAAGTCAAAAGTCCTACATTGCAGATGGAACACACGAGTGCTGCTTCCGTAATCTCACAGTGATATGATTCTTGTATACATTAAATCAATTTAACAAAATCTATCAAACGTAAACAAATGGATGGTAGAGAATGGGATGATAGAGAATCAATGAGTATGTTGACATTTCATTAACAGTGGCCCAAGAGCCGACCAAGATACATTTCAAAACAATAATATCAATGTGTGTGTATGTTTTACGTTTATTTATCGTCGCTACCGGTTGCCCATATGAGCGACGCCTCCTGGTGAGATTAGTAATTTTAGATGTTTGGAGGATAGTGCAATGATACAGACAGAGACCCCATTCCAGAGTCTCATCTGAGTTTTTTACGTGCACGGTGTATAGCACCGACACGAGACCTCGGTTTAATGTCCCATCTGAAAGAATGTTAATTTTATTAGGGCCAGATGGGGGATCGAACCTGCGATCCCTGGATTACCAGTCCAGCGTGTGACCACTGGACTACAGATCCGTCTATAATAATATCAATATTAACGGGAAATTATTATTAAATATTATTAAGACAAATAATAACTCTCTCTCTATCCCGGGTACGAGTGCGTCCTACTACACATATCCTACGAGATCACGTGGTATCGGTCTCGTTTTGAAAAAGCCGCGTGGGCTGCAGCTAAGGCAGGATCGCAATGTAAGAACAGGTTTGTCAATGTCAATATGCCCTACACTTGGTTAAATGTTACCACCAATTTTGATAGTGTACATCCTGTTGCAAAAAGTTTTGTTTGTAAATATATTAGAAACGTTATTATTGGATATGTCAATTTTGGATTGGAGGGATTGAAAAGGGAGAAAGAAACAACAAACTACGTACTTACAAGACTTTTAAAACTGAATATCATACAGCATATTACTGTAGCCGATCATTCCTTTGTGTCACACGGCCGCTTTCAGCAAATTCCGATGTGACGTACATCCCTTACGTATTGACACGGGAAGATATGAAAACCTACCTGTTGAGGATCGTTTGTGTCCTGTTAGCAATGAGGTGGAAAACGAACACCATATTTTATTGGAATGTCATATGTATAATTACTTTCCACAATATTTGTTTAAAAATAAGGCCCAACATCATGGTAATGTCAACTGAGAACACACTTATATTTTTACTACCCATTATTAATAATGTACGATAAAAGACGGATCTGTAGTTCAGTGGTAACACGCTGATATATATAATTATACGCTATGCTCTTTGCACATTTGACAGCTGATAAATACATACACTATGCTCTTTGAACATTTGACAGCTGATATATGCATACGCTATGCTCTTTGCACATTTGATAGCTGATATATACATACGCTATGCTCTTTGTACATTTGACAGCTGATATATGCATACGCTATGCTCTTTGCACATTTGACAGCTGATATATGCATACGCTATGCTCTTTGCACATTTGACAGCTGATATATACATACGCTATGCTCTTTGCACATTTGACAGCTGATATATACATACGCTATGCATTTGACAGCTGATATATACATACGCTATGCTCTTTGCACATTTAATGTACCGTGGGCCAGTGGCGTTACATGACAGTGACGTTGGCATTGCTCAGCGCGTTTCTCCCTCTCTCGTGCATATTGGCCATTTGGGAATTTGTGATCTGGTGCCATTTAAAAATGAGTGAGCTGGCGACATGTCTCTAGATGATTGTAGAACTGCATTGGGTTTCCACACGATTTCTGGAGTTCTCTACAATTTTGTTTATTACACAATCTTGAAATGCTGTTGTGATATGCTTAAACTTTTTTTAGGCCTCTAAAGTGTGTACCCCAAATAGTGTTGTTTCTAATGGTAACACACATGTATTGACAGAAATGACTTCAAATGCACAGCAATTACAAAATTGTTCAAATTAGCGTCAATGATTAATATAACATTATGCATGCAGTACATGATGCTTTGTGGATATGACCATACAGCACGATGCATGCAGTGTTGATGCTTTGTGGATATTTGTCCTCCCGAGAACAAGACGTAGACAAGCTAACTGATATTTTATTTATACCAATTTATTTTAGCTTGATTGCAAAACAAGTTCCAACAAATTATGGTAATCATTGATGGAATCCATAACCACTAGGGAGAGAGAATCTAATATGTTGCACCGGTGTGCATTTCATGCGATTATTATATCTATATCTGTTGTGTTACATGTAAATATATTGTAGGGCTCTATAGAAATGTTACAATATGGGCGTTAGTGCTTAGACATTAATATGTGGTTTTTTATACACATTCATTTTAGCTCGATTGCGAAACAAGTTCTTACAACTTATATTAATCGCTCTCGAGACCTCATTCCTGATGTAATCCATCGCCATGAGGGAGAGAGAAGAGGCAATGTGGAATTTAAATGCCTTTCCTAAGGGCACACTCGGAACAGCTCAAGCGGAGGCTCGAACTCCCGGCATGTTGCATCTACTACTGCGCTATTACGACTTCCACATTTTAGTACTATTTATGTGGTCAGTGTGCATGTTGATTTTTCATACTCTGAAGTATAAGACTGTTTAAATCCATTGTTGATTAACATTTTAGTATTGGTCTTCGACAGACATTCAAAATATAGCATGTTCACACATGTTTTGCTAACCCCTAGTATAACAGAATAAATATCCACAGGACAAGATTTACCCGGTCATTAGTAAGTTGATAAACTTTTTATCACCCCTCATATAACAGAATAAATATCAATGGGACAAGTTACCAGGTATATCGTACGTCTACAAACCTTTTTATCACCCCTCATAACGGAAGAAAGATATATGACGCAAAATTTGTATCACTACATAAATGGGGCACATGAATTTAAAAAGCAAAGAACTGCATGACTACAACAGTAACAAACGATACCGGTGTAACTATGGGGACCACGGCTTATTAAACTACTGGTTTTCCAGTTCTAGCATTCTAACATTCATGACTCGGATGCCTGGTAATATTAAATTCTAAAATGCAAACATTCTTCAAAAATAAGTCGATGAAAAAATAATACGATTATAGATATCAGTGAAGGTGATGAACATCCCCCAGATGCAGTTCTAAAACAGGAAAGATAGAATGTCCTACATTCTGATGGTTTGGTGATCATAAATTACATAGAGGTTTGATATGTGCTAATATAAAATAACGGAAGCAGTTTATTAAGTATGCCTAGGTGAACGTTCAGAGCATCAATTTGGTCTTTCACCTCTTAAAGCGACTTTACATCACAAAAAGCAAATAAAATGCATTTTTCACGTATAAATGCATTGCTACCTCAAATTCTTCTGAATACATTCGAACACTAACATTGAATCAATAAACAGTGTTTTTGTGGATTGAAAGTATGATTTCATATAACTGTCATCCATGCTCCTGAATTGACTTTTGTTTGTCATCGGAGTCAATACTAAGCGCGAGATAATGTCGTTTAGAGATAATTTAACTAAGAATATTCTACAAATAAGTAGGCACAAATGTGAGATATAACGGTAAATCTGTACCATAAATCGTGGTATTCAAGATACACTAGTTGTATTACGCATGTATGTTTATATTAGTTTGTTATATCAACAAGCCGCGTATACGACGTTTGTTTATTAGTTGAAATACTCAGTATTTGAGGCAAATATTTGGAAAACAATTATACCATATAATAGGAACATACATTCTGTAGACATTTGTGTTTTCCCTGATGTAGTGTCGCTTTAAGTGCGACCTTGTCTTCGAATCCATGTTGGTGAAACGTGTGCTCTCGCACGTCATCTTCATGGGGTGCAATTGATTGCCGTTTTGTGAAAATAGACACATATATTAAATGAACAACAATAGCAATTTGAACAATTTGAACAAGTGTGACTCAGGTCTTGACATGATATGACTGAAGTCTTCGCTCTGCACATCGTCTTAATAGTAAATGTGTAGCAAGTTACTGCAAATTTATCAAGCTGATAAAAAGGTTATGGACCTCTAACCGGGATGAACAAGGGTCCGCACGTCGAACACATCATACAAGTTTCATTAAAATCCATGTTAGATGATTCATACCGGAAAAGAAATGGAAGGACAGACAGAAATGTACGACTCCCATTTTCTTGTATAACATTGCCGACAACTCAATAGGTCTCGGCGATATTTGTCCCGGATCAAATTGAAAGCTTAGAAGCCCTGATGGTGACAATAAAGTATCAAATAAGGACATCGTCTGCACAGCAACAACAATCAGCAAAACACTACGTACACAAATAAAATAAAAGAGAATTTTGCTTCACTAAATGAGTTTCCCTATTGAAGAACAAAAATCGATTCTAATCTAAATGCATAAATTTGTACTTGCATTTAATGGGCGCTTTACTTGAAGTTTTGTGATTTAAAGCACGACATACTAGTATATAAACAATGGGACATAGTCATACAGCGGTGTTGTAAAGTGCGGTAATATTTCATGTAACAAAGAAATATTAAAATATAACAATATATCACAATAACTCCATTAATATTACCTTGTACCAATCCGACTATCATTAATGAAATCCGACTATCATTAATGAAATCCGACTATCATTAATGAAATCCGACTATCAGTAATGAAAGCTGACTATCAGTAATGAAATATGACTATCATTAATGAAATATGACTATCATTAATGAAATCTGACTATCAGTAATGAAATCTTACTATCAGTAATGAAAGCTGACTATCAGTAATGAAATATGACTATCATTAATGAAATATGACTATCATTAATGAAATCTGACTAGCAGTAATGAAATCTGACTATCAGTAATGAAATCTGACTATCATTAATGAAATCCGACTATCATTAATGAAATCTGACTATCAGTAATGACATATGACTATCATTAATGAAATCCGACTATCATTAATGAAATCCGACTATCATTAATGGAATCTGACTATCATTAATGAAATCTGACTATCAGTAATGAAATCTTACTATCAGTAATGAAATCCGACTATCATTAATGAAATCTGACTATCATTAATGAAATCTGACTATTATTAATGAAATCTGACTATCATTAATGAAATCCGACTATCATTAATGAAATCCGACTATCATTAATGAAATCTGACATTCATTAATGAAATCCGACTATCATTAATGAAGTAACAATTAAAATTCTGTAATGTCGTATTTATATATTTATATATGTATAAGATAATAATACAGCCCAGTATGATACAAAGAAACAATACCAGTTGTCGTCGCTTCTGGTGGTAAAGTTGTTGTTGACTGCGTGTTGGTATTGGTGGAGGCTATACATGTAGCATTAAAATAATAGATCCAGTTAACAACATTGCCAATCTTTACATTATGGCATTACAATGCTAACACCCAAAAATCACCCCTGAATGAAAACCACCTGGGTCTAAAGACTATAATTTAGCCTCTAGATTTAGCCTTAAGCATGCATACCGCCTTCCTTCTATAATACATGGACCTGGTTACAATAATGTATTATAAATTCATTACGGTTTTGAAAATATTTTACATTTTCTATAACAACTTAAGATATTATGTTATGTTATATTTCGGGTTTTACGCCTGCATCAGCACCGTGTTTTGGGCTATATCGCCGACGGGCAGTTTACCTAATAACACCTTTCCTGGGCAGGCTCCAACGGTTAACCAGTACTTGGGTGCACCAACCTCCGTAAGAAACTGCCAACTTTTCATATAAATAAGACACGGTCTGAGCGGGGCTCGAACCCGTGTCCATCAGTGATGATAGGTTACAGTGGTATACAAGTCAGCGACCTTAACCACTCGACCACGGAGGCGGACTAATTTAAGATATATACAGTAAATGCCAGACATGCATATATTTAAGATTGCGATATCGCCTTAAATAGTATGTGTAGTACCATAATTCTAACCGCCATGTTAATGCCCATAAAATACTTTATTATACTGCTATATATTATATGCTATGGAATGTACAAAAAGCAACATTCATTTTGATGAGTTACATATCCATTGTATTTCTTATTGATGTGTTTTTTTGTATTTAATTATTTGCCTGCTGGGTTAAATAAAGTATATACATAGTGCACATAACTGTAGCATACGCCAATTCCGTAATGTGATTTTCTTATTTGCAGCCGACCGAATACTCTGAAATATGTCATGGAATTTCATGAGAATTGTGTCGCTACGACACGATTCTAATGACATTGTATTACATAAATTATTTGAGTGTTCTATTCTCCGCATTTTCAAAGACTTAAAGATAACGTTAATTCTGATAAGATAAATAATATAGCCCAGTATGATACAAAGAAACAATACCTGGTGTCGTCGTTGCTGTTGGTATATCTGTTGTTGACTGCGTGCTGATTATGGCGGAAGCTATAGCTGTAGTATTAAAATAATAGATCCACTTAACAACATTGTCAATCTTTACGTTATGACATTACAATGCTAACACCCAAAGATTACCTCCGAATGAAAACCACCTGGGTCTAAAGACTATCATTTAGCCATCCAGTCAAGTCAATGTTAAGCATGCATACCGCCTTCATTCTATAATGCATGGACATGGTTACAATAATGTATTATAAATTCATTACGGTTTTGAAAATATTTGACATTTTCTATAACAATTTAAGTTAGTACTCTAAATGCCAGATATGCATATATTTAAGATTGCGATATCTCCTTAAATAGTATGTGTAGAACCATAATTCTAACCGCCATGTTAATGTCCATAAAATACTTTATTATACTGCTATATATTATATGCTATGGAATGTACAAAAAGCAACATTCATTTTGATGAGTTACATATCCATTGTATTTCTTATTGATGTGTTTTTTTGTATTTAATTATTTGCCTGCTGGGTTAAATAAAGTATATACATAGTGCACATAACTGTAGCATACGCCAATTCCGTAATGTGATTTTCTTATTTGCAGCCGACCGAATACTCTGAAATATGTCATGGAATTTCATGAGAATTGTGTCGCTACGACACGATTCTAATGACATTGTATGACATATTTGAGTGTTCTATTAAAAATGGACGAGTACACTTACTTAGACCTATCTACCATTAGGGAGTATTCAGTGGAAGTAACTGGCCCATGTGGTATCTTATTTAACAACAGTAGACGGAACTGGATTAGAATGAAAGAAAACTTATATAGTTCTTCTCCCTTACAAAGAGATTAGAACAATTACAGCGAAGTTTTACAAACGTTTTATTAAACAGTATTAAAACAACACAATACGTATTGTATATTGACTATTCTAACACGACCCAGCTAATAACATACATACTTAATATAATCATTATATAACATTTTATTAAACAGTATTAAAACAACACAATACGTATTGTATATTGACTAATATAATCATTTTATAACATTTGTTAATAGAAATGGTGTCTTACCATAAATCAGGACAAGTGCCCAACTCAACAAAATCCTATTCATGTTGGCATCTAATCAAGAGTATGTCTCTATCCCGGGTATGATTGTGGACTTCGTCAGATGACAGGATGAGATCACGTGGTATCTGTCCCAATGATGCGTAGCAGTAACTATGACGATTTCCGATACATGGCTTGGAATATTTAAATATTATTACATTTATAAAATTCCCAAGGTAATAAGTTGTATAACTTCCATGCAGTCAATACAATATATATAACTCGCATATTAGGTTTTAAAAGCCTTTAGTATGTGATATACTTGACAAGTTTTGTCTTTCAATTACTTAGGCTAAATCGGTAATAGGGACAATAGACGAATAAATACACATATAAACACATTTCCCTGTCGGCTGTAGCTAAGGCAGGACCGCAATGTAGGAACAGGTTTTCAATGTCAATGTGCACTATACTCAGTTAAATGTTACCACCAATTTTGATATTGTTCATCCTATTCCAAAACATTTTGTTGGTGAAGCCAACACGTTATCAATGTATGTGTTTATTATGGATTGTAGGGGGAAATGAACACAATGTTTTATTGGAATATCATATGTATAATGATTTGCAACATGATCTGTTTAACAATAAGGTAGGTTTTATTGATCCATACATCAGGTTGATGTCAACTGAGAATAAACTTATATTGATACTATCCATTATTAATCATGAATGGAACACTGCTATTAACACGGTCTCCAAACTTGATTATTATAGAAAATTTAAAACCGAGTTTGTTTATGAACGATACCTTGATGTTATAATAAACAATGATTTAAGAAAAGAACTAACACGTTTTAGAATATGTTCTCATAATCTTGAAAAAGAATTTGGTAGATATGCCAGATTTGACAGACAAGATCGTATATGTAAACTATGTACTAGAAATGTTACAGTATCTGAATATCATGTTTTGTTGTGTTGTCCCAGATATGCCGATACTAGTAGAAAGTATTTTATTCACACTGCTTGTCCATCGGACATATTATGTGCACAGAAAATAAGAAGGTTATGTACAAAACTGCTAAATATTAACATGAATCTATGAAGATAAGAAAACAAACCCAGGATGATATATCTGCTTCTAATTGATTGAATGTGTATAGTAGTAGTAGTAGTAGTAGTAGTAGTAGTAGTAGTAGTAGTAGTAGTAGTATTAGTAGTATTAGTAGTAGTAGTAGTAGTAGTAGTAGTAGTAGTAGTAGTAATCTTTATATTTATATATATAAAGCAATTAAATATGGCGGACAGTGTTGACGTGTGAAATTTTATGGAAGGTTTTATCTAAATATTTGGTGTAAATGCGAAAGTTGACCATAAAAACGTAGATTCTAGTATAATGAGAAAGTTGACTATTAAAATGTAGATTCTGGTGGAAAACTATAAAGAAGTAAAGGAATAAATGAACAGGTAAAATGACAATGAACATTAGCTATAATGTACCTGTGTCGAACATATATGACTTTTTCACTGAGCGGGAAATGGAGGTATCAGGCAAAAACCCACAAATGTGCACGCCTAGAGATCAGTTTGTGTCTGGTACAATGGATGAAACACGTGTGCATTTGTTTGATAAAATCACATTAGTTCAAAATGAGCAGGAAAACTGTAAAACTGTAAAACTATGCAGAACTTTCACAGCGCTATGGGGCAGGTGAGCGAGAAATTATGTCAGGTGGTAAATGTAACCACTTTTCAGACAGGATTGATGCGTACGCTTGCAAACAAATATATCGATCTTGACGCAAGATCAAGGAGAAATTACAAAGATATATATATATATATATATATGAACCGTGCACATAGGCCTCCAGTCCGTAAAACAGGTACCGGCACCGGGTTCTACAATAGGCCTATTATAGAAAATTTCGGAGATGTGGAGTACATCATGAGCAGAGTAAATAGACTCAGGGGTGTACCAGGTATTTTCATTGATCTGGACTATCCAAAGGAGATTCAGGATGCACGATCCAGATTATGGCCGAAATACAAAGAGCAGAGATCCCGCAATCCTCAAGCTAAGGTGAAAATAGTGTATCCGGCAAAACTGATTGTTGACGCAGAGTGATACATGATGAGTTCCCCCAGTGGAACTATTACGTCAGAGGTAACCGACTAAATAGCATTGATCTCATATAAGTCCAACCCGCGTATCCCCTTGTGAATAATGCACCCTCATCAAACGTGCAGAAACCAGAGCAACTATCAACATTGCCCTTATCACAAACGAGATGTGTGAATACCGCTAACCACCACCGATAGAAAGGAACAGTTCGAACCAACAAGGGTCACAAGTTGTAAATGTAGGTAGCCATGGACAGCAAACTATTACATATGCACAAGTATGTGCCGGGCAAGTTCGGTATACAGGACCACCAGTACCGCTAGTGAACAATGTGACATATCCAGGAATCAGTTATCCCCCTTGGGTCCACCAGTGAGTAACCAATCTCATCAAGTACTGAACATGGCACAATTGCCACCAAGTGATCAATTAGCGAGATATGAGCCACCAAACGAACACATGATCAATATTGTACATATTAATAGTTTACCCCCAGTTGGTACAGCAATAAACACGGCATTAAATGTAATACTACCCCAGCAACATGCACAACGAGGTATCCATTCCTAACCCGCTTGAAAATACCTCGTTTTTAGAGTGCCTCAGGGGGGAAGGAGCTTCAGCAGAGAACAACAGTGCTTCAGCAGAGAGTGTATCCTATAGTGAGTTTATTCCACCGCACCGAGTTCCAGATATACAATGACTCCCCACATGATACGCATATGAATAGCTTCCCCACAAACAGTTATACAGTGTCAGCGTTACCCCTACATACATCAACTATAACTACATTACCCCATCAAAAGAAGGCACTGATTACCTTAGCCCCCAAATGAACAACCCTCGTCCCAAAGTGTTACATTGCCAGTACAAAGTGCTACACAATATATACCAAGACAGACAGAAAGCGCAACACTTACCGTGTGAGAAAACAGTACTCCCTGTCTTGAAAATAAATACAAGTAAGAGAAATTCTGGCGGTATTATTATATATATAAGAAATGAGTTTGTATCTGAAGATACTTTATTTTTTACAAGCCAGGATGACATTAGTTGGGTTAAAATTTCAGCACAAAAACTATCGATTGATAAAGACTTATATATACGTTTAAGTTACGTTTTGCCCGATGACAGCAGTATGCAAGCTATGGCAGAAAATTGTATTTTTGATAGGTTATTGGATTCTCTTGTACATGTTGAACACAATTGTAATGGTAAATGTTACTATGCGTTATTCGGTGACAACAATGCCCGCACTTCTGTATTACTTGACTTTGTCTCAAATGAAAATACTGAACATATGGATATGCTCCCAGATGACTATATTATTGATGTAGAAATGCCACGGTTTTCTAAAGACCAGGGTCATGTGAACAATAATGGTATGGAGTCCGACTATTTAATGGTAGAGCCGATTTAGATGCACACATTGGGAAGCATACTTTTGTAAATAATCGAAGTTATAGTGATTACGTATTATGTAAAACAGAAATGTTTAATAATGTAAAACAATATGAAATTAATGACCCAAACATTTTGTCAGACCATTGTCTTATCAGTTGTATGTTTAGTTTCAGTATATCCCAAACAGAAGAACGTACGGAACGTGTTACGAATGAGAATACAAAACATGTTGATTTTAAATATGCATGGAGAAATGATGCACGTTCAGATTTTCTCGAGCAGTTAAATAGTGAGGATATCTCGCGTGATTTTAATGTGTTATCGAATGAGATTCTTGCCTGTTCTTCTCAAACAGATATGGATAGTTATTTACAACAGTTTGAAAGTATAGTTGGAAAAGTGGCAGCACCTATGTTTAAGAAAACTGTATATTCTAATGATGGCAATAATAGTACAAATTTGTACCAAAGGGATAATCCCTGGTATAAATGTATTTTCACGACTATTGAATAAATTCAGAGATAACCCGAGTGATATTAATAGAATAAATATGGTAACATCTAGGTCGGAGTACAAGCATATATTAAGGCAATGTCGATATAACTATGACAAAGAAAAAACGGCAACACTTATGAAAGAGAGACATAAAAATGCCAGATTATATTGGAATATGTTGAAAGAGTCCGGGGCCATTAAGAAAATAAACATTCCAGTGTCATCCTTTGAACAATATTTTAAATCTGTAAATAATCCTAATGATAGATATTTTGTACCAGATGATGATGTTTTATATTTTAATGAACGATATGAAAATAATGAGTTTAAAGTTATGTTTAGTGAATTAAATGATTCTTTGTCTGTTGAATGTATATCACGTGATCATGTAGTGAAGTCGTATAATTTTCTTCGGAGCTAAAACTTGGATTTTATTACATTTAAATAGAGTTTCATTTAAGATTTTTGTGCAAATAATAAGTTTGTGTGATGAGGATTAAAAAGACAAATTTCCATGAGGAAAAGAAAACGGAGTAGGAATGAAAAAAGGACAAATAGTAGTGAGGATGAGAACAATGAACAAACACAAAAAGCGGGAAAGTATAAAACTAGTTCGAATTCCAGTCCAGTGATAGTGAGCGATATTCTAAGTCAAGCTAACGGAATTTTGTATAACAATGAAAACCTTGACGATAGTGTATTTAATCGTTCGATCGGATTACATAACCAATCCATAGATAGTGATAAACAATTTCATGCAACAAGTATGGCGTCGAATACTGAACCAACTAGTAATGGTGATTTATTAAACTATATGAAACAGATCGATGCCAAACTTACAAATATGGACATCAAACTACAATCTCTGGCAACCCTTGAAAAGAAAGTTGATGCTTTTGATAGCGAACTTAAGAAGATCTGGGTAAAGTTACATGATATGGATAAGAAAATTAATGAAAGAATAAATGTGATTGAGGAAAAAACTGAGGCAGTAGACTTTTCATTAGCCCAAAACACTAGTAAATTATCACATCTTGAGAAACAAAGGGAAAACTTAGAAAACGAGGTGACATATTTACAATCTCAATCTATGAGAAACAATCGAGTGTTTTCTAAGATAACAGAGGATCCTTCTGAGAACAACGAAACCACGGAAACAAAGCTGAGGCAATTTATGACGGAGAATATGAAAATAGCGCAGGACCTAGTTCATAAAATATCATTCGAACGTGTGCATCGTATGGGTAGAAGCTTTAATGGGAGCCCTCGTAACATAGTGGCCAAATTTACTTTGTATAAGGAGAAGGAGTTTGTGCGTAAGCAATGGAAGGCCCTTACTGGTACACCATACTTAGTGAACGAGCAGTTCCCCAGGAGTGTAGTAGAGAAGAGGAAACGACTCACCCCGAAGTTGAAGGATGCCCGGGACCAAGGCAAGACTGCGTGGATATCCTACGATACCCTCTACATAGACGGCAAACCAGTCAAGGACTAGGAATTCGCCGGGGATGAACTCAAATTCATATCTTGGAATATAAATGGATTAAGTAAAACCAAAAGAGACAACATAGAACTTGTAAATATATTATCTCAACATGACATTATATTTCTATATGAAACATTCGCATCGAATAATAGCAACATTGATTTATCTGGATATGTATCTCACAATTGTTATCGCAAATTTCAGCATCGCAGAGCAAAACGACCAAGTGGTGGAATTGCATTATATTATAAAGACATAATTTCTGATGGTATTACTATTGTTGAAACCAGATATGACACTTTAATTTGGGTAAAATTAGATAAACATTTCTTTAATGTAGAGAACGATATTTATATATGTGGCGTATATCTTTGGGGTGAGGACTCTCCAGCATATAATACTATAAATGTTGATCTATTGACACTATTGAAAATGACGTTAGTCGATTTGAAAATTTAGGCTCTGTGTTTTTAACAGGTGATTTTAATAGTCGAGTTGGTGTTAAAAATGAGGGCCACAATGGATAAAAACCATAATAATTTTGGGATTAAACTGATTGATCTTTGCCGTTCTAGTAACCTACGTTTAGTTAACGGTAGATTAGGTGACGATTATAACATTGGTATGTATAGTTATGTATCATATAACGGGGCGTCAACTATTGACTACCTTGTAACCAATGAAAGGAACTTTGCAAATATCAGTAAATTGTGTGTACAATCGCTAAATGAATGGAGCGACCATGCTCCCGTTAGTTTTTCATTGTATTCAAATTATATCACACCTGTTTCACAAGAAAGTCCTAGTATTAGAAATAAGTGGAAAGATAGTTTGAAAAATACATTTCGTACCAGTCTGATGGCAAACTTGCCTACTTTTAATCGCCTTACAATGCATATTGATAAGAGCGAGCGTTTGTCCGTGAACAGTGTTCTAAACGATTTTACCAGTTTAATTAGAGAAGCGGCGGATCCGCTTTTTTCGAAAACATATAAAAGCAAAGGTAGGGTATCGTTTTCAGATAGATATTGTACAGATGATGCAGACTGGTTCGATGCTGATTGTAGAACCGTTAAACATGTTTATTTAGATGCACTGAGTGCATTTAATAGTTGTAAAAATTTAGTTAGTAGACAGTATTTTTGTACATGTAAAAAAAATTATAAGGATCTAATCCGTAAGAAGAAGAAAGCCTATATTAAAAGGAAATATTCTGAAATTGAACGTCTAAGGTTTTGCAAACCTAAGCAATTTTGGGGTCATTTCAAGAAAAACATATCTGTTGTATCTCAAAATGATATATCAGTTATATATGTTATGTTATATTTCGGGTTTTACGCCTGCATCAGCACCATTTTGGGCTATATCGCCGGCGGGAAGTTTACTTAACAACACCTTTCCTGGGCAGGCTCCAGCGGTTAACCAGTACTTGGGTGCACCTGATATATCAGTTGAAGATTTTATAAAATATTTCGAAAATTTGTCAAATAATATATTTGAGTCTCATAATGAAGAATCTAAGACTTTCTGTAACGAACATGATTTTAATTCTAGTGATTGTAGATTTGAGGATTTGAATGTACCCATTACATGTGAAGAGATACAGAAAGCTGCAAAGTCGCTTAGGTCAAATAAAGCTACAGGTTTAGATTGTCTTCTTAATGAATATTTCATTGAAACTATAGATATTTTGTGTTCACATATTTGTGATATTTTTAATGCGATTTTAGAATCTGGCTTTTTCCCAGATAAATGGACTGAAGGAGTTATTGTTCCTGTATTTAAAAAGGGAGATCCCAAACTAGTTAATAACTACAGGGGTATCACTTTAGTCAGTTGTTTGCCCAAACTGTTTACTTCAGTACTAAATACTAGAATTGAAACATTTTGTAACAATTATGCAGTAATTTCTGATTGCCAATTTGGGTTCAGAAAAGGAAAATCGACTGTTGATGCAATTTTCATTCTACATTCTGCTATACAACATTATCTTAATAATAATAAGCGTCTGTATGTAGGGTTCATTGATTTAAAATCTTGTTTTGATAGTATTTGTAGAAATTCTTTATGGTTGAAAATGTATAAATGTGGCATTCAAGGTAAGGTATTACATATTATTAGAGATATGTATGATAAAGTTAAATCATGTGTTAGATGTTGTAATTCATATTCCGATTTCTTCCAGTATGCAGTGGGCTTGCGCCAAGGGGAGGTAATTTCGTCAATTTTGTTCTCACTTTTCGTTGAAGACCTAGAGTTACATTTGCAAGACAATTTAAATTCAGGATTACTAATAGATGACATTGTATTAATATTATTACTGTTCGCCGATGATATGGCAATTTTTAGGAAAACTCCTGAAGAGCTGCAGAAGAGTCTTGATCTACTATATACATACTGTAATCATTGGGGATTAGAAGTTAATATTATGAAAACTAAAATAGTTGTTTTTAGAAAAAGAGGTATCACCTTTGATAGAGAGAGATGGTTATATAATGGACAGTCATTAGAAGTTGTAGATTGTTTTAACTATCTTGGTACAATATTCAGCTATACAGGTAATTTCTCATTAAACCAGGAACATCTTATTGGTAAGGCTTTAAAAGCTTTAAATATTTTATTGTATAATTGTAAAGAATTTGACCTCAAACCTAAGTTATTATGTCAGTTATTTGACTCCTTTGTCGGATCTATTTTGTCATATTCTTCAGAAGTATGGGGTCACATAAAATCTAAAGATATTTAACGTATACACATGAAATTTTGTAAAAGGATATTGAATGTTAGAATTAGTACATGTAATGCAAGTATATATGGTGAATTAGGTCGATACCCACTTTATGTTAACAGATATGTTAGAATAATAAAATATTGGTGTAAAATAATAAATACTGACAACATAATTTTACGAACAATTTATAAACAATGTGTCGATGATTATTATAATGGTTTGAAAAATTGGGTCACGAATGTCAAAGATATGTTAGATGTATATGGTTTGTCTGAATATTTCATTAATACTAATAAGATAGATTGTAAAATGTTTCCTAAATTGTTTAAGCAAAGAGTTGTAGATAGTTACATACAAAATTGGCATACGTCTGTTGAAAATAGTGTAGTATTGGACCTTTATAGAAATTGTAAAACAACACTTGCATATGAAAGTTATCTAGATTTATTGCCTAAGAATTTGAGGTTTTTCGTTACTAGAATTAGAGTATCTGCACATGTATTAAGAATTCAAACTGGACGATATGGTCAAAACAGAATACCACGTAATGAGAGATATTGTTTATGTTGTAACACTTTGGATATTGAAGACGAGTACCATTTCATTTTAATATGTCCATGCTTTGAAGATATAAGAAAGAAATATATCAAAAGATACCATCAGGATCGTCCCTCTATGTTCAAATGTATTGAACTGGTAACCTCGATCAAAAAAGTCGATATATTAAACTTGGCGAAATATATAAAAGAAGCCATTGTACTAAGAAGTACTATTGTAACTGCTAACAATTAATTGTGTTCATCCTCTATTCCGTAAATTGAATCATCATTATTATATTACTACATGTCAATCGATTTATGTGAATATATGAATGTAAAATCTATTGTATTACGTGACCAATATGTAATTGTATATTTGTATGTTTATGACGATGTACCATGTACAAGTCTTAAAATAAACATCTGTTCTGTTCTGTTCTGTTGATGAGATAAATGTAGTTGTTAAACAGTTAAAAAATAACCGGTCTGGTGGTCCCGATCATATGCTAAATGAATGTTTCATTGTTGGTAGAGATATATTAGCACCTACAGTGATAATTTATGTAACTAGTTTCATAAACTATAGATTGAAATCATCACGAGTGTAAGATCCTTTGTATCACATTACCACAGTAACAACAACCATACATTTCGTTTAAATGTTTCAACTTTTTACCCCAAAAAAGGGCATTTAACATCGGAAAACTGTGGTGGACTTTTACTATTGTTAGTCAAGACACCATCTATGTTGCATATACCAAACATCCCTTTGTAGGAATTAATTCCTTAATTTTCATAAAAGAACCTTACTAAAAGGAATGTCTCCGTTTTATCATATTACATTATAAATTATTCAGATATAATAAGGTTTTATGGTCTACACAATTCAATATAAATAATCAATATGATATTATATGCCAATCCTTTGAACCTGTTTTAAACATAGTCTAGTAATTCCATCGGAAAACACACACTGACCATATATGCTCTATATTGAAATCATCACGAGTGTAAGATCCTTTGTATCACATTACCATAGTAACAACAACCATACATTTCAAGAAATATTACGTTCTGGTTGCTAGTATAATATTACATAAAGCTGCACCCGTACGCCGTAGTAAAGATTCCCTGATAATCAAACATATTCACACAAATAATCGCCACAATAGTTTTAATCACTGTATTAAGCTAGTTCATATGTAGCATTTTATTTATTAAGCAGTTGATGTTCAACAAATAAAGCATGAACACAAACAACATGTTATGTATATTGCAAGCTGTCAGTGTCATACCGCGAACAATCAGAATCCGCCCAGGTGTTATAAACGTGTGGTCGTATAAGATATTATGAGATGACTTATCACACTGAATACAGTTGAATAAAACAGATGCTCGTGCAGTTAGCAAGATACATGTGAATAACACAGATGCTCGTGCAGTTAGCAAGATACATGTGAATAACACAGATGGTCGTGCAGTTAGCAAGATACATGTGAATAACACAGATGCTCGTGCAGTTAGCAAGATACCGGTGAATAACACAGATGCTCGTGCCGGTAGCAAGATACATTTGAATAACACAGATGTTCGTGAGGTTAGCAAGATACATGTGAATAACACAGATGCTCGTGCAGTTAGTGGGATACATGTAAATAACACAGATACTCGTGCCAGTAGCGTGATACATGTGAATAACACAGATGCTCGTGTCGGTAGCGAGATACAGATGAATAACACAGATACTCGTGCAGTTAGCGAGATACAGGTGAATAACATAGATGTTCGTGCAGTCATCTAGATACAGGTGAATAACACAGATGCTCGTGCAGTTAGCGAGATACAGGTGAATAACACAGCTGCTCGTGCAGTTATCGTGATACAGGTGAATAACACATATACTCGTGCAGTTAGCGATATACAGGTGAATAACACAGCTGCTCGTGCAGTTATCGAGATACAGGTGAATAACACATATACTCGTGCAGTTAGCGATATACAGGTGAATAACACAGCTGCTCGTGCAGTTATCGAGATACAGGTGAATAACACAGATGCTCGTATAAAGTCATATCCACAAAGTACATAACTGCATTCTAATTCATTCAATATGTAATTTGCCACAACATTGAATGCTATATGTCTATTATTAGCGATACATGTTTTATCGGTGGTCATTTTGAGTTAGCATGAACACACTTGTATTACACACTCTGTTAAGTTCTCCGCTGCTATTATTGGGTCTTAGTTTAAACATTATTTATTTCAGTATTTGTATATGTAATCAATAAATGAACATTTTACATATAATTTAACAGCAGTAGACTGAAAGGGATTAGAACGAAAGAAACTTATATAGTTCTTCTCCCTATCAATTGAGTGATATACAATAGGCAGGAAAATAATATATAATATAACAATGAAAATACGTGAAATCTATTCTATGTATTTGCTAAAGAATATCAGAACTTAATGTATTAGTGAGTCAATAGTTGTGGATGTAAAAAGAAAATGTTTAATATTTAAAGGAATATATGAAGAAAGTTCAAGAACATGAACTATCAAGTCGGAGCACTTGAAGAAAAAGAGATTAGTATAGAGACAAGTGGTTGAATAGGGTCGGTTGTTGTGTCAATAACGACAGCATTCAGATTGGAATCCGCCATATGAACCTTTTAGAAGTCATCCATCTCAGAACCTTTCACTGCCAATAATGTATTCGTGTACAGTAAGGAAAATTATGGTGTTGGTTGCAATATCCTTATTAATGTCACCGAGAAGTAGTGTGTTTAAGTTGACATTACAAATTGTGGACAGCTTATTGAAGAGTAGTATACGTAGTTGATCATAGAAATGGCATTGAAAGAAGAAGTGGAAGTTATCTTCTATGCCACCACATGTGCATAATGGTGATTCTACAATGTTCTTTAGAAATAGGTGATGGTTTAGGGAACTACATTTCGTTCTAAGCCGTGAATGTAGAACCTGGGTTCTTCTTTTCCCACAGTAAAATAGTTTTTCAATTTTACTTTTATTAGTGTTAAGAAATGCCTTAAAATAATCCAGTGACTGAATAGTTCTAGCCTCGTTAGGTAAGCTGTTCTATTCACGAAGTACCGATGGAAGGAAGAAGTCATAGCTGGAATAGTTAACAGATTATCAGAATGGCTAAGGTTATGCCGAGTGTATTGGCCAACATCTTGTGAAACAAGAGATGAAATATAAGACGGGACAAGATTATTTTTCATTATATAAAGTAGGACAAGTTTGTGTTTTCGTCTTCTGTCAGAAAGTGTCCCAACCTACTTCTATTTGAAGGGCATGAATAGAAATAAGTTTTGTAGCGCCTGTTACAATTCGTGCAGCTTCATGCTGTATTTTATTTAGTTCCTCTTTTTCATACATTGCACAATTATCCCAAATTACGTCAGAGTATTCTAGTAATGGTCGAACTAAGGCAATGTAGATAACTTCCAATGCTCTTCGATCGAGTGTGAATTTTAATGTTCTCATAACATTGATACGTGTCCAAGCCTTTTTGCTGATTTGATCAATATGAGTATGCCAAGATCCATCACTGGATAAGAAGACACCCAAGTAGTTATGGTCAGAGACAAGCGGAATGTGTTGACCTAACATCTGCAGAGGAGGATGGTGAGGTTTATTTCGTTTCTTTGACAATATAAGAGATTCAGATTTGTAGGGAGTAACGGTTATTAACCATTTATCGGCCCACTCGGAGATTTTGTCAATATCAGATTGGAGAATACGATGAGAAGTTATAGGATTATTGACTATTAAGTGTAGACTAGTATCATCAGCAACTAGATTGATGTTAGAACCTATGTCCTTGACAATGTCATTTATGAATACTAGAAAAAGTAGAGGACCTAATATTGAACCCTGAGGAACACCTGCCCCTAAATACGCTAAATCTGATTTTGAACCTGGGACAACCACACGTTGTCGCCGATTAGAAAGATAGTCAGTGAACCAATGAAGTAAGTTATTTGTTATACCAGACGAGTGTAGCTTCAGGAGTAGACCTTTATGTCAGACTCTGTCGAATGCTTTACTTATGTCAAAGAAGACAGCCCGCACTTCTAATCCATTGTCTAGAGCTTTACAAAATGTGTCATATAAAAACGTTAGTTGGTTGGTAGTAGAATCGCCAGGCATAAATCCAGACTGTGAGTGTGAGAACAAGTTGGTATCCCTGAAGAAGTTAAAGACATGCTTACAAAGTATACGTTCAAAACCTTTTACATGCAGTTTAGTAAAGATATAGGTCTCTAGTTCTCTGCAAGTGATGGGTCTCCATTTTTGAAGACAGCACAAACATGGGCAATTTTTCATGATTGATTCTGGCATGTTACACTGAGATAAACAACAATTAAAAAGATCGCACAGAGGAGTTGAAAGTTGGCGATGAGCCTCACGCAGTACTCTGTTGCTTATTCCATCTGGACCCGAAGCCTTGTCAATGTTTAATGATTTCAAAATATATTATGTTTCTGATGGAATTATAAAGCTTGAACCTAAATTGGGCTGAGTGTTGTTTATATATAAGTTAGGTAATGCACTATTCTCTTCATTAAAATGTGTTTGGTCTCTGAAATAATTATTCAATAAGTTTGATTTTTCATTTGCATCGGTTAAATAATTACCCGTTAGAGGATCACGCAAAGGAGGTATTGCTTTCTGAGAGTTAGGTGAAATGAAGTGTTTCAGGATTTTCCTCCAGTCATTTGAAGAGAGAGAGCTATACTTTAGTTTTTCAGATAAGGTTAGATAATAATTTATTTTTTTGTCCTTAATTAGTGCTACCGTTGCATTTCTTATTTGTCTGAACTTGTTCCAATGATGCTGAGATGTTGTGTGTTTTGCTTTACGGTATGCTCGTTTCCGTTTTCGAATATTGAGTTTAATTATTCTATCAATCCATGGTGGTAGTGTGTATGTATTCGAATGTCATTGTTTGGAATGCATTGCTTTGAAATAGTTGTAATTGCTTGTGTTAATTTCGAACGTACACATCTACATTTTCATGGTTCAGGTTTGTCCAATTCTCTGATTTCAGTTTGTCCCTAAGAAGGTTGTAGTGCCCTTGGTCATACTTCCAAATAGTTCGAGTAAAACTGTTAGACTTTGGTTTGTTATAACTAAATACGCCAAACACTGGACAATGATATCTTATATCTTGATGTAAACAAGGTTCACCCACACCGGCTAACATAACACGCCCTGGGTTTGAAGTAAACAACAGATCAATGACAGATGAGGAGTGTTCTGTAAAGTGGGTTGGTTCATCTATCAGCTGCACTAGGTTATAATTATATCCGAAATCCCAGAATCACATGCTAGACCAATTGATTCTTCAAGTAAAGAATGATAGATGGCATCCGAGTTGGGCGGACGATAGAAATTACCAAATAGAACGCTTCTGTTAGTGGTCATTTTTTGTTCTATCCATACACATTCAAGATGATTATGTTCCAAGTCCCTTCTCCGTATATAGGCAATCGATTCCTTAGTGTATACTATAACACCGCCATGACTAGCATGTCTTCGATCCGTGCGTTCTGGTGTATGATAAGAGGTAAAAACTAAATCACTAGTTGCTACTGAATTACTGAGCCATGTTTCAGTAAATGCTAGTATATCAAAGTTTAGAAGTTCTGTTGACAAGATATCCACTTTGTGCTGTAAGCTTTGGACGTTATAGTGTATAACTGAGAGGTTATGTGGTATACATGTATTTATAAAATTTGAAATACTGATATTAGTAACAGAGACCCAGGATGTGGGTGCACATCACCCGACAACAGTAAGAGCATTACCATCCAAGCAGATAGTACAAAACACATGCTAGTAATAATAGTTTTCACAAACGATGTGTTTGTTTAATATATTTCAATCCCGCAATGTATTTTGTGTATGGGAAATTAATTGTCGAAGCAATATTTGAAAGATCATGAATATGTCTGTTTATAGATAATGTGTGGGTTGTGCTTAAGAAGATGGAAACAACTATAATAACATTCATTGTGCATGCGAATCTAAAGTTGCATATGTAGACTTGCATGACGACATTTGGCATGTAATTCGATTTAATTACAAAATTGTCAGAAGTTATATCCAAAACAGGTCAATCGTCGTCAAGTGCAAGTTTAGTTGTATGTAAATAGTGATGTAAGATGATGCACAGACATTGTAATGAGATTCCACAGACTCCAAACCATGACTACTGTCGCCACTACATTCAACCGAGAGATAACAACATTTAATTAATAAAGCGAGAGAGAGAGAGAAAGACAACACGCGTAGTAACTATCATATAAAAAAGCAAAGAGGAGACCACAGTACTTTAAAGATGGTGTTCAAGACCACACATACTAAGCTTTCGTGCCTTTAAGTACTTGTTCAAATAACTAAATAGATGCAGACAAAAAATAGCAATATACATGCTCAATTACATTTCCATAATGTCCATGTTTAGCGTTGTAATCTAAAGTAGGAAATAGTGTATTCAAAGTTTTCCAGTAGTGGGTCTTCAGTTGATACATAGACACATCTATGTCGTTCATGAAAGTCAGAAAGTTGTTAGCTGAGTCACCAGGACTCTTCCAATGTCACACATACACAAGAGACCAAGTCTGTGTCGAATTAAAGTGCTTTCTAGCTCTCGTATATGAAACAAATATAGTTAGGAACGGGACGAAAAATTAGTGTGTTTCGGATACTTTCAATATATTTTGTCAAGCATGTGAGTATTGCCGGTTTGTTCTGGGAAGACTTGCAAATACAGAGAGCTGAGCGATGTAATTGAATACATACATTGTAATTTAACGCGTTACGTCAAAACAATGTAGTTAAATTGCCTCCACCATCCGTCAAACAAAATGAGTTTGAATTTAACGTCAACCTGGAATTTATTTTAACCATACACATTTTAGTCTTACATAGTCAATAGTTGTGCTCATTGAAACAAATGCAATTACAATAGTCATTAGTTGTGCTCATTGAAACAAATGCAATTACAATATGCATTAGTTGTGCTCATTGAAACAAATGCAATTATTACAATAGTCATTAGGTGTAGATCGACTCCCGTTGTTGGTATAACTAAAGTATTAACTTTCTACACTGCAAATGTAGTTCATACTCCGATGGAAACTCTTAACCAGCGATTCATTACTTATATTTACATTAATAAAATTATTATTCTTTTTAATGACACAACGAAAACATAGCACACTTTACATTTATTTCCGTGTTCTGGAATAGGTTAACAAAATCAATCATCCTTGGAACAGGGTAAACTGTAAGAAACGTCCTTTCTTGAGACGAAAGCTGCCTAATAATGCGACTAAGCATGTCAGCTGCATATCATTAATTGGGAACCCTCTGACATGTGAAATTGTATACAATCAGGGCACTTTCGTTTGTCGAGGAAACTGCAATGGCGATGTAAATATATATGGTTAAAGGTATTGGTTTAAAATGTTGCACCTTATAATACTAGAATGGCAATATAAAATGTTAAAATGTTAAAATCATACACCATGACAATTGCTGATACTTGTACGTGTCCACGGGTATATGGTTACATCAATATGCATGAGTATTTCCCGGTGGTGCAGAATATTGATATTCGTATTCATTGCAATGTTCTATTACGTAAAACAAGCACGGAAACAATCCAGCTTGCTTAACATAGGTATGTGGTTCTGTCCGGGTGGTATTAATTCGCTACCTGGAATACTCATAAACAGCATTATTTCGGTTGAAACAATTCTCCCAACAAGTTGTCTGTTTATATTCTGCTATTGAACCAGTCATGTGACAGTTGCATTAGGCTACATGTTACGCACAACGGAATGCTATTGAACGAAAATAGGTTAAAACTATTTATAATAAATACTTTAAATACGGCTGTAAATGGAAAAAATACGCCGAGCATAGGCATACGCCGAGCATAGGTTCCACCACTCTAGTTCCTGATATCCAAACAACTATACGCAAATAATCGACACACTATTTGTAGTTACTGTATTAAGCTAGTTCATATTTAGCATCTTATTTATTAAGCAGTTGATTTTCAACAAATAAAGCATGAACAAACAACATGTAATGTATTTTGGCAAATGTCGGCGACCTTAACCCCTGGACCACGGAGGCAGACCCATAGATGATATTATAAATGTAACCCATGTCAAAAGTAGTTTTTCCATTGTCAAAATAAATATAACCAATCAATAATTTCTTAATATAAGAGTAACAACATGTTCAATCCAATGAATAACACTATTATATAATAGTGATCACTACATTGTAAAAACACACAATACAAAAACATAATCTCCAAGTATGGGTACAATGATATGCATTGATGAGCAGGAGTTGTCCGATTTTGATTGGCTGGGTTGGCTTGGTTGGCTGGGTTGGCTGGGTTGGCTGGGTTGGCTGGGTTGAAGTTGCACACTTCTTGTGTATTGTGTAACTTGTGTACGACACATTTAACTGGTCACTTGTCAGCAGATAGTGTAACAGTGATGTCCATATCTTGAGATGGATCTGTCTAAATTAACTGTGGTTCTGGTAGGTTTCCCGACCCTGACTTTTAAACTACAATTTAAAATATGTATTTGTTATTAGTTAGTTATCGCTTGGATTGTTTTTGTAGTTAGATTTATACGTTTGATAAAACAAGGTCATTATAATTTCAGACCTTTGCACGAACCTCTATCCCTCACAGATGTTTAAAATAAACACATCAAGAAGCCTAACGATTTGTTTAGTATATACAAGTTGAACAACGGCTAAATAAGTATGAATCTTTTATGAAGTATTTATTTCGGTTTGCTACCTGTCCTGATTAGCGCATACGTATTTACATAATGATGGTATGGCTGATCCATACACAATTGATCCATAATCGAGTTTGGAACGAACTAACACTCTGTGCAGTCTAAGGAGGACCTTTTGGTGAGCTCCACAGTCCGCATGAGCTACTACTTTGCAATGGTTCATTGCCTTGAGGCATCTTGCTTTCAAGTACTTCAGGTGAGGAATAAACGAAAGTTTTTTTATCAAAAATTACTCCAAGGAATTTAGTCTCAGGAACAACAGGAATGGGGACTCCATGAAGAGTTAATACAGGGTCATTGTGTAGTTTTCTTGACTGACAAAAGTGAATACAATTGGTTTTGGCCTTCGAAAATCGAAAACCGTTATTTAAAGCCCATGCCTGGACTTTATTTAAACAAAGTTGAAGATGGCGTTCAATAGTAGCCATAGACGTTGATCGATAACATATATCAAACGCATCTACATATAAAGAACACTCAGTATATTTGCCAAGACATTTCACAATGTTATTTATTTTAATATTAAAAAGTGTAACAGATCAAATACTGCCTTGCGGTACACCCATTTCTTGTTCGTGATTGCTAGAGAGGGTAGAACCCACTCTAACGTTAAATTGTTTATCCACGAGAAAGTCAGATATAAATTGTGGCATGTGTCCTTTAAGGCCTAACTCGTGTAAATCTGTCATAATACCATGTTTCCATGTTTTATTGTAAGTTTTTTCAAGATCGAAAACTATAGAAACTACGTGTTGTGTCTTGATAAAAAGCATCAACGTTTCCAATCGTATTAAATGGTCATTGGTAGTTCGTTCATTCCGAAATCCACTTTGGAATTCGGAAATTAAATTGTTGGACTACAGATACCAAACTAGTCTGGAGTTAATAATGCGTTCCATAGTTTTACAAACGCAGCTCGTTATTGCGATAGGACGATAATTGTTTGGATTAGTGTTATCTTTTCCTGGTTTTGGGATTACAAAATCATTACAGTGGCTTCTTTTCAGGAATCGGGTGATATTCCGGATTTACATATTTTATTAAAACATCTAAAAGCAGTTAGTGAATACGTGGGCAAAAGGTTCAATAATCGATAGCGTATTTCATCAGGACCAAGAGCGGTATCGTGTGATTTATTTACGGCATCAATGAGTTCAATGATAGAAAATATCTGATTGTAATTTTCTGAGTTATCAGAGTAGAAATTTAGTGTTCGCTTTTCCTCTCTAGTTTTAACCTTTTTAAATCGTTTATCATAATTTGTGGAAGAAGAGTTTTTGGAGAATGAATCTGCTAAAGGGTTTGCAATATCTTCCCTTTAGGTGATGTTTTTATTTGATATATTTAAATGTCCTAAAGAGTTGGATTTCGATATTCCACTAAAATGCCTCACCATATCCCAAACCTTTTTAATTGAAGTCCAAGAGATAAGTTTAGACACATAACTTTTCCAGGAATCCCTTTTAGACAGTGTTCTTTTGTTGGTCTAACATTAAATTGTTTAAGAACTGCACGACGTTTGCTAATGGCAGTTTTACCGTCATCATTAAACCAAGGCTTTTTAGCATACACATACAATTACAGGGAGGTGGTACATGCCGTTATATGGTCCGATTCCGTGGTCGAGTGGATAAGGTCGCTGACTTGTATACCACTGTAACATATCATCACTGATGATCACGGGTTCGAGCCCCTCTCAGACCGTGTCTCTTTATATGAAACGGTTATTACGGAGGTTGGTGCACCAAGTACTGGTTAACTGCTGGAGGAGCCTAACTATGAATAATACATTACAATCTCAATGGTTTGACAATATCAAGCAACTATTATGTAACAATGGATACGCTGCAATTTGGTAGTCAGTACTTTATTAATAGCAAATGGCTGTAGAAATATGTACATCAAACATGTTTGGGTGTCTTTATACAAAATTGCCACATGGAAATAGAGTGGACATCAAACTCAAATATTGACAAAGCAATTAAATATATTTGGACACAAATTCAATTTATCATGATCAAATGTCCAAAATATGTTTGTGAAAGATGAATGGCATATTTTATAAGAAATCCGAATTTACAAGTAGACACTGGGAGGTAGCATAGCATACCCACAATGATGTCCATCTTGTTGTGATATAGGGGACGAGTTCCATTGTATGTTCATATGTACACCCTTCACAAATGTGATAAAATAATGAAATATTTCAAATAGTTAAACAGGCTGTGTGACTAAAACAGTGATTCACTCTTGAAACTTGGTCATCAGACGATATCAAAACATTGAAATGTTTCGATTATTGTAAGTTCATTGTCTAACATAATATTATATATGAAGGGTGCGGATAGTCTCTTATCTTTTAATTTAGCAACTAGCTCCTTTCAGTATGATCGGTAACTTGCCAACATTTTTGAAATGTTCACTTACCTGGTATTTTATGATACCGTTTACAAGTGAGTAAGCATTTGATGATATACCAACAGTTGTATGGTTCGTGTGAACGAAACGGTATCCAGATAACATCCATACCTCGAGAATGTGGGACCACCGAGAACACGAGAAGCTACTATCATATTGATTAAAATCGTATACTTTACAGTTCTAGCAATATGGGACACAGCTAATAACAGTTCTAGCAATTTGGGACACAGCTAATAACAGTTCTAGCAAATTGGGACACAGCTAATTACAGTTCTAGCAATTTGGGACACAGCTAATTACAGTTCTGGCAATTTGGGACACAGCTAATTACAATGCATTGCTCAGCGCGAACACATTTCATGATAGAGAGATAATACTGTATGTTGGAAGTGGACATCAGACATTAGTTCATACAACTTTATATTAGCTCGATATCATTTTGTTCAAGTCTATGATAAATCCTGAATATATGGCATAATTGCATAATTTAGAGAACAAAACTTCTAACAAGGTGTATTACTGCATATAGTCACTAACCACATTATATATACAGTGGTGTGCATCATATGCAATGTACTGGCATGTGCAATGTACTGGCATGTGCCAATGTACTTACATGTGCAATGTACTGGCATGTGCAATGTACTGACATGTGCCAAAGTACTGGCATGTGCAATGTACTTGCATGTGCAGTGTACCGGCATATGCAATGTACTGGCATGTGCCAATGTACTGGCATGTGCAATGTACTTGCAGGTGCAATGTACTTGCAGGTGCAATGTACCGGCATGTGTAATGTACTGGCATATGCAATGTACTGACATGTGCAATGTACTTGCATGTGCAATATACCGACATATGCAATGTACTGGCATGTGCCAATTTACTGGCATGTGCAATGTACTTGCATGTTCAATGTACTGGCATATGTAATGTACTGGTATGTGCAATGTACTGGCATATGCAATGTACTGGCATGTGCAATGTACCGGCATATGCTTGGCTCAGCCAGGGCAATAAGTAGACAATGTGATTTTCAAATATCAAACTAGACTTATATATCACACTACACGTGTTTGTGAAATTGTTCTCTTATGATTTCTAATGGCAAAATAACTTTTAAAAAGCAGTCACACTACAGCATTTTGGGGCTCATGGATAAATTAATTCAAATATAATAATATTATGCTATATACATGGACGGTCCTAAGCCCGACTGAGAAAGGAGAAAGGTTGTGCGTAGGGCCAGCATTCCTACCACGTAAAACAACCACACGCTACAGAAACCAACACCACAGCAACTACTACGGAGGATTTACGGTATCGACCAAGAGGAGAGCGTATGAAACAGAGCAATCTGCGAACAAATCTTCTCTCCCCTAAGAACCTCAGTAGTATTGGGGGGAGATACACTACCAAAAACACTTGAAAGGGGGTTGTATACTACCAGTTTTGGCGGTGTATCTCCCCCCCTAGGGCGGTGAATAAAAAAAGTGCCAGTCAAATAAGTCCTAGGTCTTAAAAATAAGTAATAGGTCGGAAAGAATCTTGTAGATGGTATGTCCGGTGTATAAGTTAGAAAAAAACAACTTATGTTTATTCGTCCTAGAAACTATTCGACCCCGTCAATAAACCTGTAATATTAGACCCTTCCTAGAAACTATTCGACCCGTCAATAAACCGGTAATATTCGACCCCGTCAATAAAAATCCATAACAATTATTCAGTTCAGAATACCAATAATACTACTATAACAACTATTGTTTTAAGATAGTTGTTAAGTAATAAAAAAGGACACATAAAATTTTCAAAGAATATTTTTATTTCAATATAAACTATAGTCTAACGCAGATTATAATAAAAACATATATGAACATGCACACATTTTTACATGAAAAAACAGAGTAAACATAATAGAATAATAATTATTTTTTTGGGTAGAATATATAATATAAAAAACACTGAAAAAAATATAGTCCACAGAAAAATAACGTAACAGTTATTTTTGTTACACCATTAAAAAAAGTTCTTAGAACGTTCCTTAGTGTAAAAACAATATCAATGTTCACTCTTTAATGAAAGTCTATAGTTATTGCATCTTCATTCTAGCGATTCTTGCCGCGATTCTAGCACTACGTCTCGGTGGTTGTTGTTGTTTAAGAAGTTTAATATGTTTATCCACAGATTTGGAAATGACACGATTACGTTGGCAAATATTACTTTGACAACATTCTTTGTAAGATGTAATTGTTAAGAGTACATCATCATTTTCCTTCTCGGAGAAATTGTCTGTTGAATCGTTAACACGCCTATGTAGACCATCTAATCTATCTTGCCATCTAGTAACCTCAGGTTGTTTTTCAATAACATCAGGTTCTTGTTTAACGACCACCAATGGTTCCTCCGCCACCTTAGGTTCTTGTGTAAGAACCTCTTCTTTAATTTCCAAAATGTTATTTGTAGATACTTCCGGACTTCTTGCCATTTTATAACTCTCACACATACGTCGTAGTAAACTACACGTTTTACATTTACAAGTGTCCATAGCATCCGATGACGTTGATGATACTTCATCGGTAGTTTGCGTAGCGATTGTATCGTTCATAGATTCTCTAGAAACCACTAATGAACCGGTTAAATCTTTTGATAAAACCTCAGGTCCGTGTTCATCTAATATAACAAAATTTAATCGTTGACACTCCATAAATTGGTTACCGTCACATGTAACCCAATCACGTTGTCCATCTAAACGATAACGTATTTTAGCTTCAATATCTATAGTAATTTCAGCGATATCTCCTCGTACTGCTATATCAATAACCGTACCAGATTGAAATGTTAGCAATGCTTTAGCTAAAGATAAATTAGCCATGATGAAAAAAGTTAATAAATTATAAACTCTTCAGCAAAGCAATAATAGTTGTAAAGAGTGAACGTTTAACATCGTCTTATATATACACTAAGGAACGCCTACATCCTTGAAACACAAGTTTGGCACATGTTGTTTTTTCCGGTAGTTCATATCTTATTACCAAGCCATGTGTAATATTTCTGAAACCACTTGACAAGAAAAGATCGTTAGATAACCAGTCCATAGAACAGAATGTGTTAAGTACTATACGTGAAAATGTATGATCTAAATGTAATAAAGCATGTAATACGTATAAACAATAAACCCCGCATAGTTCGGTAGTATCGGATTGAAAACGATTTCTATTTCTAAATACTTTTAAACCATTAATGTTTAGGAAATTAGCTATATCGTTTTCAATAGGATTATACCCACCATACGAGTCAAAAATAGTAACAATTAAGTCGTGTAGTACGATAAATTAATATCCAATGTTGTCCGGGTTTAGATATTGGATCCGTATTAACGATATAAAATTTACGACGTCCTTTAATAGATAAAAGTTGGTTTCTGGCACAGACCATTCCATGTAAAGTAGGATAATCGGTATCTATAATATACTGTAACGTATACGTGTCCATGGTTTAGAGGTAATGACATTACGTAGACCATCGATCATGATCATATCGTCATATTCAGCGTAAACAATAACGTTTATAGGATGCGTTATAGCGGTACTCCATTCCATATCAAATTCGACATTACCGTTACGTATCGGGTGAAGATGACCTTCTTCGCACCCTAAATCGGGAGTTAAATCGAAAGTCCATAATGTATGTTGGGAATTATAAACGTTCATGGGGAATACATGAAGATTTTTACCATGTTCTATACCTAGACCTTTCCAAAAAGATCTATAACTTTGACATATAATAGTATGACCATCCCTGGTAAAATCCATACATAGTGGATTCGTTTCGATACTGCTTCCATCAACGGATGCCTTTAATTTCGAGATATTAAAATGATTGAAAGCGAAGGGTGAATGCGTAGCATCTCCGTTCATTACGGAGTTAAGAACTTGACCTATTATAATTCTTTTAGGTATTTGACCATGTATTAGATTCGATTCGATTTTAGAACGAAGACCATCCATAACGGTAAACACATTAATATCGACCCTTTTAATAGGCATTTTCATAGGTGAAGCTCTAAGGGAATTGTTTAAAGACAACAATATATTAGGGTCAAGAGATACCGTGCGTACTTTCATAACGGCTTTTAGAATTTCTATTTTACCTCCGGCCGAATCGTCACCTATCATATAGAATTCTTTGGGAGATCTAACGAATCGGTATTTCAATTCGCACATGTTAGGTAGCATTTTAGATTGTCTGTTAAGATCCGTATGGATTTTACCTTGTAATTCTACAATTTTACCTTGCGTTAATTTAATATTACGTACTTTAGCACCGTTAGTTGTCGTAGCGGCTCCAAAGGTCTTAAATTCCCGGATTTCTCCGGCTCGAGCTTTTCCCCACATTTGCGTATCCTCTAACATATATTGTTCTGTTTCGCTAGAACCGCATAAGGTTTCTATAAAAGCCCTGTACGGGTATTTGTCATTACCGGAAATCAATTTACCGTTAATGAAAACATCAACGTGCGAGAATAGGGAATGTAATAGGTTAGCTATAACCGAAACATTAGAGTCGGCATCGAAATCATCGCTATTATCGGTTTTAATCATTTTAACCGATAGGTTTAATTCGATTTCCATAAGATCCGTCCATTTTTCCATTTGCCTAGGAATTATAAATTCTATAGGAGCTATGTTACCAGCAGGACTAACCAAAGGTTGATGCTCATTAATATGAGCCCTATCCATAGTAGTTAAAGTAGGAGGGACTCCATATATGTCCAATTCCCCTTTATTGCATAAAGCGGAACCCGCCAACATTATAAGTTCGTTATTTAAAAATAAAATATAATACAAAAAAAATATGTTAATCGAAGAAATCTAGACGTCTTTTTTTGATGCCTCTAAGAGGTTTACCGTGACAACGTTTTCTACGTCCTGATCCTGACTGACCTATAGTTTCGCCAATAACACCCTTTATACCACCACCTTTACCGGTAAGAGCCGCTATTAATTTATCGTCGCTAATGTCCTTTAATAATTTGGTCGAGATATGTTTAAGTACTTTTTTACCACGTTTTTTAGCAACACGTTTATACGTTTTAGGAGCCGCCAAAACGTCACGTACACCGTTAGAAACCTCATTTAGTAAGGTCCCCGCCATATTTTCAACTAAGTACGGCATAACATTACTACCGACAGTTTTTAAGGTACCGCCAAGACCGTAACCACGTTGTCTGACACGTCCTCTATAAACAGGTATATTCATCGTGGTACTCTACGAAATTCTAACCTAACTATACAATCTCCACCAACGAAATGAACAGGATCTCCCAGTTCATTACGTATAAATATATATATATCATTTATACGTTTATCAGTAATGGGTAAATAATGTACGTGTTTAAATTGAACCCCTATATTATTAGCTACACCCGGTGCCTGATTGTAAGTAAAATGTCTCAATAGTTGAGATTGCCCCGATCCAACGATACTAAAGTCTATGATATTGGTGTATACATAGAGGTTAGTAAGACCCATATACAAGTAAGGTTTATGAACGAAACATTTATTTTTGGGAAAAACGAAATAATAAGGTTTTGCGCAAATGTAGATAAGTTCTTGATGCGTATCGATACCTAACATATGACCTAGTAAAGATGGTATTGCGGATCCTAAATTACCTTTGGTATTAGAGGTTAAACGTAAGTAATCGTCATCGGAACGTTCACTAGTATCCCAAGACAAATGTATACCCTCGCACCAATCGGTAAAAGATGAACTCCAAAGGTGACACTTCAAAGTTTTCATAGTACTCTGTAGAGCTTTTGTCCAGCTTACCCACATTAATTGGCATAATAGTTTCTAATCGTCGTAGACACCCCTTTCGATTTTAAAAGGTAAAGCGGTACATGCATTATTATAATATTTCTGAGTAGTATTGTGTATACGAGGACCTTGAATACCTAAATATACACACTCTATTCTATCGGGGAATGCACGTGTGTAGGCATTATATAAATGTTGTCGATAATTATAAACCATATAATTATCATAAAGCTCATTATATTTGTAAAATTGAGGTACATAAAAATCTACATTATAAAATGTAATATTACCGAAACGTTTCATAGGATATCTAACATTTCTAACAAGAAAATAAAATGTGTCATTATGTTCCGAAATGTTAAAAGCCTTATTAGGTATAATGGCATCTACGAGCCCTACTTCCCAATTAGTATCGCCGTTTAAAGTTATACCGTTAGGTATAGTGACTTTGAAATCCGAGTTATTGTAATTTTGAGATTTAAACTTGGTATTTTGACTGTCTAAGGTGATGTTGAAATTTTCCGTACGTTCCATTATACGTAATAATTGGACGTGTCAGCTCTCTTAAAGTGTAACGTCAGTATACACTTACCGTCTACGAAATGAATTTTCTTCCCTAAAACGTTTTTTATACTGACCGAAATTTCATTGATCCGAGAACGATTAATTTTAATGTATTGATTGTGTTGAAATTCGTTTGTACTGTAATGATTAACGGAGCTTTTAGCTATGAAAGGTAAAACGCGTAGTAATTGTTCTTCACCATCCGAAATCATTACGGGTTCTATAATATCTACGTAAACGTATATAGAACTATCGTTAATCAATAGATTAACCGGTTCCCTAAAATGTGAAGGTTCCATATATATACTACGTATAATAGTATCGGTAGTAGGGTTTAAATAACCTAATTTTCTACATATATTAGGATGAAACGATAAACCTATGTTAACGTTAGTAGGTAAGGTATGTACGTCACATACACCTCGACTACCACGTAATCTAAAGAGTATCTTAAAATAATCAGGTTCTTCAAGTACTACGTCTAATACGTTCTTTATACTAGTGTTAATTATTTTTATAAACGGCCGGTGAATCGTAAAAACCTAAGCTGATACTACCTCTATAAGGTCCCGGTCGCATAACTTTTATATCAATGGGTAACGTAATTTCGAAAAATTGTTCGTTTTCTAATACAACCAATATGGCTCCCGGATACGTAATTTCTGATAGAGCAACTCGCCAATCCTCTTTATTAAAAGTTATAGGTTTAGCCAATTTAGATCTAAATTCAGCCACAGTATTATTTGGAAAAATGTTCAAAGAGCTGTCGCTCATAAGGGTAATATAGAAATCGTCCATACCGACGGTTATTTTCGTTTGGATATTTGAGGCGTAGGTAAACCTATACCCGTTATTGTACTTAAAAGGACTAGCCAAACGTCTTTGTTTTTTGCGTCACCTACCGCAAGACCCCACACCGATGCTGCAAATACACAATAGATGAGTAACATCTGAGCCGTGTATCTATATAGACCAGCCATGTCCATATATTTGTTAGATTTTGTAGGTATTGTCGCTACGGCTGTAGGTTCTGCTGTACTAGATGTTGAAATAGATATCGATTCCATAATTTTATCGTTTTCCATTATACCCGTATCCATTCGTTAAAAGAGTCACCGTAACCTTTCCACTTGACAAATATTTCTTTAACTTTTTGACCTTTTCTAATAGCCACTCGTTTTTTAAGTATTTTATCGATATCGTAATCGCTTTTGTTATTAATAACTTGTAATTCGTTTCTGTAGAAAGAACCTTTTATTTCCTCGCCTCTCAAATCGCGAACCTTGAATGTGGTCGGAGAACCTTTATTAACTTTATATACAACGAATAATTCCAGAGTCCAATTAGGTAAATATCCTTTATCGAAATGTCTTTTAGTTTTATTGATTCTTACGTGATCGCCAACCTTAACGCCTATTATATATGTTGGGGTGATAACGTCGTTAATATTAGCGGATACTATATATTCGTTACCGATATTAACGTCTACGGGTTTATTTCCCGTAGAACCGTGTTTAGAACCGTTATAATTACGTATAAGATCTTTTAAAACGTCTATATACGTATTAGATTTACTATGGGTAAAATATTTCCACATTTTACCTTTCAGGGTACGTTGAAAACGTTCTACGACGCTAGCTTTAGTCTCCGGATTTTCCGTAGTAAAAAAATGTATATCCTTCTTCTTTAAGAATTTTTGAAAAGGTGCGTTAATAAATTCGCTACCTTTATCCGTTTGTAAGGCTTTAGGTTTTCTACCCGACTCATTTAGTATAGAATTAAAAGATCGTATTAATGTTGAAGATAATTTATTTTTAATAGGTCTGACCCAAACCATTTTCGAAAATACATCTATAACGCACAGTAAATATCTGTAACCTCTATTCTTAGAGCTAAATTTTTGCATATCGGCTAAATCGGCTTGCCATTGAAAATCTATACCGGCTACTATAGTTTTTCGGTGTTTAAATGTTCTTACAATGGGTTTATGTAATGTGTACGTATTTTGACCGGATAACCATATTTTAACGGATTTCAAGGTTAAAGATTTTAATTTTAGTTTTCCCGCCTTATACAATTTACCGATACCCGAAAATGAGGCTGGATGTTTTATGTCATAATAAATAGAGCCTAATATTCTATCTATGGTTTCCAATTCTCCCATATTGATTTATTGTCTTTTATATCGGCGAGTAATTGTTGTTTCCTCTTCTTCTTAAGAGGTTTGTCTAAAGAACCCGTAGATGATGTATATGTTTTTAAAGGCGTTGATATATCGTCGTAATCATCAAAACCACCCTCATCCGTAAGTGTACTAGTATCTAGGGAAGAGTCTAACGAACCTTTCTTCTTCAATGGTTTGTTTACAAACTCTCGCCACCTTATATTACCTACGGTAATTATTTGATTATTATCGTGTAACGCTTCGGCAACGTTCGACCAACCTTTAGCTCGGGGCGTATTTTTTCTTTCCCTAGCGGCATCATTCAAAATATCTACGATATTACTACCAGGTATCTCTTTACCATTTATGCTTACAACACCTTTAGCGTCCCAAGAAACGTTTGAATTCAGTTTTAATTTATTGATTAGACGTCTCACCGGCCCTTTCATGCTTTCCGGTATGGTTGCGATTACGCTTTCATCGGATAGTGACGTTTTCTCTGTAGGCGTATTTATTGTCGTAGGTGTATATGTAGGGGCTTTAGATACCTCTTCGGTAGCCATAGCCTGATCCTTAAAACTATTATATTGTAACATGTATTCGCCGTAGCGGTGCATTTTATCCGTAGCCGATATGTTCGGATCTGTCATTAATTCGTCTATACGTTTTTGAATATCTACAGTTTGTACGATTTCTGGTTTAGGCGGTAATTTAGAGCGTTGATATAAACGTAATCGTTTCAATTCCTCTACGTGAGCCTCGGGTACTAAAACCATTTTATTCATAATGTTTTTTTATCGACCGTAGATTTAACGCTATCGATCAGTACGTTTATTAATTGGGGAGTTAATATTTTACGTTTACGTTTGGTAGAAATCGTTTTATCGGCTAAAAAACGTATATCCTTACTCCAACGCTTTAACGATGACTTATGATTCTTATTCATGTTTACATGTCCCTTTAATACGTTATGACAACATTCACATATACAGTGTATTAAACAATCGTCACAACGTTTAATAGTGTTACGTTTAAACGTGTCCGGGGTATTACGTAAACCCATTAATACTTTACCGTAACGACGTATTAACGGTTCTTTTTTATTTAACGTTTTCATGATTAACCGTAGAAAGATAATGAGGTCTGACGTTTTATTCTAGCCTTTTTATTAGATATCTAGCTTTTTTATTAGATCTCGAACACCGTGAGCTAAAATCGGGGTTAAAAGTCCGGTACCTAAAGCCAATAGAGGTAGAGGTAATATACCTCCACGTTGATTTCTTCGCGTACGTTTTCGACCTCTTATAGTTATTTTAGCCGCTCTCCGACGTCTAATATTACGTTTTCTCGCCATGATACTCGCACGTTAAATGATAAGTCTTTATATTTACACCCCGTATTTATAAGTATTCGGGTAAATCGTAGATTTTCGAAGCCGTCATAGTGGCTTCATCGGAACCCGCAAATACGTCGTCTAGAGTAGTTACTAAAGGCGTTTTATAATGTTTGGTTGGTGGAATACGGTTCAGAAACGTATTTATGGATGGTAGTTGAATTATATCGGGTTGTGGGTTAGATCCTGATCGTAAAGCCGTAAAAGATTTAGGTTCGTTTAAAGGCTTCCATTGTAACGGCATTATAGAACTGGTATCAAAAGGCGAATAATCCGGGGAAAATGACGGTACCGTTACGTCACCTATAGACGTTATAGGACTAACTATAGGTGTTACGGGTGTTGGCGTTACGGTTTTAACTACTCCGGGTGTTACGGGTAAAGATGACGTTAATCGTTTTCTCCTAACGGTTACGTTAGCGAATTTTCTTTTTTTACCACCAGTCTTCTTCTTATTCTTAGGTGTCGTCTTCCTCGTCTTAGACGTCTTCTTAGTCTTAGGCGTCGTCCTGTTAGGTGGTTTACCTACGGTTTTACTTCGTTTCGTAGCTTTTTTACCGCGTTTCCAATTCATAAAAGCCCTTATCATGACCCCACCTAAAAAGCCCGCGCCGCCCCGGGTGAGTAGTAATTTTTTTCTCTGGGCAGTCGTTGTGTCGCTATCTACTATGGGTTTTATAACCGCCTCGTTCCTTTTCATATATTTTAACGTTTGCTTAGGCAAAGGTATCTATTCGTTAGCTATACCTTTAGCTATCGATATAAACCATTTCATTAAATGTTCGTCACCATGGTGGCTAACAATTTTTCTCGTTTATCCGCATCTTTTTCTTTCAATAAACGACCTAATAACTCGTAAACGTTCATTATACGTATATTCGAGCCCCCGAACCGTCGCTGTGCGGAAATATATCTGTTTTTACTCTGTGTTTTTCGTTGGTCATCGGATGTAAGTCCAATAATAAATAACCGTAAGGTTGTTGGGTGGCGTTATTATATGCTTCTAATAAGTATTTAATTTGGGATTGTCCGTCTAAAACCTTTATTTGACCTTTATCTCGACTATTTTTAAATAATATCATATACTTGGAATTTAAATTAATATTTCGCGAATTCTTACTGTTGATATAGGTTTTGCGTTATATATACGCACGAACCGCCTCTATGATGACCTTTTCGGGTAAACCACGAAACGATTTTATCTTCGTATTCGGTACCCATCATATCATCGAATATTATCATGTAAGGGTCTTGGGGAGATATCGAAAAATAGGTATCGTCGTCGTCGGGTATACCTTCTATAAACGTCACTAAACCGTCCTTATCGCCCCGTTTAACGTCTTCGTATTGTATTTGCCATTCTTTGTAACACCAATAGACGTTACGTATACGTCGATCGAAGATATCGTTTCTATATTTAACTATTTTGGCTACGGTTACGGCTTTACCGCTACCGCTAGGACCGGCAACAAATATATTACTAGGATGACGAAAAATAACGTTACCACCTTATCTATCATATAACAATGACAAACCAGTTATCTATAGATTATGATATTTTATTTTATTGTTTTCATTTATATATATATATATATATAGCGTTAAGGTATAATAAGAAGAAGAAAAAGAAAAACATCGTATAATAATCGATATAATATATATTTCTCTACATAAAAATACGTAATATTATTAATTTTTTATGTAATGATTAGTTTTCAAATGGTTATTATTCCAGATTAAAGTCTTATTATCGGCCATCTTCTTACACATGATTTTAAGAAGTGATGTGATGTCTATGATGTACAGTTGTTATAGATTGCGAAAGCCAATATCTAATATTGCTTAATACTAAACCCATTTGATTTTCACCATTCCAATATTTTGGCAAAAGAGCACGAGGATCTTGTAGACCTAATCCAATACCCCAATAAATATCTTTAGCACTAGCCTCTCCGAGTTTACAGTATTTTGTATCCAAAAGAGCATCTAACAAATATTCATTTTGTTGATATTTATACATGTTCCCATAGAACATAACCTCAAAACGTTGTTGATTCCATGAATTTGAATCGAATCCAATAAAATAAGCACCGCCTAATTTCTTCTGTTCAATAGGCGATGTTTCATTCAATATTTGATCAGCTAATATATGATTACCATAGGTAATAACCTTCTTATATTGGTAGTATTGTTCAACACAATTGAAGGTTAGATTAGATGTGTCTTTAAACGAACATTTATACATGTTACTAAAAGGAGCATCACCTCCATAGAATAGAACAACGTTATCTCCCTTTCTGACAGGCATGATTAATGAGATAAAATAGCTTTGCTAGAAGGTTTATATCGGAAAGGTATGGTATCGAACCGATTAATGATGACACGTTTCGTATAAACCGAACGAAATAGTTTAGTACGATGTTCGCTGGTAACCGTTCTATCACGATTCTTTTTAATTTTTGAATCATAATGTATGGTAGTTGCATAGTTTTCACGATCATGGGCACATTCAACCATAGTATCAAAATTAACGAGCTCAGATGTATTATAATCTAAAGTAAGAACTTTAACTTTACATTTAGTAATGGTTTTACCATTAGAATCAATATATTTGTATCCATAATTTTTAGGTCCTAAACCTACATATTCAACAATTTTTCCTAAAGGTACCTCATCCGCCCAACAACCTAAACGACCGTTAATAATAGGTATTTCATAGGTACCTGGACGTTTAATATAAAGACAACTATCTGTATCGAAATACAATACCCTAGAACCTAAAAGTTTAAGTTGTTTATAAAGAACTAATCGGGCATAAGCTGTAACATGAGCCGCTACAGGTACATTAGCCGATTCATGGGGTAAATATTCCTTATTTTTATCCGTATAATCAGCCAATAGAAATTGACAATGATCAAAAAGTTCCAGAGATTGTACAGAAATATCAGGATTTTGCATGAGATCTAAAAAATAGGTAACATTGCTGATATATTCTGTTTCGGTCATAACATTATTTTGAGCATTTTTCCCCCAAAGACAATTTAACATAGCTTTAGCAAAAGCACGTAAACCAGGGTTATGTGCTACTATATCTAGTAAAATACCCTCAACCTTAAAATAATCGTCTTTAAATTTTATTTCATCGTCTAAAGTTTTAACCCATGTAGGATATCCACTAGCCTCCTGTTTAATTTTTAAGAAGATATTTATATATTCGGCATATACGCTATCTGACCATACACTCCATGACCATATTTGATAGACCGTAATAATTTTATACCCTAAATCTATAGCAACGGTTATTTCGGCCAAAGTCCAGGTACCTATTAAACATCTAGCATGTATTTCATGATTACAAATGGCTAAATCATCGGTAGCACATTTCAGACATAGCGGAAATACCATCTTATTGTTACAATGGATGGGTAAAAGAGGTAACCATAACGATTGTGGTGGTAATATTTTACATTTTATTAAACCTCTATATGTTGTGATATTATCAATATCTATTTCTTCAGCCGAAAGTATATCCGGATGACCGATAGGATATTCCCTATATTTATTAACATATGGATATAAACTACAAACATCAACATATTTGATTTCTTCATCCGGTTTGATTTTGTAATATATCTTAACAGAGTTGGTACGACCTCCAAACAAAGCATCTCTAGGTCTGATAGGTTCTAAATGTTCCCAAAACTGAGATAGAAAAGTTCTATATTCTATATCAGCTTTACATAAACGGTCAAAAGTACATTCCCACATAATAACCAACTTGTAACCCAACTTACGTAAGATATCTTGCCTAGCAACCGTTAATTTATATAGAACATCCATAGTTTTCGATGAATATGGATTGATCATTGAACGTTTTTTGTAACAGGTAGGACATCCATGAAATAAGCAACCATGGAATTCGTATACTGTATTGGTCAGCTCACAAAAACCATCTACATAGAAATCACCTATCTTATGTTCACCACCATTTAAAGCGTGTTTAATTTTAAGTTTCTGTTTATAACTTTCACCTTGTAGCCATCTAATGGCCTTAATGGAATAACGACATTTATTTGGGTAACCAGCATCCGAAATAATAGCTAAAGAATGTTCTGGCATATAGTTTTTCCTCCACGTTTTATTACATGCTCCTGGTAATGTTAAAGCTTCGGTAAAAGGATTGATACCTTCATTTTCAATGAAAAGTTTAATAAACAATCCACAACCACGTCTTAAGATATCAACATCAGAAATACAATATAAACGTTTCTAGATCAGAAATGAAAAACACTTTTTCCCAGGAAACTTAAGTTGTACCGTTCATAGAAAGTCCTATAGCATCAGGATTAATCATTAAAAGGTTATACAAAGCTTAAAGGGTAAATAAGTCCTATATAAACATGCATATTCTAATGTGGGTAGCCCAAAAGGGGAAATAACTTTAACCAATTATGAAAGTCAATAGTTTTCGGGACATGTTTTTACCGCCAAGGCATGTGGTGAGCTTAAAAGAATCAAGAAGTGGAACCCCTAAGTTTTCATTGAAATTATATTGTTACCTCTCATGATAACCGAGGGTTTAGTGGTACCTTCTTGTATTAAATGTCTAAGTATGAATTGAGCATCGTAACCTTTAGAATTATGAGCAACAGCACATACACCTTTATGAGAAGATTGAAAGAGCCAAGAACAAAAATCTTTCAAAGTCTAAGATCCTGAGAAGATCCTTTGTCGAGGTTCTGTAGTAGAACAAATACAAGGATCCTCTGTAAGTTTCGATATACAAATATCACATACTTTATGAGCAACACAAACATTTGGTGAATGTTCCCCGGTAGAAAGAAACATACATTCAAAATCATAGAATATGTAAATTTGTTTGATTTTAGTATCCCTATTATATTTAGGAATAAAACAATCATGATCTGCACCAACAACCTGTTTACAGTATTTACATTTTCTAGAACCTGAACATACATGAGATTTGTTTATAGATATAACCGTTTGACCACAATCTCTACATTTGTAAACCGTAGAACAGATTTTAGTTGTTTTCTGAATAAGTTTATGTTTATCGTAACAAGCATCACTACGGAATGTACGTTTACAATCGGTACATAATTTCGCAGATACATACGGACATTTATAAGTAGCATAACACTCACATATTTGATGACATT